>WEIT01028290.1:96385-157947 GCA_013389985.1 Dryoscopus gambensis | reverse complement strand
GTCCAGAGAGGGTGTGGAGTTTCTCCTTTCCCTCTTTTAATAGGAGTCCTCATGGTTGTTGGGCATTCATGTGTGAATTTGCTTTGGAAAACCTTGTAGGCATCGCAGCCCAGTGTAGAGGAGCGCTGAAGAGCTCTGAGTAGAGATTTTTATACCAAAAACCTTAAGGGGATAATAAAGTCATCAGTATGTACAACCCTGTAATTCTGTGTATTACTTGGAATTTCAGCTTCTTAGCGTCCCTGAGTACAGAGCATGGTATTGAATACTATCCTAGAAAAGGGCTTGTTTACAGAATGAATTCTTGCTGCACTGGAAAAGCCCTTTCTTAAGCAAGTAGTTGTGTCAGCTTGCTCAGCTGATCCTGTGGAAATGAGACAGTTAGACTTGAGGTGGAAAAAGTACCTTGATACCCTCAGCCCCTTTTTCCAAATTTCTGAGTTGTGGCTTAGGAATTGGCATTGTTACTGGTGTGGGAAGGGAGTTTATTAGAAAAAGCTTTTAGGAGGTATCTACTGCTGTCAATAAGTCCATTTTCTTTCCTCATGCTGTGGAAAAGTTGCAGGGCCTGTTTTCTTGGATTTTTAATTAGTAAAGTTAAGCTAAATACACGCTTGTTTCCACTGTCAAGTAACAGAGTGTATCTTTCTGGTCTAGCTATCCCTTTTATGCAATTGGTGTGGCTCTGTCAAGCTCTTAGTGGCAGGTGTTGAGGGAAGCTCCCTGTTGGACCATCCAGGACCACTCTGGCAGTCACTCGTGCACCACCTGAGCTGGGACTGAAGGTCCTTCCAGCTGCACAGCCCACACTCACCCAGGCAGACCAGATTCCCATAGCAGAGCGTCAGATGTGTGTATCCTCAAAATAATTTTATCTTGGTGCAATAGCTAAATTACAATATAACAGCTGGAGCTGGGTGCTTCTGAGGCACTGAACAAAGGAAACCCTGGCCTTTTATACCCTCACAGTCTAAGAGCAGGAAAGTCTGGAGGCTGTCACTCCTGTGTCTGGTCACCTGGCTGTGCCACAGGTCCCTGTGCCCTTTGTTATCCAAAGAGTTGGTCCTCTGCCTCCTCACCGTTAACGCTGCAAAACCAACCTATCCTTGCAGCTCACAGCAGCAGTGCATGGAAAAGAGGAGCAAGGTTATAAAGAGTTAAGGCTCCCTTGAATAAATTCACCATCTATATTTCTTACACACTTGGGGCAAATTCTTTCTGTTGCCACCACTTCTGTATATTATTAGAATTACTCTATTTGAATTGCTTCATGTAATTAATTAATTGCTTCATATAACTAATTTTCCAAACATATTTTTGTCCTCAGTGGTAATTCCAAACTCTGGGTTGTTTGTTGATTTGTTTTTTGCTCAGTTGCAGAACTGGAGATCCATTTTATTATAATTCAGTTCAGAGAAGAGTAGTTAAAGAGTAATTGTCAATGAAGCAGATTAAAGCCTTTGGTAAAATTGGATAACAACCATGAAGGGATTACTGTTCATGACTTGTAACAAAGGAAAGTATTATCTGAAGCAGACCACAGAATGGACAGACTAAAAGGGGACCTGATATGAAAGGAGTAAATTAAATGTAGAGCAAAAGACAGGTTTTTTGGAAGTGTATACAGTCAGTTTTCAGAAATTGTTGCACTTGAGATGTAATTTGATCACCGGTGGACATAAACTCAGCTCCTGAGGAAAAGAACATCCATGCATATGCACACATCATATGAGATTTTACTTATGTTTTTCTACAAGCACTGGCTGATGCAAAACTTTGAGGGGTCGGGTTGTATGAGCATGTTACACATCTGCCTGAAAAATGTAAGCTTAAAGGAAAACCCAGAACATGGATGTATTAACCATACTTTGCATGGGGACAGAAATAATATACAGCAAAACCTGTAAATTATACACAGCTTGGACACAAGCTTTCTGCAGTGGTGCTCAGTGCTGCCACTATTGATGAAGCTGTCCTTTGGCCCCAGTCTTTTTCACCCTGTGGACTGTGAGAGTTTTGGAATACAAGTGCTTTGTCCTCTTCAATTAGATGATAGTAATGTTGTCCTGCTTCCAAGAGAGTGAATCGTGGTTGCTTGGGGAACTTGGATTGATGGCGAATAGATGCAGTGTTAAGTCATCTTGAGAAACAACTAATTTATGGTGGAGAGGAACAGTGTTACACTAAATATCTGCTTTTGGGTGTAACAGGGATATAGTGGGGATAGTGGGAGAGCAATAATAAATAAAGCGTGGTTTGAGGGATGAGAAATTTGACAATATGTATCCTTCCAGTCAGTTATCCCACTAAAGCAGTTCCTGTAGTGGGAAAGGGCTGAACCGCACCATTGTACGTCAGTGGTCAGGAAGGAGTACTGTGGCAGCTGACACAAATACCTTTCCTGTTGCGTTCCCACCCTGGTGTGGGTACAGTTGTACTTCAGAGTAGTTGATCTCGCCTAGCATAAAGATTACAGGTAGGAATGTGACACAAGTTTACATCTTGGGTAATGCAGTATCTCTGTAAATTTAATTACTAATCACTAAGTTGGCATTTCTTCTCCTTAGCTCTGACTTGCTGTCGAGGTGCAGTTGTTCTGGGGGGTTGTAGCAAGATGTTTTTAACACAAGAGCGTCAGTAGCACCAGCTTTTCACAGAATCACAGACTATTCCAAGTTGGACAGACCCACAAGGATCATCCAGTCCAACTCCCAGCCCTGCACAGACACCCCAACAATCTCACCCTGTGCATCCCTGGGAGCGTCGTCCAAATGCTCCTGGAGCTCTGGCAGCCTTGGGGCTGTGACCATTCCTGGGGAGCCTGTTCAGTGCCGCACTATGCTCTGGGGGAAGAACCTTTTCCTGATATCCAGCTTAAACCTCCCCTGACCCAGCTCCAGCCCTTCCCAGGTCCTGTCCCTGGTCCCAGAGAGCAGAGCTCAGTGCCTGCCCCTCCTTTTCCCCTCAGACTGCGATGTCTCCCCTCAGTCTCCTCCAGTTGAACAGACCAAGTGCCCTCAGCTACTCCTCACATGGCTTCTCCTCGAGGCCCTTCACCATCCTCATGCCCTCCTCTGGACACTCTCTAATAGTTTAATGTATGTCTCACATTGTGGCACCCAAAACTTCACACAGTATTCGAGGTGAGGCTTTGCCAGCCCAGAGCAGAGCAGGACAATCCCTCCCTGGCCCAGCTGGGGATGCTGGGCCTGATGTCCCCAGGACAGGGATGTCCCTCCTGGCTCCAGGGCACTGCTGCCTCATGTCCAGCTGGCCATCAACCAGGACCCCCAGGTCCCTTTCCCTGGCACTGCTTTCCAGCCTCTCATTCCCAGTCTGTCCGTGCATCCAGGAGTGCCCCAGCCCAGGTGCAGAATCTGGCACTGTCCCTTGCTGAACTTCACATGGTTGGTGACTGCCTAGCCCTCTGATCTGTCCAGGTCTCTCTGCAGGGCCTTTCTGAATGTTTTAGATTCCCATTAAACGAAGCAATAAGTTTGGCTGCAGAGCAAAATGAAAACTAAAAAGCAAAGTTGCAGCAAGGAGTATCCACATGCAAGCAGACATGCCATTTCATGGATTCCGCTGGCTTAAATCCTGCAGAAGGTGGGGAGGTGGCTGTTCCCTTTCCCCTTTGATAGTAACCAGTAGTGGTGGTGTTTCCAATGGGCTATTCCAAAGGGTAAATTACAGTGAATGTATATTATGCTTATAAAATGAATTACCCATCATGGTGCTGTGTACCCACAAAATTATTAAAACCACAACTATACTAGGCACTGTTTTTTCTTTTGAGCAAGCTCTAACTTGCTGGGTGTCTTTTTCTTTTTTTTTTTTCCCCTTTAAAAGTCTAAAGAGTACAGGACCTGCAAGGAGCACAGTAAAAGAGGCACTATTAGAACTCCCCTCTTGCAACCTATTCAAACCCAGCAAGTGCCTGATCTCCATCTGTACTCCTCAATTTCTGCAAGCAGATTTCTCCCACTGGTTCTGGGCAGTACGAAATTTTCCCCACCTGTGCATATTGGATTTTGCTGTGCTTAAGTTTAATTTTCCCAACTCTTTATTTTCTCTGTGCCTTTTGTTCTGCATTTTTTTTAACAGATGAATAGTGAGTGAAAACACAGCAACAGATGTTACATGAGTTTATGTGACATGTTTAAAGTTGCTATTTTCTATTCCTAGGTGGAAAACTTGGGAGCATTTTATAGCTGAATAAGAGGGACTGCTAGCTTTCTAATATAACACAGTTGTATAATAGAAAGGTCTTTCATACTTAACAGTGAGTCTTTAATACAATATATTTAGATATAGAAAAATGTTTGTTTTTGAGGTCTGTTCATTTTTATCATATTCTTATGCTTATTATACATGTATTAGCATATAATTTACTTTATACTCAGTGTTTTGTTTAATGTGACAGCTTTGCAAGTTAAATGCAAAGAACAATTACATTGTTTTGTTAAAACAATTGAAGGAGTTTTTCTATAAAACTACTGAAGTTATTATCTTCTGCAGGAAAAGCTTTGAACTAGACAGATTTTGTAAAGTTTGCATGGTTTGAAAATAAGATAATTGATTTGACCTAGGTGGGCTTCTTTGGTACGAGCACTGGGTTTGGGTCTTCTGCACATCTCTACATTTTTTTCCTCTTTTTATATTGTCACCAACACATCTTTTTCACTTCTTTTGGAGGGTTTTGGAGTGGGGTAAGAGCAGAGGAATGTAGCCAGCAGTAGGTGTAAGGAGAGAAGCTTTTGGGCCCTTCGGCATCAACTCTCCACCCTCTGCATTGATGCAGGAGAGAGGTGGAAAAGTGGCAGCCTTGAGTGGCAAAAGCAACTGCAAGCAGAAGGACCACTTTTATTGGTAAAGTATTTATTGGGCAAGGAAGAAACATTATTTATATATGCAAAATACTGCTGGAATCCTACTTTATGCTTCTGTCAACATCAAAGTTGCGCACAAATAAAACTGGGGGTTTTGCTGATGTTGAAAACCTCTGATTTTACACAAGATGGGCAATTTATAGAGGCTGCATATGTGTGCAATAGTTCCCCACATTGTTGCTAAAAAAAGGTAGGCTTCCCCTTCCTAGGATTTTTAGTATATCGTGTTATCATTTCTGTAGTATCCATTTCTCACTTGCCCTCCCAAGCAGCAGCCGAGTTTCAAAACTTGCTGTTTTATCTAATTAAATTGCTCAAAATGTCATCCTTTCTTTTCCCCCTACAGACACTGTAAGGAAAACAGGGAAGAACACTGCTCTGTTTGTAAGCAGCCTATATTTTGTAAAAACCTTTTACCAGCAATCAGTATATTCTTTTAAAATTCTGTGAGCTGATGGCAAATTATCAGCACTTTTTTTCTGCTGAGCAATTCAGGCTTGAGATGAAAGGTTTAAACTAGAGTGAGTTTTATACGTGAGTGAGTGGAAACATACGTGGGTTTTTTCCCTTAGTGTAATATTTGGTGGGCATTTTCTTTGTCCCTTGTTAAAAGATGTCTTGTGAGTGAGGCCTGTACTTGGGCAAGGATTTGGAATTTTTTCCCACTTTTGATGTCTCTCTGTGCTGGAAGCAATTTGTATGCAAGTTAATGGTGGCTCTTACTTGAAGAGCGGGTCAGTGACCTGCAAAAGAAGCTTGCAGGGAGAAATGTTAATGACCTGGGCTTAAAGCTGTTTGCATTGATTTTTAACTTCAGAATTCCACGTGCATAATAGTTGCTGTAGAATGCAACTTTTTCCATAAAAATTGAATCCAAGTACTTCATATTTAGCTGTTGACAGTAGGAATGGAAAAGTAGAAGCATTCTTACTTCCTTTATAGCAAAATCTAACTAGAAAAACTCAAGTGAAGTCTCAGATATCTCAGTTATTTGACAATAATGTTTTCAGTATTAAAATGAAGTGACATTTGTTCCATCTGAGTACAAAGCCTTTGGCCAATATTCAGACCACATTTCATGGGCCTTTCTCAATGCTCTGGGAAAATATAGTTTCTTCTAAATAAAAGCCAAGTCTACCTAGGTTTGTATCTCCAGAATTAGGTCTTTAACCAAATCTCGTGTAATGCAACCTGTGTCATTATGCATTAATTACAGTGTGTCCCTTTATTTCTACCCTTCTTACCCTCTATAGAGAAATCTCTCCTCTTCCGTCCACCTCTTCTTTTTTTGTGGTTTGTTTTGTAATGAATATCATGTAGCTTTTGGTCAAAAACAAGGCCATATTTTATGTAATTCTGTGGTGTGAAAAGATTAATTGGTATGTGCCACTTTCTTACAGGAGTATAAGTGATTTAGTCATTCCAGTGGATGATCAAAGTGGCCTCAGGTTGGTTTCCATATCAACAAACTGATAAATCACAAGGACAGTAGCTGCACTGGAAATGTACTGAACCCCTAGATGACATGAATTAATTGAATTTTTAAAAAAAAAGCCTAAAGAATGATGGTTACATGTAAGTAAGCCTAATTTACATACCAAACAACAGGATGAAAACTACAAAAAAAGAATTAGCCGAGTGCTGAAATATGATATGGAGGGTAAGATTCAGCATGGCTTTGGCAGAACATTAAAGTTCTGTAGGGCTTCTTGGAGGAGTCAGGAATGAAGAACGTAAAAATCATCCAGTTGGTAGCTGTGTGCTGAGAGAGGAGCTGAATAACGAGGGGTATTTTACTGATGAAAGACTTGGAATGATAAAAAAGACATCTCACAGAGGAGAAGTTGCAAAAGGATCTCATGATACTGAACGTGTTGTTCCCCAATTTCAGTTGAGGGAAGACAGGTCGTATCTCTGACAGTTTTTTTGACCTAATCTCCTCTCCCTTTCCCTTTCCCTCTCCCTCTCCCTTTCCTTATGGTGAAATGCATCAGGGGACTGATGGGCCCCAACTTAGAGTAAACTTCCATTAAATCAGAGAATAAAGTTGAATGAGTGGATCTTGGTTAAAAACTGTTTGCATTGTAAACTGAATCTGCATTAAGGATTGCTGGGATGGTTGTAACAGTGCATTCTGTTTGCTGGGTGTAGGTGATGTATGTGTGGAGTACCTGGTATGGAGGAGTTCATAACTCCAAACCTAGCACAGCAGTGGGGGATGCCTAGATTTTCGTTTCTGAGAAACAGCCCACAATGCCAAATGGCAGATTTGTCTCTTGCTCTCATTCACCAAGCAACACAACTGGCATATATGGCTGTGCTCTCTTGCCATGGAGAAGTGTGTGTGTGTCTAGGGCTTCAATTTAAAGTACAAATATAGGGAATAATCTTTCTGCCTTTCCTGCACTCAGTATGTATAGGGAGATATGGAGAATAATTCCAGTTTTTTATTCAAATATAAGAAGCAAGTTTGGTTATGACTGAGCTGAAAAAGCAGGGAGCAAAAAATTTTTCAACCCAAGGCTCTTTGAAATTATGGAATTCTAAATCCTCATTTACAAACTAAATATGTGCAGTACAAATGTTTATATTTTTAGTGCAAGTCCCTGTAAAGAAAACAGATTTTTTTTCATTGTACAAAGAAGGTAAATTTTATCCGAGAAAGATGAAAAACTGTGATCCCATCATTTTCTCACTGATTCCCCCACTTGTAGTTTTAATGTAGCTAAATATTTTTTTGTGCTAGCTTTCATAATTTTTTTCAGTTCACAGGTGTATAGAGATCTGCACCTTTCAGCAGGTTCTCATAGAAGTTTTTGGAAGGTGTGTTTCTGTGTATGTGGGCTCCTCCCCGGTGATGCTGGAGGCATTGCCAGAGCAGACCTCTGTCAGACTCCTCAGCCCTGCAGAGTTACCCAGCATGTGTTCCTGGCTCAGCTTCTTTCCTGGCCTCTTGAGAGACTCTGTCACAGTTGTTGGTTTGTGGTATTTTTGTTTGTGAGTTTGTTTTTTTGAAAGTCTGTCAAAACTGCCAGCTGGTTTTCTTTCCTCTATTTTCACGTTACATTTGAAGAACCAAGGTAGGTTGGAGGGCAAAGAATTTTCTTCTCTTATTTTGTCCATCTCCTGTTACATTAATTATGTTTTAGTTTTCTGTTGGCTTACCGACTGTCTGAACTTGGCAGGGTCTGGTGTATCACATCTGGAGTGGTTCCTGTGCAAGGAGCTGGCTGGAGTCTTCCACAGCACACTGGCATCTTGCTTCCGTCTTGCAGTCAGCAAGGGATGGTGTTAATCGGTAACAGAGAGGGGAAATTGTATCCCTCTCTATTTTTTTGGCTTAAACTAGGAAAATTGTTGTTTCAAATGCTGTTTTTCAAATGCTGCTAAGTTTTGACAAGCTTTATTTCTGGCTTGCTCTGGGAGAAACCAAAAAATGCATTTTGTTTCCTAACTGTGGAGGGCATGTCATTAGACCTTTTGTGTCTGGAGATAGGAAAGGTTAATTTATAAGTTCAAGGAGCAAGAGACCTTTCCACCTGCTCAGACAATGAAAATTCTGCTTTTGTGAGCATTCAGCAAAAAAATAGCTGCTGCTTGTTTTTTTCATGAACATCTTTCTCTTTTTCCTGGGGATCTGTGGCCAAAAGGACGACCATATGCATGATACTGTGCAGTGCATCAGTGTATGTTCGGTTTGACAGCTAAGTCAAACCTTACCTCCTACAGACCCTCAGAAATATCTGAGTGAAAATGAAAAACAATCTCTCATCTGTTTTGTCAGATTGTCCAGCATTTTCTTTAAACTGGAATACCTGAAAACAGAGGCCATGGTAACTAGCTTGAATACTGACTTTTTTACTTTTTGGTTATGAAGTGAGAATATCATGTAGGTTTGTGCTTCCATGTTGATTTCTTATGAAAGAGTATCAGTGGCTTTTCTAAAGCATTATTTTCAGGGTTTATGAATGCCATCTACAAAATCTCATTCTAGTTTTATACTTTGGTCTTGATACTGAGCTAGAGACAAAGCATCAAGTTTTGGTCTTTTCATCACAGGTCTTCTTCATTCCAAAAGTGGAATGTTTGCATTTATCCCTTATTTTAGAAATCAATTCCAGGAAAAGGGAAGGTCTGGTGATCATTTTATTTCTCCCACTAGATAAGGTCTGAGTAGGAGACTAAAGCCAGCTCTGAAGTAGAAATCCTCGCATTGCCATCCTGGTTACAGAGGGGTTTTGCTTGATAAGTATCCTGCCTGAGGTCCTAGGGTACATGCAGTCTTTTGCAAGGAAGTGCTATCACCAGGACAGCACCTTCATCTTGAGGGAACCACTATACAGTATAATGGGCAAAATATTTGTATGCCTTATAAAATAGCTGTCCCAGTAGAGCTTTGCCTGGTGTGTACAGTAGACTTATGTGTGGAATTTTACACATGGATTTCTCCCACCTGTCAGTCGAGTCTTTCAGCATCCCTGACAGTAGAGCTTCGGAGGCCGCGGTAATTTATCCACAATGACCGCTGCTCCTGCACAGGTTCCTGCTGTGTGAGCAGTGATGCTGTATTGAGGTGTGCCTCTCACAGGTCATCGTGTTCCGGTTGCTGGACAGACACCTCTGTCTAGGTTGGTGCTGATGGTCTGGGCTGTGAAATTCAACAGCTGAGATCCAAGCATCTATGGAGTTGTACTTGCCCTCCACCCTCCCCGAGGTGCAAGGGATGGGGATGGAGGGTCAGGGTGGGGACAGTTAAAGAGGCACAGCTGGGCCCACTGGTGCTTGCTTGTCAAGCATTTTCAGCACATCTGGGTTGTTCAGTCGTTTACTAGACACACTGATGCCTTGCAGAAGAGTGAAATAAAAAAGGCTTGGTTTTCAGTGTAAGAAATCTTGGTTTGGTTTTGTCCAGTGTACATAGCAATGCTTAAGACAGGTGGTTCAGAGCCAGCCATGCCTACCTGAAATGGGAAACTGCAGCTCTGTTGGGAACCTGTGGGCTTCTGAACCCAAAATAAGGGTAAAAAATAAAAGATTCAGTGTGTTAGGATGTTAACAGTTCCCTGCTTAATTCATACCCATTCCTCACATAGCTGCTTTTAGTGCAATAGTGGTGTATAGGCAACCAAAAAGCTTCAGATAGGGTAATTTGCACAGAAAATGATGTTGACTGCACTGAATATTAACATAAGATAATATTGTAAAGCAGCTCTGAAAATTACATTCAACTAATCCACTCAGTCAACTAATACACTTATTTACAGAGACAAGCTATTGTAAAAGAGTACAGTTCTCAGCTAGCTAAGAACATCTTTTCTCTCATGTTTATCTTGATTGTATCCCCAAAGGATATTTCTTCCTCTCTTTTATGAAGGATTATTTCCATATTTAATTTATATGTACATTTTTTGCTTTTCCTGGAGGACCGAAAATATTTTCTGACTTTTGCAGTCAGTTGAGAAACTTTGTACTAAAACCTTCCTGTCATACTTTTAGTTCCCTTGTTTGAGAATCCATTTTCTGTGTCTTTCAATACTGTTGTGTGCTTCTGGTTTGCAGTTTTCCTCCCTTTGTGAACTTGCCTCAGAAAGAGTCTCCATTCTGGTACCTGAAGGGTCACTTGATTCAAATGTCTTTTCATAAACTCCTGAACATTTCTTCTCAAGTCAAGAGCTATTTTCAATAACCGAACATATTTATTCTGTGTCGTTTTCCTGAACTACTCCAGTGCCTCTTGTTTAACTTGGTATTTTTTGGTTAGAGGAGTGCCAGTCCCATTAGTGCTTGAGCTGGAGCCGGCTGTGTTTCACAGGGTCCGCTGGAGCTGATGAGCTCCACAGGGGCTGCTGCAGGCTCTGAAGTTTCGCAGCTCCCTGTAGAGCTCAGCAGTTCTTAGGGCCTGAACCAAGCATAATTGCGAAGTTGGGGCATTCACTGGGAAGGACCTCACCAAATAATTAGCTGTCCCAATTAATCAGCTGCTCTTGCCACTGAATAACATTCAGAAAGGTGAATGTTTGTGGATCAGAAAGTTACAGAGCTGATGGGTGCTGGCAATAAATTTCTCTCCTTCTCTGTGTACTGTCAGAAATCACTGCTAAATTATAGCATGTAATCTTGGCATTTGTAGTCCGTGAGCTTTTTTCTCTCGATGTGGGATATTCTGTCATCAGAGTGCCTGGACTTTATGGGCTTTTTGGAAAAGAAGCTCTGTTCTTATTACATTTGTTCATCGTGCAGAATGAACTGTGACATGCTGTTTCATGCTTTTTGTTTGGTTGGGTTTTTGTTTTGCTATGGCAAAACCATCTATTTGCAGCAAATTGAAACTGTGAATGTTGAACTGTACAGTGCATAGTGATTTCTGTGGCTTTTTAAGAGGAAGTTTTATTGCCTGGATTCACCTTATGCACCAGGATGCAAAAACCCGAAAAAATGCTAGATTTAAAGAGGCATAGAAAAACGTTTATAGGAAAAAACTATCAAAACTCTTTCTCTGTTTGTTCATAATTTTAAATGATGGGATAACCTTTAAGATAAATCAACATTCTGGGCCACAGCCAAACAAAACACCAACTAATTTTTTTTTTTTATTTCAGTCTAAGAAACTTCCTCTCTTCTGTAAGTGTGTGTCAAATACTTGATGTTCCTTAACTCTTTGGAGGGGGGCATGGCTCTGTAATATTAAAAATTACAAGCACAGATAGAAATACACTTTGTTGTTGTTGTTTTGGTCTTTCTTTTAGATTTTTATAGCAGCTCACAAACATTTCCAGAGTCTGCTGGTAAAATTAAAATCTAGATTCCTGGATTTTAATTGTATAGCAAGGTATAACTAGATGATTTAGCACAAGACATTACTTTTCTCTTAATATTTTGCTCTATCCCATGGACTTTGGTGGTGGCTTTTTCTTTCCCCCCCTCAATTGAAATAGCTAAATGTGTTTGAAGAGGTTGAAGAAGAGGAAGAATGGCCCTTACCTTGTCTGCATGGCTCTCACCAGCGGGAGCGTGGCTGGTTCCAAAGAGACATTAAAATTCACAGGCTTTCAAGCAAGGTGGAGGAAAACAAACATGTGATAGTGAAAAAAATCCCAAACTGTTGAAGAAAGTGTACAGAGTTCACTGGAGGTGATTTGAAGTATTACTGAATCTTAAAGCCAGTTCTCTGTGCGTGCGTGTTCCTCTGACAAATGAAATAGGTTTTGGGAAGTCTGGGAAGCCTTTTCTTTCTTACCAAACTACCCATACCTGTTTTTGCTTGAGTAATTGCAGCATGCATGAGAGGTGAGAGTGAGACAGAAAAGAATATGAGGCTGTACAGCGATTAATGAGCTGTTTCAGTCCAAAAAAATCAGTCCAGCAGGCTGGTCAGAGCCTTGGAACCTATTAACCTTGATTTGGAAATCTAACACTTGACAGCTGGGGCAAAGAAGGGCTGTCTTAAAGAAGTTAAAAGTAAATCTCTCTTTTTCTCTCTTCTTTCTTACATGCTCACTGGTGAAATGGTGCCTGACTTTTTTTTACTATTTCTTTTTTCAAGTGTGCTTTCTTACTGCATAGCTTGGACAGATGCCTTGCTACTGTGCTACCTATCTGGATATTATTTGGGGTTTATTCTGCTTCCTGATGAAAAACAAGTTTATTTGAGGCACTTATTTATGCTTAGAGAAATCTCACATGTTCTCTTCAGATATTTTTGTGCTCTGTGTTAAGATAAACATGTTGCTCCATGAAGAATTACTCACTTGGGATCAAATAGGACAATATTTGTGTTAATCAGCTACATTTCTGTCCACAGATACTGCTGCACATTAAAACAAACATGCTGTAGACATGAATTAAGGGGGAAGATATGACATGGAATTTCCTGACTCTTTAAAATAATAATAATAAAAAAAAGAAAGAAATCTTTGCCAAGAATAACTTCATCTGCAAGTGTTTCTTAAATGTGTTGCACATTTGTTTTCCTTTAGAGGATGGGTGGCTAGGCCTCCTCACATGTGGGCACCATATACTGACCTGTTGTGGTTGTGTGATGAGCTGAGTTAGTTTAAAGGCTTCAGGTCTTTCCTAATCTGGATTGTTTTGACTGAGCCAGGCTAAGGAGCACAGATACAAGCAGGTAATGCTGACAGATGTCAGGAGGTTATGAGAAGCAATTTAGGACACTAGTCTGTTGCAGCTGCAACAACAAAACAGAGCAAGCACCATGGACACACTTTGGCTGATCTGTTTCTATTCTATGTTGCTTCAGTTTAGTTATGCCTTCTGCCAACAACCCACAAAAGTAAATCCATTTTCTACCACCTGCAGAAAAAGGACAAATATTCTCACTCCCTGCTAGTTTCCAGCCAAAATAAAGCAGTTTCCCTTGCTTTGCCTCAGTCTTAAATGCAACTCAGTAGCTTCCTTCTCCCCACTACTTGGTAATTAATGTTTAAAAATTGGTGTATGTTACAGGTTTTAAAACTTGCTTGTCCAGTCTTAAAAGATTTTACAGAGTGTTTTTCTCAGTTATTGGATGCAAGCTGTGCTTCTAAACGTGTTGACTTAGCTGCTTGTCTCAGAATTTCTCTGGAAATAAAAGGACGTGAATTGGTCTTCCATCAAATCCACTTCAATGCATCTCATGCAGCTGCGTCTGCTATAAGTCTGCACACCTTCTTCTGTTCCCCCCTAAATTCTGATGCATATTAAAGAAGCTGTTGTACTTTTATGACAATTTGTGATATCTGCCCTTGCTGTTTAATGTTGAATTTTGAGATGGTTGTCAAGATCTGTTGGATATCTCCAACTTTCTCACTTGACCCAAGGAAAGAAAGAAACGTATGGAAGTACAACCTGACACAGTGGGTTTGTCTTAAGTTGTTTTTCTTCAGCTTTTTGTAAAGTAACTTTGCTTTGTTTCACAGGGTTTGAGCTCCACAGACTTGTCTCTGCTGAACAGAGAGTGCCCTTGTCTTTACTGAAAGTTGTAGTCAGTGTTCCAGTTGTAGATTTATACATGAGTGCTTTCTTATTTTGTCTTTTCTCTTTTCAAATAATTGTAGGTTCATGTACTGGACAGACTGGGGAGAAGTGCCAAAGATAGAACGAGCTGGGATGGATGGTTCAAGCCGCTCCATTATTGTTAACACTGACATATATTGGCCAAATGGACTGACATTGGATTATGAGGAACAGAAACTCTATTGGGCAGATGCTAAACTGAATTTCATCCACAAATCAAATCTGGATGGAAGTCATAGGTAAGAAGTTTTTGATTTATGTGGAACGTGGGGATTTTCTTAGAGGATGCCGCTTAAGCAATAATGTAATCTATGTTGCAGCAAATTGTCACATTAGCACTTGCAAAATTTTAAGCAAACCAGTGCTGTCAGAAACTTTTATCCTTCGCCATCCTCACCTTCCCAGCATTGTGAAGTGGAATGTGTGCTTCTCCTTGGGGTACCCTGTAACTCTCCCAAAGACTTTTCTCAGAGCCAGTTCCATAAAAAAAATCCTCGAATCCTGCTCTTAATTGTGTAAGACTATATAGCAAAATTATCTCTTTTCAGTAGGGCTTCTGAGCAGTGTTGCTGTGGTATTCAGAAATGCAGAAGATAATATGAGAAAATGCATCATTGTATATTAGTATTTCAGTTTCATTAATCCTAGGGGCTAGTCGAAAACAGTCCTTACAGGAGAGCTATGTTAAAAATGACTGTTTTCCTTGAACAGTTTTATAGCAATGATGTGATTCTTTTTGATCCAGTCATGGCTACTTCTTAATTAAGGGTATAACTGGTACTTTGTATAGATGCATTTATCCCTAATTTAAACGATGACCTTCTTCATTAGATGAACTTTGACAAGTACTGTTTGTAGACACAAATAAATCACAGTTAGCTTGTGCCCAGGGTGTCATATGGAGAGATGATTTTTTGTGGCATTGTTCTTTGCAAATTTTTGTGATGCTTCAGCTAGTTTAGCTGGGCATGAAATATCCTTTCTTAGGCTCTTTGTTCTGGCCTCCTAGGGACTGTCCCACCTTTCACCACAAATGTTAATTTGACATAAAGAAATGAACTCTATTGATAAGATTGTTGTTTTGTGTAGACTGGTGAGTAGGAACACGGGCAATATGCATGAAACATGTCCACTGTTTTCCTGTGATATTTATTTTGAACTCCACAATTTCTTTGTGATGCTGGTTTGAAAGGTTACATCGCTTTCCTCCTAAATTCTGCCTTTTAAGCGATCACAAGTTCATGCAGTATATTTGTAATGGTGTTTGTTCATGGAAAGTGGCAGGAGTTGGATGCAGTTTTAAATTTGTGTCTTTGGATATAAGGATTATGAGTAGCTTGTTTCATTCAAAACATGGACTGTGGATATCTGTTTTGAAGTAGTCCTTCATTTGCTGTTTGTTTCACAAGAAAGAAAACTTAGTACCAAAAAGAGAGAATATTTTATAATAATACTTTCTTTCAAAAAGGAAGACTGTCACATACGTTTTCAAGTAATGGAGAGAAAAGGATAAAAATTGTCATATACAGTAGCAACTTGAGTATTTTTTATTTTATCTGGTGTCTCCAGCCTTTCTTGTTCCAGAGCTACTTCACTGTTTCCTGCTGGGACTTTTGCTTTCTCAATCTTGTTTTGCACCTGCCTTCTTTGCAGTTTATCTCTTGCTGGTGATCTGTTGCGGTGGTGTAAATATACTTGGGTTTGGTATTCTGTTTTTATTTTCATGGTGTTTATTCCCTGGTCTGCCATTGGTTAAGCCAGGGGGATGAGGCTGTGGAGGTGCTGATCTTCTGTGGTGCAAGGGGCTGACCAGCCTTGTCTGTGTGCAGACAGCTGTGTCCAACAGCTGCCTCATAGCACAGAAGTGAAGTCACCCAAGTCCCAGTAGTTACCTCATTGCACAGTAAATTCTCTGGAATTAATTAAGCCTGTAATAAAGACCTGTACAGACAAGTAATTTAGATTTTTAGATTTACTAATTCTTTCTTACACAGCCATAAAAACCAAAGCAGTCTAATGCTTTAGGTTGGGTTTATTTTTCAAATTGATACATTTCAGTATCAGGAATATGTCGTGGCAGTATGCTAATATATTATTATTTGAGGGGCAGAGAGGGAAGTCATCCCTAGAAAGGAAAATACATGTGACTTCCCTTAATCACTCAGAGGCACAAACCAATTCTAACAGCACCTGTTTTTCCCTAGGCGTGGGAGAAAGTTCTGAAGATTCACAAAATAGTCAACATCTGTATCCAGGCATTTTTGTTTCATTTTTTATTCTTTCCAATTACATCATTAGGAGGAGAAAAAAAGAGCTGCAGAACTTAGGCTGTTCTACAATGGGGTTTTATGGGGTGGTTTTTTTCCTGCTGTGACCTCTTAGCTTCTGCCTGTATTAAGAAGAAAGATCGTCTAGGGCTATCCAAGGTGATTTTTTTTTCTTTTTTTTTGTGTTAGACACTGTCTTTTGGTTATCCAACAAATCCAGCTTTCTCAATGTGATATTTTACAGCTGTAATTCTGTATTTTGTGTCTTAATTATTTTGTTCATCTTTTTCAGTAACTAATTCACTAATACTAAAAAAGAGAAGACAGTTTCTAATTCTGCAGCCAAAGCAAAAACCTTTTAGATTTTCCTTTTTTGGGGAAAACGTCACCGCACCAAACCACCCAAAACCCACAAAGCCTTTAGCCTAGCCATCTCGAACCCCCTCCAAAAAAAAAGGCAACCAACCAAAACCTCCACCTGCAGTTTTCCACCACCACATCTTAAGAGGGCTATCTGTTAGGGTTTTTTTCCTTAAGAGTTAAGTGTGTGGGAGAACAAGATCATTATCAAGTGCATAATCTAACTTAAACCAGACTCTTTGGTTTATTTAGAAACTGTCCGTTCTGGTGATTTTTTTTTTCCTTGATCTTCAGACCATTCTTCTAAATTGCTGCTTTGTATTTATACTTAGTTGTTTTGAGGGTTTTTGTTGCTAAATTTCTAAATTTCTCTTGATTAGAACAGATTCTTTTATTTTATCTTTGTGAAGTGTTACTAGTTTTTCTGATGCTTTACCTAATGTCAGCATGTCTGGGAAAATACACGCATCTGGAAGTTGGAGCTATTGAAATGAAAAAGGCAAATGAGTGAAAGACACGTATCTTCGTAAAAATTCGATCTTCTAAATCTGGATAAAATGGTGACTTAGAAAAGGAAGAAGATGAGTAAAGATTTGATCTGTCAAGTTTTTTAGCGTTGCATGACAGGAGGTGGGAAAGAGTCTTTAGTAGGCAAGCGATTGTAAAAGCATCATGTAAAGCAGGATGGCATCAATATTAACTGCTTTGGGAGAAATATTTGGTAGGAACTAATATCTTTCTATCAAAAAAATTTTAAACAGTTCAGAGAAAACTGATTTTGTGGTTTGGAAGGTGAAAAAATACAGTATAAATAGGAAAAGATGTTAATTGGTGTCACTGGCTTTGGTGGAGTTTTTGTCACCTCTTCCAGTAGGACTGGAGTCACAGTGAGCCATTAAAACCAGTGTCCCTGGTCCCAGAGACAGTATTAAAGTATTGAAGTTCAGACCTCAGTGATCTAAAATTTGGAAGGAGTTCTCTCTAGAAATTTGCAGTGTGTTTCTAAATGTGTAAGAAATCTGAAACTTTTTTTGTTCTTTTATTGTAGTCTGAATATTCTCTCTCTACACCTGACACTACACAAGAATGAAAACTCTTAAGATTTATATTTCAGAGAAGGACTTGGATCTGAATTATAGAATATGCTGAGTTGATGATCCACAAGGATCATCCAGTCCAACTCCCAGCCCTGCACAGACACCCCAACAATCCCACCCTGTGCATCCCTGGGAGCGTTGTCCAAACGCTCCTGGAGCTCTGGCAGCCTTGGGGCCGTGACCATTCCTGGGGAGCCTGTTCAGTGCCCCACCACCCTCTGGGGGAAGAACCTTTTCCTGATATCCAGCTTAAACCTCCCCTGGCCCAGCTCCAGCCCTTCCCAGGTCCTGTCCCTGGTCCCAGAGAGCAGAGCTCAGTGCCTGCCCCTCCTCTTCCCCTCAGAGTGCAATGTCTCCCCTCAGTCTCCTCCAGCTGAACAGACCAAGTGTCCTCAGCTGCTCCTCACATGGCTTCTCCTCGAGGCCTTTTGCCATCCTCATGCCCTCCTTTGGACACTGTATAATGGCTTTATGTGATTCTTACATTGTGGCACCCAAAACTTCACACAGTATTCGAGGTGAGGCTTTGCCAGCCCAGAGCAGAGCAGGACAATCCCTCCCTGGCCCAGCTGGGGATGCTGGGCCTGATGACCCCAGGACAGGGATGTCCCTCCTGGCTCCAGGGCACTGCTGCCTCATGTCCAGCTGGCCATCGACCAGGACCCCCAGGTCCCTTTCCTTGGCACTGCTTTCCAGCCTCTCATTCCCAGTCTGTCCGTGCATCCAGGGGTGCCCCAGCCCAGACATGACAGACATGAATTCTTTACTTGTTGCTTGTGGGGGTCTGGAAAGTGAAAGAGTACATTAGGCAGGTGGGAGGAATATGCAGAGAGAGAAACTAAGCATAAGCCTTGATTGCTGGGCTTTGGTGGAGTTTTTGTCACCTCTTCCAGTAGGACTGGAGTCACAGTGAGCCATTAAAACGAGTGTGCAGCATGACAGCTCTGGCAGTAATACTCAGTTAAATATGTGGTAGAGTCATAAATTCGTGAGAAAACCTCTCTAGCAAATTTTACAGGGATGATTATGGTTCATTACCTGCTAGCCCTGGGATTTACTAGCCCTAGCTGCTCCAGTGTTGGGCTCATTAGAATAAAGACCAAGAGCACAGAAATTGATGACTAATGCCCTTGATTTGCCAGTGAGAGAAAGGAATGAACAGTTTTTCATGTCAGAATGCAATAATTAAAGAACTAAATTGATGCACAGAAGAGATGGTTTTGTTTTTTTGCAGCTCTCGCCCTGCTCTTATCAGAGGGAACAGTTGCTTTTTGTGGGACTAATTAAACAAAACTGAATTGCAGACAGCTCTCCTGTGAGTAGAGTCCCTGAGATAGGTTGGCCTGCTAAGGCAGTTCTTGAATTAATTTCCTCTTCCTTTACCCTGCAGCAGCAGTTCTAATTAATAAGTTAACACGTTACTGGCTGAAGGGAAATGCACTTACAAGGTCCCCCAGGAAGTGTTTGTGCTAATGAGATGGTTTTTGAGGCCACTGTAAGAAAACATACTTTCAGCAACTGTCAGAAAGCTGGGAAGCTCTTGCAAGAGGTGAATGTCTTAAGTTTGCACTTCAGCACTGATTTTTCTTGTTTCTCTTTTCAAGCATCAGCTCATGTCTGTCTGCCAGATGATTAGTTGCAGATTTGTTGAAACACTAAAAATACTGTATCCCTGCATTTAGAAGAGGGTTTTTTTCCTTATTTCCCTGTAATGTGCACGGTACACGACATTGTGTACAAGGTATAAAATCTCATGTTCTGTTTGTATCCTTCTGTGTATTTCTGTGAGATAAAATTGTTTAACACCTTCAAGCAATGAAGAGGAACCAGTCAGTGGTGAGAAGCCTGTTTCAATACCTCACCAACACAGGCGAGTGCAGAAGCCAAATAATGCCCTAATTAAAACTGCTAGAGAATCCTGCATAAACAGAATTAATTAGATGATTTGGACATAGAGCTAGGGTGAATTTCTTGGTTCTTCCCCAAGGTGCCTCTGAAAAAAAAATGCTGGAAAAGTGGAGCTTCAAAACATCTGTTTGCCTGAAAAATGACCCACAGACTTACTTCATTTATCAACCATGATTTGATTTCTGATTGACTTTTTCAGACTTTCATTGCAGGTAAGATTTGAAATGTCATGGCTAGACCTGTTTGTTATATATTCTTTCTGGAAACACATGGCAATTGTGGCTTAAAGAAGTAGCAAAAGACAAAAAAGCTTTGGTCTGAAAAGAGAGCATTATAGCCCACAAGTCAAGTTTCCTGCTTACTTTCTCAGGTAATCAAAAGCAGGCTTGTCTTCTTATAGGAATATTTGGGCATGCATTCATGGTAAAAATCCAGCTTAGTTTTCTGAGTTTGCTCTGCAAATGTTTTTGTTAGGTTGCAGGAGAGGAAATCCTGTGAGCCGAGGGAACCAGAGTTCTGTGCCCTCCTTGTGGCATCCTTTGTGTGATATTTTATGGGTGTATCTTAGTCTTTGATCCTGCTTCATCTGGTTCGTGCTCTGAGTGCTTTGGCCACTTGCTAATCTTTCCAGTTGTCACAAGTCGAAGATGTGTAATTCCTGCAATTTTGTAAATACTCAAGGCATTAAGCACTCTCTAGATGGCAAAAAAGGTTTTGCTGAAAATATAAACCTCTTATATGAGGACTAAAAGTAAACTTTTTTCTTCCCCTTTCTGATAGCCTGGGAAATGGTAGTTGGTGTGGGATCCCCCACAGGGACACTGGAGAAACGGAGTGAAACATAAGCATCAAAAATGCTTGCACCCTGCCCCAGAGACTGAACACAGGCAGCCTCAGGGGTCACCTGAGAGGAGTTTTGCTGCTGTGAAGCTGGAATGGTAATGGTTTAGAGACCTACAGGCCAGAACATCTGAAGTACCCCGGGTTTTCTACAGGTGTTCTGATCAGTTCTTGAGACTAGAAAACTGTAATGCAGCAAGAATAAAAGGCATTTCGTTAATGGAAAGTTTTTACTTGTTTATTTTTATGGAGAAACGCTGTTACGCTTGGATATAAAACATCTGTTAAAATTCTAGGACGGAAAATAGTAGTTCTTATGATGATTTAAATTTAAATTATCTTGATTATTGGTGGCTTTCTTTTGGTGATCTGAATTATTAAATTTCATAGCTATAACATAGCTTTGAATGCTAATATTAGTTGAAAAAGAAATAAAGGGAGACTGAGAAAATCCTGGTTGTAATAAAGGATATGAATTTAATGTTTTTTTGGTCATTTTGCTGTTAATTTTTATTTCAAGTGAGTTTAGTCTTTGTCTGAAATACGTATTATCCTGAAGCAAGAGCTTTTTTGTCATTGTTAATATAAAACTGGATAGACTGTCTATGAAGTTTCATGTATGTATTTATTTCAGAGGTCTGTAGTCCCTTTTGTAATTCCTGCTTTAACTTGTTTATTGTTTGTTTCCTCTATCTTCACTAAGTGTTTCACAGGGCTGTTTAACAGAATGAGAATAGAAAAAAGGTGAATGTATTTAAATTGGATCTATATTTTCTCCAGACAGTAGAAAACTCTACCATAGCAAGTATTTATTGTAATGGCATCTCTGATTACTGTGATGCTAAATAGTTGTATTTGGGAAATCATGATATTCAGCACAGAATTTAATTTCTGTGGAAACTGCTTGTTTTCTCTTTCTCTTCTCACCTTCCTTCTCTGCTGTCCCTTTGTGCATTTCCTTCCCAGCCAACTCAACAGAGATGGTGGCATTTTAAATGTCAATCACCACCCAGATTTTTAAGGCAAATTTGCGTGATTATATGCCTGGCACAGGGAAGATTATTAAAGTTAGTGTGCGCTTAGTACCATCTAATATAGAGCCAATTTGCATCTTGCTGAAGCCCTGGAGATGTCTCCTGAATGAATAACATTACTCCTTATCCCCAGCTCTCACTTTCCCATCATCTCTGGCGTCTCTTTCTAAAGGAGACTAATGATACAAGTGCAGCAGTCTGAAGGAACCAAGGAGCTTGGTGAAGGATAATAGGATGGAGTGCCTTTTGCTGTTGTATCACTTGTTCCAGTCAAGCCTGGCCTGACAGTGTAGTTGCCACCAAGGAGCTGTCAGGTCCCTTCAGCCCAACTGCACCTGCAGCGCTGTACCTGGAACCCAGAGCAGGGCCAGAAATGTGGAGACCTGTCTGCTCCCCGACCCCCTGTGGGTGCTTGTGAACCACCCTGGATGCGGAGGCACCTGCTCCCACCAGCTCTGTGCAGCACCTGAGTACTACAGATGGCACTCTGGTACCCTTCATCCACCTGGCTGTATTTAATAATCAGTCAAGGCAGAAGTCAGGATCCCTCGTCTTGCTCGCCAAAAGCAGAGCTCTGCGGTTCCTAGTGTAGGTTGTGCTGAAGTGTAGCTGCTCACAGCAGCCATCAGAAGGTCATTTCTTGCTCCCTCTCTTCTTCCTTTTCTTGTTTTTTAATAGCTGAGCTCTCCAGCCCTTTCCTCCTGCTCCTCATTAGTGTGGAGAATCACTGAGCTCAACTCAAGCCACTGCTTCAATGCTGGCACGCATCATGTGGCTGCTGCTCAGCAAGGCTGCAAGTGTAGCCTGTGGAGGCTGTCCCAAGGGGGAAGAAGCCCTGCTGGTTTTGGTGGTTGGAAGTGAGCTATCACCTTGTAATGGCTTGCTGGAAACAAAGATTACAGACTACATGTTACTGGTAGTACTGATCGTAATGAGATGCAAGAAATACACACTTGTGTTTGGGCCCAAAGCCATCTTCATGCATTGCAACCTTATATCTGCTGAGAAAAATAAAACTAGTTGAGGAGTACTTGCTTCAAGGCTGTGACTGACAGCACAGTCAAATGAAGGGCTCCTGAATCTCTCCCGATAAGGGCTGGTTTAAGTAAGGGTCACAATTCGCCTGATGCATTGTCATATGAAGAGATGTTTGTCTGAAAGTTACGCATGTCTAACAGCGGCTATTGCACTCAAAGATTTATCCCCACTAGTGGTGGATACGAATCACATGTAAAATTCCTCTGTGTGGTTTGTTTTTTTTTTGGTCGGTTGGTTTTGTTTTAAAGTAAGATAGTCAAATGCTTCATAAAAATGTGGCTTCTCTTGTTATGGAAATGCTGTCTTTGGTGCAGGTTTGGTTATAGTGAGAGTGTTGGACTTTTATTGCTTCTGTTTCATGTGACAAAATGTTACATGTGTCATTTGTCAAATGTCATACAGTATGTCATACATAAAGACGTAGTCTCCAAGCCTGCTCTAAACTAAAATTCAAATCTGAAGACATTTAAGGTTTGGGGATAGGGTTGGTTAAAATGTTTGCAGATTTAAAATGCCTTTATTCTTGGTATGGTACAGGAATGTGTTGTGTCATTCTGGCTTCACTGTTCGGCTGTCAGGTTTCAGCTTTAAATTATATTACAACAGTCTTCTGTAAGGTGCTTAGTTGGTGCATTTAATTAGAAGCAAATACATACCTGACTCCAGACTTGAGATTAGAAAGAAAAGATAATATGTCCCACTTTTGAGTGCAAAATACTAAGAAATAGAAGATTTAGATTGGTGTAGAATTGGAACACTAGACTGACAAGCAAGGGATTCTATATCTTTTTCTCATAAGTAGAAAAAAAATAGAAGCTTTAAAGATAATGCATCTTTTTGCAGAAGCTCAGGTGGAAGAGCAATAATGACTATAGTCTCTTTGTACTCAGAGTCATTGGCAGAAGACACCTTCAAGCTTCTTGCTTTAAAATACTCTTCTGTTATATTTTAACAACAAATATTTGGAAAATAAGAATATTTTTGTCATCTGTTAAACCACTTCGGCTAGACTTATTTCCAAAAGTGATGCCTATGGTCTGGGGGTGTTTTCTCAGTAAATGTATGGATAATTACTGTCTTCCCTGCACAAAGAAAATTGGGAGGCTGGTGTTCATAGTGTGCCTTGTTCTGAAGGAGCAGCAGGGTTGTGTGTCAATCTCTTATGCTTCCAGTTCAGGAAAGGGATGGTGATCCCTAGTGTTCAGCAAGGACCTTGCCTAGGTGGGAACACACTTCCACTTAGGCAGTTAAGAAGAAAAGAGGTGGGAAGAAGCACTCCTGTAAATGGCACTTGTGTGGCCCTGCTTTGAGCAGGGTGTTGGTCCAGATGACCTCTGTAGAACCTCTCCATCTTAAATTTTTCTGTGATTCTGAATAGAAAATTAGAATTGAGCTACTTAATTCCAGTTCTGGGGATCTGAGGTACAGATAATGAGTTTCTACATCACAAGAACCTGGAAAAACTGTCTTCAGTAATGTTTGTGCTGCATTTTTGTGATAGCTAATGAGCATGTCTTTGTATATGTGCATAAAGTATATGGGTATACTCTTTAATTTTGTTTGTGAACCTGGAGAGAGGCAGTGACCCAGTTTGCTCAGAAATGATACCATTACCATGTCAGAAAATCACTAGAACTCTGTTTAATGGCACTGCTTGTAATAAAAACAATAGCTTATAATTATCATAATAATGAAAGTAACTTTAAGGATTTCTTTACAGTGAAAAACTACTTTACTGTACAGTATTTTTCGATGGTTTAAAAAAGCAAAACTAGAAGAGATGGATGGACAGCTAACTGACCAGTTTGTCTCAGCCTGAAATCTGCTGAGGCTGAAATTGGTGGAGATGGTATATCAGCAGGTAGCAGTCAGACTTGCATAAAATCAGCTGGTGTTGGTGGCAGAGAGCCCTACAGGTATGGACTGTTCAAGAGATGATAAGAAGTATCCACAGATGTAAGGATTTCAGTTAGCGTCTCTTGGGCTTCTCAGCATCAGTGGGCAACCTGAAAATAGTATTCCTGTGTTGTTCCTTCATACCATTCCCCAGAGTGGGGGCAGTATATTCCTTTCCCATAAATAAATAAATACAAAGTTCAGATCAACAGTACTCAAACTTTTTTTCATAGAAGCTATGTTCAGGCAAAACTGTCGCATGAATTGTGTTTGAGCATTCCTTTTGTTCCCTGTACTCTGTTAGGCAAGCAGTGGTTAAAGGCTCCCTTCCACATCCCTTTGCTTTGACGCTGTTCGGGGACACGTTGTACTGGACTGACTGGAACACGCATTCAATCTTGGCCTGCAGCAAGTACTCCGGGGAGGACCTGCGTGAAATACATTCCAACATCTTCTCTCCCATGGATATCCATGCCTTCAGCCAGAAGAGGCAGCCAAATGGTAAGCTGTCTCGCTTTCTTTTTTTAATTGTAAGTTGGAACTGATTTGCAAAAATCTTAATTAGTCTTTCTGTGTGGTGCTGGGTGGCTTTACCCACATCATGATGCAATTTTTCCAGTACAGAGAATAGCCAAAGACCCAAAGGGAAACCAGATATTCTCTATATTTTTTGCAGGCATTTTTAAGTGCAAGAAAACTCCCCCATCTCTTACTTTTTTTCTGCCTGACACATTTATGCTATTGTCATATTTTTCTGTTTCCTGTGCCATAATGTCAGGCAACACAGTATTTTTATTTGTCAAAGTGGCAGTTCCTGATCGGAAAGTAGTGTTAATTTGGCCGATGATATTAAGCAGGACTAGCTCTGTGTAGTAACCACTGTCTTAACCATTGTTTTAATTTACTGTGTTTGCATTTTGTTTTTATATATACACTCAGCACCAGTATGCTGAATAGTTTGTAAAAATGAGAAGAGCGGAGCAAGAAACAAGGTTCTTGTTTAGAGCTAAGTGCTACTTTCCCAAGAAGGGAAACATTTAACATCCGTGCATTTTGGTACCATAAATACCCCACTACTCAACACTTGGAAGTAATTTTTACTCGTTCTGTGTTTATCATTTCCTCCTTTAATCTGTGTTGCTGCCACTGATTCCACCACTCAAATGCTGTATGTGTCTTAACACATGATATGAGGTCATTCGTTATCAGAAGCATTAATCTGTGTGATTTATGTTTAACAGCTACAAACCCATGTGGAATTAATAATGGTGGCTGCTCCCACTTGTGTTTGATGTCTCCTACCAAGCCCTCTTATCAGTGTGCATGTCCCACTGGTGTGAAACTTCTCGAGAATGGAAAGACCTGCAAAGATGGTAGGCTTTGTTTTAAACCAATCCTTTAGATTAAGCACAAAGTAGCTTTTTGAAGGAAAGGGATTCTTCCAGCTGCAATATATGATGCACGTTAGGGTGGCAAATCCTGAAACTGTGTGTGTTTTTGCAGTACAGATAAAAGTGATTGGAAAATGCCATCTACATTTTAAAAAACGAAGATTCTCATGACCAAAGGGCAGGTTACTTCCAGTTATAAAATTTAAGTTGCAGTTCTGTCTCTGTCACTAACTCCCTGCAAGTTTGGGGGGCCCTGTTGTTCCCTTTTCATAGAGAAAAAGATAACCTACCTCCTCTGTTGTCTCTTAAATGTTTCTGACATTATTGATCAGGAAGTATTTGGCTAGTAGGATTGCACAACAAGCCCTTTTAAAAAATTTTTTTTAAAGTCTGATGTCCAGTTATTATGCATACATACACCTGGAATCTCTCTCTGAAAAGAATGCCATGTTTTTAGAGGTGTTGAAAGCTGCGTGATCAAGACTTAGAGCTGTAAGCACTTACCCCAAACTGCTTTTAGTTTCTCATTGTGGGCGAATGTACATGATTTTAAATTGTTACATTTTGTAAGTGTAGGTCTTTGGTTACTGTAGTACACTAACAGGATCAAAATTAACACTGGGAGATAATTAGCTGGATCATAAATAACCATCTTTTATGCAGATCATCTCTCTAGGACAAAGGTAGATGGAGGAAGAAACGATACAGCAGAGCTTAGTGTAAATAGGCTAAATAAAATGTATACAGAAATAATTTTTTTAATTGGAGTTTTATATTTTTAAAATTATTCCAGGCTTGTCAGCTATGTTCAGAGTTTTCTTTAATTTCATGCTATTTCATGCTCTCTGCTGATTATTTTTGTGTGTCTCTGTGAACCTTGTTAAAATAAATTGCTGCTTTTATGTGAAAAACAACTCCCAATTTAGCCTGGCAGGATTGTTTATAAGAATTTCCCAATACACAAACAAGATGTTTTTCTTCCATTTCCCTTGGTGTAAGGGGGAGCTTTAATGATACTGCTCTGGGTTGGTTATATGTAGTCAGAATGTGACACAAATCCATGTGCTTTCTCAAAAATACTTGATATGCACAGATAAACTCCAGTGTATCAAAGTAAATTACCAAGGGTAAGTAAAGGAATGGTATTAAAAATCCACCCTAGAACCTTATTAAAAGGATTTCTCATGCGGAGATATTCAGAATCATCAGTTCACTTTTTTCAGCCATTTCTAATGTCTCAGAATTTATAACTGTTGCTCTTTTGTCCCACTCCCTGAATATGAGAAGCCAAATTTTATGTTCCCAGTCAGCCATAATATGTATTTGGCGTATGGAATATAAGCCCCCCGTATTACAAGTATTGTTAACCAAGTTGCTACAATATGTTGTCCAGTTGTATGCAAAAAACGTTATACAAGAACATTTCTCTTACACTTGTCAGTATCATGTTGCATTTTAAACCACCATTCTGCTGCTGTGTCTTTTGGGAACATTCTGCCTCTGCCTTTTCAGGAAAAAAAAAGGGTGTGAAGAGGGGAAAAAATTGAGACTGTTTATTTAGCTTGGTCTTGGAAAGGAGACAGCACATAACCCAGATGAAACAACGTACTCAAATTATTCATCAGGTCCATTGGTTTTGTGCAGCTTTGATCCTGTGCAGGGCTAATTTCTGACATACACATGCGGGAGGTTCAGCATTTAGAGCTGAGCATGGCCCAAAATAGCGATTTCTTTTTTTTTTCACTCCTCCCTGAAGAGAGGTGCAGATTGTAGGCTTAGGGCTTTTTCGAGTGATCTACAACTTTCCAGAGCTCTTCAAGGCACAGATTCCCCAGAATTTCTTCCTGTAGTTGTGAAGGCTGCAATTACTGATTCGGGGGAGGGAGGAGAGCATGGCACTTGGACAGACCAGAGTTCAAGATGCAAATCTGGACATGTCTCTTTGGGGACTTCCTTTCTTAGGCTCCTGGAGGTCCCCTGGGAAGTAAATTTGTTTTCTCATTTTCAGGTGTTCGGGGTGGGGGATTGAGTTTAGTTTCTTGGGCTGGTTTTTTCGCCTTGTACTTGCCTGTTTCTCTGTATCTTCTGTGAAAGTAGAGCTTAACCCTGAGAACTGAACGTTTTTACCTTGGATAGTTTTAGTACAGCTGTCATGCTGCAGTGCTGATTAAATCTCCATTTGCAATTAGAATGTGTACATGACCGTGGGAGAGACTGGTGACTGAGAAGTGAAGAAAGGTGAAAAATTAGGCTGAGTTTCTTTTCTTTAAGATGGTTTTGTCTTCTAGCAGTAGACTAAAATCAGACTGGTTCCTAAACCGAATTGTTTCATAATGAAATGAGTCTCTTTGAGCAGAGAGCTTCATTTCTTGCTGCCCTGTGGACAGTACCGGCCTGCACTGGAAAGATTTTGATGGGTGAATTTTGAGTGTGTTTGTGGTGTTTGCAGTGCTTTGGCATTGACAGATGATCCTGGCAGCCAAAGGTGAGGCTGGCTGACCCTCCCTGAGCAGTTTCCATGACAACCTAGCGGTTTTGAATAATCTTGGTTTATAGGAAATCTGTTCCTCCCTTGCCTTTTTCCCAGTGCTAGTTTCTCCATTTTTGGTAGGGTTTTTTTAATCGTACCTTAGAGGAGTTTTACTATTTCTTACAAGATCTGTGAGTACAATAACACACACACATTCCAATTTTGAATGACTTCTCCACAGTGTTCCAGGAAGGGGTGATACCTTAAAATAAAAGTATCTATTTTTCTAATACCTGATAATACAAATCAAAACAGTGAAGTAAATTGAGATGTAGGCTTGTAGCAAGGTTTTAGCTCCCCCATTGCTTAGATGAAAAAGTATGTAGGTCTCTTCAANCCTGTCCCTCAAAGAAAAGCAAGGCAAAGTAAGTTATCCTTTCTGAGCACCCAGGCAGGACTCAGGTCTTCTACCAGAGAGCTTTTACTTCCTTGTGTCATATTCTTGGTACTTTATTGTTCTTCTGCACCACATACTGAGATTTCTCTTTTTCAGTATTGTGTGTGCTGCTTTTCTGAGTTTGGCAGTGCTGAATTTAAATGATCTTTTGATAGCTGCAAGACAAACCTGAATTTTCTTATAGAACTGAGTTTGTCATTGGAGTTACATTCTTATTAATGCTTGAAGATCTTTCTGTCCATGTGCTCAGCTTCTATCTTTGCCTGTAAGGAGTTTTACTTGTGTCCTGCAGTTGCTCCTGCCAATAATGAAATGTGATTTAAACTGAGAAAACCAGTGGTGACTTCAGCTGAGCAAGGAGGTGTGAGTTTCCTCATGAAGAAAAAGTAGTGCTTCACACTTTGATTTCAGCCTTGCCTTGGCCATTCTTTCCTCTTCCAGGAAAAGTCTATTTTGTCCATGGATACTCACATCCTATTTCCCTTGTAGGCCTGGAGGCAAGAACCAGAATTTTGCACTTCCTTTTGCAATTTAGGGGTGTCCACTGCCTAATGTGCTTGGTCAGGAATAGCCAGGATCCTGACTTGACAGCACAGATCAGGATGTTAGTTTTACACCTTCAATCTTTAATTTCTTTTAAAGGAAAGAAGAAATATATGATTAATTTCAGATGCATGTTCTTTTGCCTTTGTAGTTTTAAGTTTGAGCTTAGATGAAAAACTCTTGTTTGTATTGTCATATCAGGGACTTATGTTTCACAATAGTGACTTTGAGGAAAAACAGTTAGGAATTAAATGTTTTGGTCAAATGTGAAGTAACTCTCTTTGGGATGTATTAATAATCGTGATTTCTCAGATACAGGAAATGCATTATACATGTCTTAGGTCTAGCACTTCTTTTGTATGCATTCCTGAGCATGTGTCTGTGTAGCTCAGCAACCACTGATGGCTTTTAAGTTCAATAACTTACAAATGACAGAGGCCTGTATATCACTGAGAAGATGTAATTAATTGTAAAGGTTAGAAGGGCATCGGAGTTAAAGCTGTGCCATTGCGTGTATCTGCATGCTTGCTCTGCTTCCCCCTTTCTCCCCCTTCCCTTGCTTTCAGCTAGCACACAGATTTAAATTATTTAGAATTTTAATAGTGAATTTTTGAGGCAAGTATTAGTTCCAGGACTAATGTAATGCACCATCCGTGAGCTTGTAATCCCAGCTTTCAAAGTGCTTAATAAAAGTAGGCTAAAGCTCTCAAAACTAAGAGTCTGAAGCAAGGCTTATATGTCCATATTTAGACAAGTAAGGGACTTGGCTTTTAAAAAATTGCTAACTATCTTGAATATCCTGTGACTTGAGGCACTGCTAAAAAGAATCTTGAGCTTAGTCCACAAGTTGAATGGTTTAGAAATAGAGGGAAAACTGCCTCAGGTCTGCGTATGTGTGCCAGGGTCAGAGTTCTGGCTGCAGCCTCCATGCACCCTTTGAAAGCATCTAAGCCAGCTGAGGTTTGAGGTGTTTTATATGTTTGTGACTCGTTCCAGTTCTCCTAATAAATGCTGATAAATTAAAACAAAAAAAAAAAGAAGCCAAAAATAAAGTTATGCTTGCATGCAGCCTGCACTGTCTTTTTCTGCCTTTTTATTCTTTTTTTGAAATACAGTTCTGTACTCGTGATATTCTCTCCCTCATGCTCATCATTAGAGGCTTGATTTTTATTAGAGAGGCAAGGCAAGAAGTCTAAAGATCCTGCTGTCATCTTAGCTTTTGCATCATAACTGGTCTTTGGAGTAGAAGTGAACAAAACTGATTGATTTTGTCATGTCCTGGCAACCTTGAGTACCTTGAGCATCTTCTGAGTGGTTATCAGTGCCTAGCCAGGTAAACTTTGCACAGCTGGTGTTTGCCGCAGTTTTGAGACCACCTGGGGTTCTTTTCCCTGGCTGTTATCAAGGCGGTAATGGGATCAGTCTATAAATACGCCCAGCTCTTGCATTTGTTATTTCTGCTATTGTCAGGGCAAGCCTCAAGGTATTCAGAGTGATCTTTCCCTCAACCTGCCTGGAGGTGTGGTGCTTCTCTGCTGCTCGGTTTCTTTTTCCTGAGCGGAATGACTGCTGATCTAACTAAGCAGCTGAGGTGTTGGTTTGCAAATGTTTGGGTAATAGCTCTGAAGTAAGCTTTAAACTTTTTATTGCCTGGTTGGAGGGCTTGAGGGCTGGTGTTTGATGGAGGGATTGGAATGCTGGCCAAGCCCCCAGATAAAGACCATGAAATTCTTAGCTCGGGGTTCCAGAGTACAACACGGGTTAGCTGAAAGCCAGTCATTTCCCAGTGCTGAATTAAAGCTTAAACACAGTGGGTTGTTTGACTAAACAACAGTGTTGCAGCCTGAAAGCAGGATACTGAAGCTGTTGAAACGGGTCGTCTTTGGGAAGAATGGGAAGGTCAATTGGTCAATTTTAAGGGTGAGTTCGAGCAAGGGCATGGTTATACTGAACTGAATCTTTCTGGGGACCTGGCATTGGTTCTTTGGAATAACTGTCAGCTTCAGTCAGAGGACACAAATTATTTTTGGATTACACCTTACACTTTTTCTGTATATGGCAGACAATATATATGTTTTGAACTCTGATGTTAGTGCATTTGCTCAACCTTTTTTACTTGATAATGCAGAAAAGGTATCATTCTTTGGGGTTTTTAATATGTTTGTCGTTGTTTTGTTTAAAAGGCAGGTTGGATAAATGACTGTGAAGTTGCTAAGAAAATGTAGGGGTTTCTTTCTTCCTTGAACCTAAATTGTTGTGGTTAGTTTTGTAATAATACTTTCTATGACCATAATGCATCTGTGTGCTTGAATCAATGCTGAATTGTTTGTTGTATTTAGTAGCAACAAATACAGATGTACTTACAGAATTCTGTGTCAAGATTAGTTGCTTCTCTAATTACAAAAAACCTTTCTAACAGGCCTGTTTTCCATTGGCTGTGTCACATGCTTTACAGTATTTTGATGGATACATAGACATGTAACTACAGGTTCCCCCTTCCTGATTAATTAATGCATGAGAGTTACTCACTGGAAGAACAGTTGAGCAGTGTGTACATATATTTCTGAACACAAGGGCAGAGGATCCCAAAGCTGATCTTATTCCGTTCTGGACTACCAATCAGAAACACTTGTAATAATATACTCAACTTCAGTTGTTGAAAGGTGCTGTTTCCTGCAGCACTGTGAAAGTGTCTTAGAGGTTTTTAACACATTAAACTTGCTGTAAATGAAGCAATGGCTGCTTTGGCATCTCTCCAAGGTTTGGCATGCAGTGAGGTTTCAGCTAGCACCGACATCAATTACTGTCTTTAAAAAAAAAAATTGGCACTAGACACCAAAATTCTTCTTTCATCACCAACTTACTTACTTCAGCTGTTGCTCTTTCAGTCTCCTAGCTCTTATTTATACCCATTACACATCAAAATCGAGACATGGACACAATGTGGCTTGGCAATTGCTCATTTTCACTGCACGTTCATGCATTTGTTTTCTTAAACCTTCCCAGCCTCCCCCTCATCCCCCATCAGTCCCTGCCAAAGCTTGTCCTCTCTCGCTCTTTGAGGAGAGCCATTACACCACACTTTCCCTGCAATTATGCATGCTTTTTTCACCTTGGCTGAGGCTTCCCTCAGGCCTGAGCTGCTCTTATCTCCCTAAAACTCCAAACTGATAAGCCAGTTTAATTGGAATGGGGTGTGGTGGTTGTTTATCCTTCATTACATTGAAATCTGGTGACATAGAATAGAAAATTAAATGAAAATGAATTAGATTAGACAGTAAGTGCAATTCATTGATAGCACCATTAAACATGCTGTGTTGTCTGTGTGAAAACATCTTCTGCAGTGCAAGCTGATCTTAGTTAGTTATTGTGATTCTGACTTTTGACCCAAAAGCCAGCAAGGCTTTTGTGTGCTTTAGCTCAAAATTACTTTATAAGATGCTGTTATTTATCTTCATGTCTTCAGTAAGCTTGTTCTTAACAAATGTGGGAGAAGGTGACAGCTCTCCTGCTCTGCATGGTCATTGTACAGTGGTCTGTTCCCATATCTGACTCCACTAAAAGTTTCTCAAAAGAGGTCTACTTGTAGTGTTCTACGTTACATTTTTTCCATTTATCAGAGGTTGTTGAAACATGCAGCTTGTTTGTCATGGTTGTCTTCTCACCAACAACAGCAAACAGTCAGTAAATTATCTGCATAATTGATTTCTCATCTAAGAGATTGCAGGCCATCTGTTGATTTGCATGAAACAGCAGCATAGTTGTTGCATATCCAGTAATTTGGAGGGAACGATATGGACAGAGAACATGTGCAGCATGATACATTCTGGGAAAGGAAATGACCACTGAATTTTCTCTGTAAACACATCTGACTTGTCAGAAAAATAAGCAGAGACATCGTGAGCAGCTTCACATTTGAAGCCTTGGAGTGGAATTCTCTGCTGTTGCCCAGCAGTTTGGTTAGATCCTGTGAAACCAAGGTAGCTAGACCATGTTGTTGGGAAAGGACAGACGCAGGTTCTCTATTTACAGGCTTCTTTCGCAGTGTTTGTAAGGTGTTTGTGTTTGTCCTGTTCCTGCAGGTGCCACTGCATTGCTGCTCCTGGCTCGCCGGACAGACCTGAGGCGCATTTCCTTGGACACGCCAGATTTCACAGACATCGTGCTGCCGCTGGAGGACATCCGCCACGCCATCGCCATTGACTTCGACCCTCTGGAAGGGTACATCTACTGGACGGATGACGAAGTGAGGGCCATCCGCCGCTCCTTCCTCGACGGCTCGGGCAGCCAGTTTGTGGTCACCGCTCAGATCGCACACCCCGATGGCATCGCTGTGGACTGGGTGGCCCGGAACCTGTACTGGACGGACACCGGCACAGACCGCATCGAAGTCACCAGGCTTAATGGAACCATGAGGAAAATCTTGATATCAGAAGACCTGGAAGAACCCAGAGCTATTGTGCTGGATCCCATGGTTGGGTGAGGAGCCGTTTGTGAGCATTTTTAAAAATAGTAGTCATGCAAAGAAGATACCCCTGTCTGCTTCTATGTAGATAATGGGATGCAATGATAAACTTCTGAGCCTTCCAAATGAAAATACTGGGATTCTCTGAAAGTTAAGGCTCCGAGGCACAAGGATTGCTGCTCTGTTTTGACCTGTGTAGTCCTCTTATGTGTCTGTGTTTTATTATTTTTAAAAATATTTTTGCGGACTGCGTGGATCTGCTTGTTTATTCTAGCTAATAGCACTGATTATGTTGTCTTCCTGAGCAGACTGGTACAGCAATTCTGTGCATTTACATGCCAGCTCTTTCTGAATGGTTTGGGCATCCTTAACCTAGATGTGGAAATATTTTTGGTTTAGAAATGTGACTTTCTGCACACTCTGTGGTTTTGGGGAAGAGCAGCCCAGAAGAAGCTATAAGAATATCGGAGGTTTGTATTAATAAGATTTTGTTTCCTTTGCAGGTACATGTACTGGACTGACTGGGGAGAAATCCCAAAGATTGAGAGGGCAGCACTGGATGGCTCAGACAGAATTGTGCTGGTGAACACCTCGCTTGGCTGGCCAAATGGATTGGCACTGGATTATGCAGAAAGCAAAATATACTGGGGAGATGCCAAAACGGACAAAATAGAGGTTTGTAATTGCACCTGCATTTTTTATTCCATAAAGTTATAGAATGTAGTTTTGCTTTTCTAAGTGTCCATATTCTGATACAGCTGGAAAGGGTGATGAGACAGTGGTTGAGTTTTGCTTTAAGAAACAACTGTGTTCTTCTCAGCCTTTGGGCAAGTTACTTGCTACTCTTCCCTCATTTTTTGTGTAAAATAGAAATTATATCCATGCAGTAGAGCTCTCTTTCTAAGAACATGTGATAAGGACTTGTTAAATAAGTCAATTCTTAGGTCATCAAGGGAAAAAGCTTTTTACTGGGATTAATGTTTGTCATTTAAAAAGTTATCGTTCTTTGCACTGCTCAGTTTAGAGCCTGGTAAAACATATTTTAAAGAAATAAATCTTATTTCACATACAATTATTTGTACTTCCAGAAATCGTCTATACTTTGCATCTCCCTTGTTTTACTAGAGTTTCAGCAAGGGCACAGATTCTCCTTTCTTCCTGACATGTCCGGTTGAAACTTTAAAATTAAAAAAAAAAGGCACTTTTTATTCTCTCCGACATTGAACATCTTGCATTTATTTTGTTGGGTAACATTTATGAAACAAATCTGACATTTATTATCTGTCAGTCGTCAAGAAAATAGTATTGTTTAGTGTTTGATCAGTTTGCTGTCAAAAGCTTTTGTTGGAAGTGGGAGGCTTGACTGCTACGTGGTGCACAGTAGCACCGTCTGCCTTTGCTGTATCCTGGTAGATTTGCCTTCCTTTGAATTGCGACTTTCCTTGTTGATTCCTAACCGTTACAAATAACTTTTAGCACTTATCGTATTAGGCACAAACGTATCTTTTGTAGACTTACAAAGTTGTTTTTACTTATTTATAACTACAAAGAAGTCAAGGTGAAGTCATAGTCATGTGCTGGAAGGTCACATAACTGTTTCTTCTCCTTCAGAGCCAAAGTAACTCCAGTCCTGCAAGGTGAGTTGCTTTGAAGCACTCCTTCGGAGAGCCTCAGGGAGCAGAGTTTTCTTTGTCCTGAAAACAAGATTTATAGTCTGTAATTCACCTAATTTTACACCAGCTCTGAGAAAAGAGGAGAAAACAGTCTTAGTAATGTGTAGAGATTTATTTATAACAGATTGAGCGCTTCAGCCCTGATACTGTCTCAGCCTTGAATGTATTTTGCAAAAGGAAAGTTAGGTATTTTTCACCCTCACGTTTGCCAGAACACTGAGATTCCTTATTCATTAATAATGATTCTATTCAGTGCTGGATCAGTTTGTGGCAGAAATTTTCATCTAGATCAGGCATGAGCTCACTGCTGCAATTCTGTCAAACTGGCTAGAACACATCATAGAATGTTTATGCCAACATTACAGTGTCTGTGGCAGGACAGAAGATATCTGATTTGGCACTGTGGTTTTTGGGACAATTTCCATTTCATTGCTCTTAAATCAGTGTAAGCCAGCAGAATGAGCTTGTTCCAGGTAGTCACGTAACATCTATGCAGGGCATCAGAAAAGATTTATCACCCTAAGATTTCAGAATTACTAGTTATTTTTTCCTCTGAGTCTCCAAGTGTTAGAGTTACGATATTACTGCTGCTTTTCATAAAAAGCTAACATTTGTTAACTCTTACCAACATGCAATAAATCTTGAAACAGTCTGGCTAAAAACTTTAAAGCAACAGAGAAGAAGTTCTCCCACAGTTTTTCTTCAGTGCTTTTGGATTTTAGTTTTGTTTGAGGATGTGGGTTTGTATTTCTTAATTCCTGAAGATGTTCATTTATTATTATTTATTATTGTCATATCAGGGACTTATGTTTCACAATAGTGACTTTGAGGAAAAACAGTTAGGAATTAAATGTTTTGGTTCATTTAGGCATATGTGACATAGATCTATAAAATTTTGTGCAAGGTGACCAACACTTCCTACACACACACCTTTTTTGACAGAAGAAATTGGTCCTTGTAACTAATGTGAGGTGATGGGTGCAGAACAAACCAAAGTAGATGTGGTAAGTTGTGGAAATGGTTGTAGATGTTAAAAGCTTTCATGTGTAACTGGGAAGACTGGGTAAGTTGGTGGAAGGGAATTGCACTGCAGTTTAGTGGCACATAGAATTGCCTCTGAACTGTAAATTGCTGTAGAAGGAAGGAGTCTTCTTGAAAAAAGTTCCTGTATGCATTTCCTTTGTTTTGCAGTTCTGTGAGTGTAAGTGTTGATTATTCTGTGAGAAAGGATGCTGGGATGGGTAGACCTTTGGATGGAACCCATACAGCCTCTCTTCTCCTGCGGAGGCCGTTCTGTCATGTTCTTCCTTAGATGCAATGTTGCTGCTTGTTAACTGCACTTCAGAGGGGCTAAAAGGGATTGGAAATCAGTGACCCCTGGTAGTGATCAGCACATATGTTCAGTGTGGCTTGTGCAATTAGTAAAGGGCTCTATAGGATGAAGTGGGGTGTGTCACTCCAAGAGAATGGGTCAGTCTAAAGTAGATTTTTTTTATCCACACCTGTCATGATTTAGGAGTGGTGCTCCCCAGTTTAATTCTCCCACTGAGACTCTCTAAACCACACACCTCTCACTTCCTCCAACAGGATGGAGTGGAGAATCGGAGGTACAAAAGGCAAAGATCACTGGTTGAGATAAGAATAATTTACTGAAAAGACCAATGAGATAAGAAAACTAACAGTAACAGCACAATAGTAATGACAGAAAGAAATGATTCATGAAGAATATCCTTGATGACAGACAATACTGGGTGGCTCCCTCTCCCCCTGCCACATTTCCTCAATTGGAAGGAACCCTTTCTCCCTGGAAGAGAGTCCCTTTCCCCGACTCCCAGCAATGGTTTGAGGTACAGAATAATGTCCAGGTCCTGGCCATGCCCCCTTCTGGCTACTGCAAAAATTAAGCCTGTCCTGTCCAGAACCTGGACATTTCCTACCCCTTGTTTTATACCATGTACATCATGCCCAGGGTCCTACTCCTTCAATTATACAGCTCTCATTTCTTTCTGTCATTACTATTNTCTGTAGTCAATGGCCATCCCCCCAAGATGTCTGTTGAGTTCATTTAGTCCATGGCTATGGGTTCTATCTGTCCCAAGTGTCTTCCAGGGCAGGAGGACTGGTGTGATGTTGGCTGGTTGTAAATTACATTGGGAGCTCATGACTGGTGTGTCTGGAGCAGTCCATCCTCATTGTCCATTGGAGTTACAGCATGCAGTGGCAGTGTCATTCAGCAACCAATATTTTACAATTCAGCATCACAGACTGTTCTCACCCAAAAATCAGATCTCCCTGAGGTGCCCATTGTATTTCCCCATCCCTCTGCATCACCCACCAAGTGCACCCCAGTCCTTGAGCAAAAACAATCCCATGGATCGGTTTGCCTTTGCTGGAGGCAGGACTGATCCAAACTGTCTTCCCTCCCACATTCCTCATAGGCCCCACAAGGACTTTATCCCCTTCTACAGTGAGTGCAGGTTTTGACTGGGCAGGGCCAGCTCGACTGGTAGAGCCTCTGGTGTTAGCTAACCAGGTGGCCTTTGCTATGTGTAGATTCCTGTCCTAATCTATGATAGCTAAAATATTACTAACGTTTCAAGTCTTTCCATTTGCTCACACTGCCTACTCTCCGATGGCAACCAGGAATATTGAGGACATTGGCTACACTTTCCATGCCCTCACCATCCGTTTTTTGTATCAGTGTAATAGAAGATGCTTTGGCCTTCAGTAAATGTTTTACACTTATATTTGAAGAAAAAACACTGGCATAGGTGCAACAAAGAAGGTATTTGTGACAGGATCCAAAGATGAAACTTGGAATTGGACATGAAGGCATCAGAATAAATGCCTGGTCCCTGCTTTGCTTCATGTGTTTTTATGTAGTTGAAAAAGAGGGGTAAAAGCAGGAGAAATGCATTTGTGTACTTGCCTCTATTGCCTTTAAGTAGTTTTCCATACATGATTTTACATACTTGGTGCTTTTTCCATTATCTTCTCCTTTGCATGTGGGATTCCTCAGAACCATTATTTAATTGCAGTGCTACCAAACTGAATGTAATTCTTGCAAGCCATGTTTCTGGTTTGTTTGTGCTACATATGAGCTTTTATTATTTATTTTTTACCCACTGATTCATGCTATGCTGTTCTGGAGCCCCTAGACGATAATAAAGCATCAGCAGGGGTTAATGGAGACTGGTAGGGGGTACAGCAGGGAGCTTTTGTTCCCATTTTATCTGGCAGCCTGCAGCAGGCAGAAGCAGGCTGTGGCTCAACAGCTTCGTCATTTATCTCGGTCAGGTTTCACTGCTGATAAACTTCTATTGAAATGGATGGCTGCTATTGTGCTTACCAGTGGGGAAGATTTCTCATTGACTTGCTACAGGTTTAAAGCATTTTCCTGCCGTGCTATGAGGTTAAAAATGTATGATCTGCTCTGTTGAATTGGTCTTGTGTTTTCCTGCTCTAGTGAATATTTGTGTTCTTGGCACGTACGCTACCTGTTTTAAGGCATAGGTTGGATTTTTAAATGGTCAGCAAAGCTGGTATTGATAAAGCAATTATAAATGGCTTCATGCATTTGTGGCTGTGTGTGTTAAGGGGAAATCATGATGATATGGCTGATTTCTCATAATTTTTCAGTCTGCTTCATTTTTCTTTATTCATCCTCTCCTCCATTCTCAGAGCCAGAGATGACACCCACTAACACCTACTAGTGGTGAGTGTAAAGAAAGGGTCTGCCTCCTGCTCAGATCCAACCATTATCTAGTGATTTTTGAGTGCAGCTCTAACTTGAAGTGTTTGTGCATTCCCACATCTATTAGCCGTGCCTGGCATTACTGTCTCTAATCTTCATGATTAATATGGAAAGTATTACATCCTGCTGTTTTTCAGCTTAAGTACACACGTGTTCAGAACCCTGCCTTGCTGGACAACAGAAAGCAGATGCTGCCAAGACTTTTTGGTGCACAGAAATCTTGAACAGAGAGGACATTTTTGTCTTTGACCTAGGAGCTAATAGTTTGGCATCTAGAGAATGCTCCAATTCATATTCTAATCCTGAAATTGCAGGGCTACATTTTCCTCCGATGACAACTCCCTCAATTTTACTGCCACCCTAATAAGGAAATTTTGTTTTCTAAGTGTACACCATTTATTTTCTGACTGAGAATTTTTGACTCATACATAAGTCTTTGTACTGTGAAATGCTCATGACTTGCAAGCCTGGTTATTGATCCTACCCCATCCACCCTACTTGAAGCACAGGTTTGAAAATTGAAAAGCAGAATCCATTGTATTCCTAGCTCTTGAACACAGCTGCTTTTGTATAGTTGCATTAAACTTTTGCAGGTATGAGAAGTAAGGTGATTGAAACAAATACTTGAAGTTGCTTTGCTGTTTTGGTTTGGATGATTGTGGCACTTGGGAATTTCATTCAAGAAAAAAACAAGTATGTGCTGTAGAGAGTAAGGACAGATCCCTGTACTCCATCCCAGTTTCAGAAATTTAAAACTTACTTTGTCGGGATATTTGCAGCTATTTCTTAACACCTGCTAAGCCTGTATTAAGAAAATAAACAGTTTTTTAAAATTAGTAGTAGAGTAAGGATTTTTTTTAAAAAAACCCCCAATATTAGTTTATACTTGGTATAATTTTCATTTGAGAGGTTTCTTTTGAACTTCTGAATGAACCTAAGGAAGAATTAAATTTTATGATGCTGACCAAGATTGTAAAACTGTATTACAAAGCGAACAAATGACAGCCACAGACAACACATTAGTAAGGTCTCCTGGCTGTTGAAGAGCTGGATACAAGAATTTGAGTGGTCCCTTATCATGGACTCCAAATGCTGAGTCAGGACCTCCTGGCATTCTAAGCTTGTTACTGTTAAAAACAAAAATTCATTTTTTTGCTTTGGCTTTGAACATGGTGCTACAGACTTGTCTTGTGTCTTTTCACAGAATCATGGAGTTTTAAGGGTTAGAAGGCACCTCATCTAGTCAACCCCCAGCTGTTTTAATGCAAAAATAAAAAAGAAGAAACATTTAAAACATCCATGCTAGTTTCAAATAGTGGCCATTAAAAGTTAACTTTTTATTACTTTTGATAAATTGAGACTACCTAAAAAAATCAGGTGCGAAAAGTATGATTATTGAGACCTTACATTGCAAGCCACTTGTGCTGAGGCGTTCTCTGAGAAGTCCGGAGGGATCTGCTATCCACAGGCTGTCATGCTTCATGGGACAGGGAGGGTTCCCAGCACCTCATAACACAAAGAGGCTACTGAGGGAAGCTTTTGGGGAGATAGAGCCAGAACCCCTGCCCAAGAGTAACCTGACTCTCTGATCTGAGTACCAAACATGGTATTTTTCTAAGAAGTGAAATTACTGCCCTAAAAATTATGTGGAGAAGAGTTTTACATTCAGTTTTCAAATGGTTCTTGTGTCATAGATCTACAATTCATCCTGAAATCCGTAGCAGGTTTCATCTCATGAGATGTAGATACATTCAGCTCAGTTAAGTTCCCTTATGTTGCCTTTATAAAAAATGTTGGACAGCAGCACTTCCACACTGTAAATGTTTAGAATAGATTAGATGAGTCCTACTCTAAAGACACCTCTTCTTTTCTGTTACCTGTCGGGAGAGCCTGGAATGGCCGTGCCAGAGGCAGGTGCCCACACTCAAGGCACATTTGAGCAGAAAGTTGTGCCGATTGCTCACACTGGGAATTCAGAGATGTTTCTTGCAACCGTTGCTAAAAGATGAGCAGCCCTGGTTTGCTGCTCATAGTGCTGAAAGCCTCATGGTCCCCATGGCCCAGCATGGAGCTGATTGGAGTATAACTGTTGGATCTACATTCATATGTCATACATGCTTCTCAGATTTTTCACATTGTAGTTAGGAAATTGTATTTTGGTTTACGCAGGTGTCTCATCTAGAAAGTAACAAGCCTCTACTAGCAGCCAGTATTGGTTACCTAAGGGAAAACACAGAAATCCCTCAAACCAACACAGCCAGAGCCGTCAGCTCACCTGAGTCTGACATACTTAAAATATTTCCTGGCAAGCTGGGGAGCGATGTGAAGAGATATTGAGCTGTCATCTGTGTTTCTGGTTGAGCTGGGTGCTGTTTGTCAGTCTGCTATTATCCCTTACTCTCCAAAATTTTGCCTTTTTTTTTTTTCCTCCTTTTCACAAGCTAAGTTGCATTATTGTTCAAAACCTTGTACTGATCTTGGACATGAGCTTCTTTGGAAGTATTCACCTGACCTTGCAATCCCTCTCAATAATGATTGAGCTTTCTTCACACAGGGTGCTTACTTTGCTGTGAGATTTTGTAGTCTTAACCTGAATATTTTTTCTGGTACGATGCATGATCTTGTGAAGTGGCAAAGAGTCTGTGGAAAAAGGTGGAAAACCAAGCTCTTGGACATGCAAGACCCTTGGAATGGAAGTAATTTAGTGAATAGGAGCAGTTGAATCAACGTGGAACTTCCTGCCACCAAAGGTGAAAAGTATCTCGTAACTGGCTGAGTCTCTCACTGGACTATTCCCTGAACCACTTGGACTTGGTAAAACAGCAGAAAACTTTCCACATTTTTTCCCACTATAAAAAAAAAAATCTATTTTAGTCGCTTATGGAGGAGTCTGGAAAACATCGGGTTAGGTAGAGAACAAATGAAAATTAAGTTTCTGGGGCAAGGAACTGAAAGAAAGAACCTTGGGGGAAAAGAGCACAGAGGCTTTTGCCCAAATGCAAGAGCATCAGGAGTTGTTATGCCGAACTTAATCTTGTAAAACTGTCCCCCCCCAAACCCACTGTGAGGGTTCAGCTTGGTCTTGGCTAGTCTGGTTTACATTCTACAAAGTGTTGTGTGTAGCTGCCCACAGGTCTTAGATGCTAAATAGTAAGTTGCAAAATGCAGTCATTAGTTTCCTTTGTTGCCCCCACAGCCTCTGCCTGGGTAACAGAACACTCCCTGACTGCTGCCACTCCACCCTATGGATTACATACCAAAATTAATCTCCATAGCAAAGCATTTTTAGTCACCTATTTTACCACTGAATCTTCTCAGAGGAGCTTCTTTTTTCCCCATGAAAATCGCTCTTCTCATCTTACTCATAAATTTGACTCATTTTTTGTCTTTGCCTGTTCTTTACGAGTGCAAGGGGTTTTTTGTGTTGCATGAGATTGCCTAGGAGATGTCACATGTGATTGTCTCAATGGTTCTAAAATCCTTTCCTTGCCTACTTGTCACTTTACCTGACTTGAGCCATTTCATTAAAAATTGAACCAATTGTTTCTAAAATTAAATTCCATCGTAGAGTAAACATTTCTGCTGTTGGCATAGATCAGTGAGCTAAGAAAGTTGTCCTATTGTGAAAGAAATGAGCTTATAGCAGTGTCTGTAGACTGATAGAAAAGGTATTTATTAAGTTAATCTCTATACTGTTTGTACATATTTATCTTCACAGCAGTCCTATTAGGAATATTATCCATGCTCAGAAAAAATGTATTTTGAATTCTTTGGAAAAGTTGTTAGAGCTCTGAAGGAAACTGAGGGTGCTGAGGAACTGTTAAATTAGAAATTGTTAATGGCTATTATAAAACAATTAACAGTAAGAAATTCGTGGAGCTGGCTGGAGGCATTTGGTTTCTGAAGCAAATCCAAAGGGTTCCAGGGATCCCTTCTGCTGATTCCTGAGGATTTCACTGCAATGAAGAGAGGGCTTCCCATTTCATTCCTTAATGTTTTAGAATTGAGGGGAAATGCTGTTAACAATAAGTAAATGACACTGACAGAATAATGTCTTCAAACTGAGCTGAAAGTTTCAGTTGTTCACTTAAAGAGAGTATAGTTGATCAAGACTTTTTTTAGAGGGAAGACTAATAAAACTGGAAATTTAGACAAGATATCTCTTTGTTTCTCTCTTAGAGCAGCTGTTTTGTAGTAAATACATGTGTTAATTATATGATATTGCTGCAGCCATAACCGAAAAATCATTCCAATCTGTTTTGTTTATGTTGCTTAGAGAAGTAAGTTGAAAATAATATTGTTCTCAAACTCAGTCTGAAAAAATGCAAATATAATGATCAGAAGGCATTCTAGCTATCTTTTAGAGTTATAGTTAAGAGAGATGCTGCCCAAGTTTGTTTTTTTTTTTTTAACCAAATCTAATGAGCAGTGTGTTGGTTTTCACTTTCCTTGTAAAATAAGAAGTACATTTAGGTAGACAAAGAACAGTCATATCCCTGGTTAGCAGTGCCATGAACTGAGTCGTTACTTGTTGCATTAAACAGCACGTGTAAGTATTTACCTCTGGATAATCAGGACTTAAGTAACTAAGCCTTGAGTGTGAGTATTCCTAAATTATTTTAGGTATAATGCAAACCTTGCTCAGTATGGTACTTTGGAATATCTGGGATATTTGTATTGAATTCAGTATTTCAAGGTGTTCTACAGTAATGCTTCCTTGCAATCATCTTAAGCAGATCAGTGTTAATGATCAACTCATGAGAAATGCACCTTTTTACCTTATTGTTTCAAGTTGTATATATCCCTGTGGTGCATTAGCATGACCCATGTTGAAATTGTGAAGGTGGTAATGCTTTCTGATGATTTTCTACTGGTTTTAAACTATTGAGAGAAACCCAACTTGTCCTTGGAATGAATTAAGAATTGAAGGTCTGCTCAGGAAGAGTTTACCTTTTTTTTTGGTGACATTTCCTTCATAGAAACCTGTGCCAAATGTTTGGGGGTTTGTGCATGTTCTAAGGTAAACCATAACTATATATCCAGAGTATATTTCAACATGTTCCAAGGAAACAAGCTAGTGTGTTCTGCACTTGAGGACATGTGACATGCAAAGCATTGCCACAGGGTCAGAAGGCTTTCTAATTCCTCATCCTTCCAGAAGAAAGATGAGTGCTACAGTTGCATCTTTCCTGTGACTCAGTGAGAGAAACTGTTTTCCAGCTGTGGTGCCTGATAAAAATTTTGCAGAGCTGGGGCAGTGATGACAGTAGTACTTGAGCAGAGCAGTTGAGGTGCTGGATATTAAGTGAGGTCTTCTGGCCTCTCTTAGGATTGGTGAACTCGTGCTGGTAAAGATGCTGAAGTTCAGGAACCAGTAATGGCTAAGATATCTGTCATTTGTCCAAAAACAGACTGTTGATTTTGAAAATCAGGGCTTAGGCTCAAATATCTAAAATTAGAGGAGATTATGGATTTTACTGGAAGAGCTGTTTGTTTTAGGGGGTGTTGGATTTTTGTTTTACCGATGTGTGTCTGTGAAAGAAATAATGTTCTGGCAACATCTTGTAGTGTAGCTGTGGACTTAGAGTCCATCACAGAGGCCTATTCCATGCTCGTAAGTAATATATTTTTGAAGATAGTGTTACCAGGTGTTGTTTATAAATTTTCATTGATTGTTGACTTCCTCTGCTCCTGTCAGCCAGAGAAAGAGCTTAGCATGCATGATATTTAACCTGCTCCCTGATATTACAGCTATATCCAAGAGAGGACCTGGGAAGCTGCAAGCCCATTAGTCTTATTCCAGTCCCTGGAAGGAGTTCCAGAAACCTGCAAAGGAAGCCAAAGGAAGCAGGTGATGGGGAAAAGCCAATGCAAGTCATGCCAGTGTGCTGCTGTACAGTGAAGGCAAACAGGATCCTGGGGTGCATCCATGGGGACATTGATCATCCCACTCAGTGCTTCTCAGGCCATACCCAGCTGTGTCCAGCTCTGGTCCCCAGAATTCAACGAGATGCAGGGAGAGTGGAGAGGGCCTAAAGGAATGATGAGAACCTGCCCTGTGAGGAAAGACAGAAGGGGTTTGGCCTTTTCTCCATGGAGAAGAGAAGGCTCACATTTTTCCCGTACTCGGGGAAGAGGGAGGCTCTCCCAGCACATGGAGCCACATGGAGAGGACAGGGGCAGCTGGTACAAGATACTCTGAGGGAGGTTTCATCTTAATACAAGAAAGAAATACTTTACTGAGGCATGTAGTGGATTACTACATTACTAGAAGTTTTCAATATGTAACTGGACAGGATGCTAGATAATCTCAGCTAGACTTCTTTCCCACAAAAAATTGGACCAGATGATCTTTCAGAGATTCTTCCAGCCTGGACTGGTCTATGGTTCTATGCTGAAAATTCAACCATGCTTATGAGTTAAGATGAAAGGTAAGAGTTTGCACTCTGTCACCTTCATCTCAGTCTTGACACCTTGTAGGACTGGGCTCCTATGTTTGGTATTAATCTTAACGGTAGCCTGACAGGGACAGATGCTTTCTGTGATGAGCACCTCCTCAGTGCTGTGCACATAAACCAGTGCACATCTGCTTAGTCTCTGCTGCCACTGGCCTTGGTGCACTGGACCTGAGGGGACTTCTTGTCTGCACAGTTCTGCCAGGGTCCCAGCAAAACCTCTAAGCAGGGCTGAACATGATTTTCATAAACGAGATAGAATTTAATGATGGAACTCTAGACTTAAAGCAGTCAAGTGACAAGTTTAAACTACCGTACATTCAAATCCCAGATTATCAAAATGGTAAATTCTCTGCATTAGCCTATTTATCACAGTGATTACTGGTGCTTAGGAGTGAATTGAATGCAAGGTATCTGATAGCAAGAAAGACCCTTAGATTATGTCTCTATGCGTTTCAGTTGTAACTTTAAATTAGAAGTAATGCTTCAAAGTTGTTATTGTTCCTGCAGATCACAAAGTACAGCATTTTTAAATGTGACTACATTTTCAGCAGTAATTCACTTACTTTGAATAAGCTGTATTTTCATGAGGCTATAGGTTTGCATTCATTATTGTTTTAGAATAAACAAAGCCCTTATTCTACAAGCAGGATGTCTGGTATTTTTTCTGAGGCCGTTTAATTTTTGCACTTTTAAATTTTTTTTCATGGAACTACTCACTCTTTCAGTAAAGGTGGTGTTTGTGGTTCCACCACATCTGTTTCCTGTTGTAGCCTATATTCTCAGTGTGATTTGCAGTATTCAGAATGGCCTCAAAATGTGAAACTCTCACCACATTGTGGTTAAAAGCAGCATAAACCTCTGGAGACGCTGCCGTGTAGAAGCTGAAGGTGGGTTTCTTGTATGTGGGATTCTGTGGGGATGGGTTTCACTGTGAGGAGCTGATCCATGTGGAGCTGGGAAAGAAGAAGAAATCCATAAAGGAGTATGGGGTGGGACTTGGTTGTTGTCTGAGTTTCAGTATGTGAAAAGATGATGCTGAAATCCCTTGAAATTGGTTGATAAGTGATTGTTCCTTTTTTCTTTATTTTTCTTGTATGTATCATCCCTTGCCACTTCCCTTCTGCCTTACACCAGACTGTTTGATTCTGTAGCCAGTGAACGTAATTCTATTGAAATCACCTAACATATAGCCAAAGTCAGTGCAGACAACATGGTGCCATGAAATATATATATATATATATATATATATATGTGGTGGTAGCTGGCTGCTAGTGGGCGGATGTTTATATTAGGCAACATTGTACAGATGTGCTCAGGTGAAATTGCAGTGGGAGCAGAGTGGCAGGTATTTTGTAAGTACTTCCAGAAAGGTGCATGTTTTGTCTAGGAGATGTAAAACTGTCTTTCAAAATAGCCTTTATGTGTCAAACCAAAATTAATTAAAAGCAGATACGTAATCCTTAAGTCCTCCCTTCTCTTTTCCTGACTCTTTTCAGTATAGAGGGAAGCTTATTTGAACAGCTCTCATTTTAAAGTTTGCCAAAGAAAGTTCATCTCACACCACACACCTTCCAACTACTTTTCTTTGCCAGTAGTTAAGCACTCCATTACATAGAGAATTTTCTTTCTTTTATAAATACAAGGCAAAAAATGTAATTACTAAAAATGCTACTTTATGATGGTAATGTTTTATTGCTTATTACTGTATGGTTTTAGTTGGTTCACTTTGCAACATCCATTTATTTTGTGTATCTTCTTGGTCTGCTTAGCAAGCACTAATTGCCATGTATTAATTGGTTGCAAATACATGGCTTATCTCTGTAGTTTAAGGGAGCAGGGGAAACAAGTCACCACAGACAAGTCATCTATTTTTGAGATGCATGTGCATTAGTGCATTTGTAGAAGCATGCTGTATACTCTGCTAGGCTGAAGGGTTTTGGTAACCTAATTCCATAAAGTAATTAGGACCTTTCTTTAAAAGTAAATATTGAGCTTATTCCTACAATCCAGCAAATATGCAGAGCCCCTTTGATTTTTCTGTAGGAAATGTGCACATAAAGATTCAGTTCCCATTTTAATATACTAAGTGCCAAAATGTTGGGAAGTTTATGAGAAGGAAGAGTTTTAAGAAGAAACTGAATTACTGTGAAGGTTATAGCATTTCTTCCACTCTTTTTAGGGAATTAAAAAGTATTTTATTGATGTGTACATTATATAATGTGTATGCTGGGAAAGGTTTGTGTTTCAGTTCTGTTTCTCCGTTCCTTTCCTCTCTTCTCATATGTGCCTGGGTAGGAGTTGCTCCAAACTAGCCTTTGCATTTCTCGTGATCTGGGAAGATACTCTGGCCACCAACTATGATCAGTCTAGCCTGAGTTACTAAACCAGTTAATCCTGAAGGTTGTCATTGCATAAGTCTTTGGTTTTGAGCCATGGAAAGGAGGGGAAGTCTTATAGATTTGTTTGTGGCTCTCTTAATTCCATAAGTGAGAGAGATTTGAAAATAGTGGTTTAATAAATCACTCCTTTTTCAGTCCTTTACTTGGAACATCCTTGGGTGGTGGGAAGGGTGTTTTAACATTTCAGGAATTAGTATGCTACCTTGGATTTTGTGAATCACATTGTTTCGGAAAGTTTTTATATTAAGGTTGACTGGGAGGTTTTTTTCTGGTTTGGAAGGGTGGTATACATGCTGTAAACTTAAGCTGTAACCTTGAAACAAGTAGATATATTTCAGAAGGGTTTTTTTCTGAAAAATTGCAGCAATGAATCATTTTTAAGATTCTCTTAAAACATGGGACTCTTCACTCCTGTCAGTATGGTACATTTTATAATAATACTTGGCATTCATAAGGCACTTGATCACTTGAACATGCATACATATGTTTAATTAATCCTTTCAGTGCCTCACTGAGGAAGTTAGGTATTACTCCTTTTTAGCAGTAGAGAAAAATGACACAGTAAATTCAAGTGTCTTGATCAAAGGCATGCAATTATTTACAGACTACTGCTTTTCCTTGTAGTAAAAAAATTACTGTACCTAATTTTGAAGAATGTAAAACTGGTTCCTTATTCAGACTGGGGAATATAAATATGCTCTGTAGATCTTCTTCACTGTTTGCCTCTCAATATTTACATGGAGTCTCCTCTTAATTCTCTGTAATCTGGGCAAAGCTCTCTTGGCATGGACTGTGAACTAGAAGATGCTGAGCCAAAACTCCTTGGCCATTATAAACTTGTCTTCATTTGTGTAAAACACCGTGATTCCTCTTTAAAACTAAAGCAAAACTCAGGTCAGAAATGAGAGAGTTGTAACAGGAGTAACTATTATTACATAATAATAGTTCCTGAAGCAAAGGTAATGAGTGTTGTGTCATAATTTCACATTGCAATCTGCTTATGAGACTAGCCTTCTAAATAAGGCTTTTAGAGTAAGCACCTGTTAATAAACGGTCTCTTCTTTTTTATTAGAGCACTGTGTAACATTGATAGCATTATAATGGATAGGAGATTATTTTTTAATTTGAAGTCTTGAGTGTGGAGCAGCTAGTTTGTTAATCTGCCAGATAGTGGCAGATTTATTCTATATACCTAAAAAGTTTGTGTTCGTGTCATTCATAGGTCATGAATGCTGATGGAACTGGTAGGAGAGTCCTGGTGGAGGACAAGCTGCCTCATATATTTGGATTCACTCTGCTGGGAGACTACATTTACTGGACAGACTGGCAGAGGCGCAGCATTGAGCGCGTGCACAAGCGCACGGCAGAGAGAGAGATCATCATCGATCAGCTGCCCGACCTGATGGGCCTGAAAGCCACCAACGTCCACCAGATCATCGGTGAGTCGTCTGCTCATCAGGCAAGGGAGAATGAGGTAGAAAACGTCAGCAGTGCTGTTCTGCAGAGTTTTAGAAATGGGCAGAATCCAGTCCTATTGCATGATAACTGCAGGCTGCAGCTTGATGGGGTGGGTTAAGTCTTCTGTGAGGAGTTCAGTTGTGTTGCTTGGAAGAGTATCAAGCTGAACATGTGCTCCCAGTATGCAAAAGCTAAGAATGAGCCAGTTTTAGTCTGTTGAGTACTTCTTACGTTAATACTAGAAAATAATCTCTAAAAATATCTAGAAGTACTTCCTGCCCTGTAGTGTCTGGTTTAAAAAAGCAGCATCTAGCTTTAAATTGCATATCCTAAGCTATCCAAGCACTGGTAGCAGTGTAGTTGTAGCATCACAGAACTCATCACAGTACCTGAGTATCCTGCTATGTGGATAAGGCTTGCAGCTTCTTGCTGTCGTGTCTGGATTGTACTGCAGGAAACTAGTCAAGTGTAGTTGAGATGTACCTTTGTGTGGCTGATGCCCCAAGGTACATGGCTTTAAATGCAGCCCTCTTTCCAACTGTTTGGCCAACTGAACTCCTTAGTGCCAAGCTTCTCTTGGGAGTTCCATTTCCAGCATGTGCAGCTACATAAGTGAGTATTGCAAAGAGCTGCTTCACTTGCATCCTGGAGAGAAGAGACCACTGAAAGGATGTGAAAATAGCTCTGCAAGTTTTTTACCTGCAGGAATGCAATGGGGTATGTAGCTGGACCAGTGTACTGTAAAAGGCAGCAGAGCATACACTTACTATGCATTCAGTTGGGATCATCAATAGCTTTTGAAGCCCAGATCCCTTTCCCTAATGCTGGGTTTGTTTCATAGCATAAGGAACCACTGGCTTTCCAGCCAAGGAGAGTAAGGACTGTCTAAAGGATTACAGGAAATGAGTGAAAAATAATTTGATCAGAGAGTACAAGGAGAAAAACTGCATGTTTACTTGGAGGACGCATAGTGTTGCTGATGCGCGTGAGGACTAACTTCACCTTTCACTGCAGTCAGTTTGCAATGGTTGCTTTTCCTCTTGCTGCCTGCTTAGGTACAAACCCCTGTGCAGAAGACAACGGCGGCTGCAGCCACCTGTGTCTGTACCGACCACAAGGCCTTCGCTGCGCCTGCCCCATCGGCCTGGAGCTCATCAGTGACATGAAGACCTGCATCGTCCCAGAAGCTTTCCTGCTCTTTTCTAGGAGAGCAGACATCAGACGCATCTCTCTAGAAACCAACAATAACAACGTTGCTATTCCACTCACTGGAGTCAAGGAAGCCTCTGCTCTGGATTTTGATGTGACAGACAATCGCATTTACTGGACTGACATTTCTCTGAAGGTAGAGATTTAGTCCCTATTGGCTCTCAAGCTGTTACAAACTTCTTGAGATGCTTAAGAGTAGGTTGATGAATGGGGTTTACAAATTTCAAGGGATATGTAAAAGAGTTTAGTTTTTAATTATATTTTCTGTAGCTTACTTGAGACCTGTGCCAACAATAACTTATGGACTTTTGCAACTGAAGAATCATAGTAGTTAAAAACACAGAGTTTGGATGAGTCTGCGAGAGGTGACTTGGCTGAACTCCCTAGACATGGTATTCTTTTGAGTTGTGTGATACAGGTTTCCCTGCTATGTGCTGTCACAAACTGGCATAATTAGCAGGTCATGTTCAAACTAAGAAGTAAACAAAAAGCAGAGGTTTTGTTAACTTCTGGTTGGTTGTGAGTATGAGGAGTGTGTGCAGATAGGAATATTGAGGAGATAGAAAGGTAGCTCATGTTTGCCTAAAGAATTCTGTACTATTCTAACATTAGTCCATTACTTTCAGGCTTATCAGGGAATGCCTAAACTCTAATATATTATTAAAGTTGAATTCTGGCTGTATCTGCTATCACAGGCTGATCCTGATGGCAAACAGTTAAAAAAAGTCTTCTGAATAAAAGTCCAAGAAGAAATCATGCTTAGTGAAATTAAATTTAGCCATCAGTACTGAAGCACTTAAGCTACTGAGCTCATCAGTCGTTTGGTTGTTTTCTTCTGTTTGCTGTTCTGTCCTGCACTTTTTCATTAGCTGCTTTAAATAGCGTTCCATGCTATAACATTGATGCTTTTGTATAGTCCTGGGAGAGCCAAAATATTTCCCCCTCGAAGTTGGCACTGAGTTATTAAGGTCACTTTGTCATGTAGATGCTTAATTCAACCAGGCTAGTTATCCCATTTACTTCCCCAGTGAAATGCTATTGTAATTGACACAGAATACATTCACAGAGCACAGTAAATCATTACTTCTGAATAGCAGCATTGTTTGCTTTGCAAATAAGTAGCATATTGTAAGATCCTCTGTCCTATGAGATGTCTAAAATCTGAAAGTGTTTAAAATCCAACAAAGAAAACAAGCAGTCCAGTGACAGACTAGTAAAATTTCTAATTTGCCTGTGTATCTTTGTATTCCTGCAGACCATCAGCAGAGCGTTTATGAATGGCAGCGCGCTGGAACACGTTGTGGAGTTCGGCTTGGATTATCCCGAGGGCATGGCTGTGGACTGGCTGGGGAAGAACTTGTACTGGGCTGACACTGGCACAAACCGGATCGAGGTGTCCAAGCTGGACGGGCAGCACCGCCAGGTGCTCGTGTGGAAAGATCTCGACAGTCCCCGGGCACTGGCACTGGACCCTGCTGAGGGGTAACTTGCTGATTTAATTCTGTATTTATGAACAGTGAAAAACAACATTGTAATGCTTCCTCTAGGGCATGCTAGTTAAGCACTGCCTGTAAACCCTGAGAGAACTGAGCTGCGGAATACAACCTGGTAATTTAGAGAAATATGCTCTTAATGTCCTGAATAATCATTAAAAATACTAAAAAAATAAAAATAAAAAATCAGAGCAGCTCATTAGAAAGGAGTTTATATTTAGTTTTTTAATTAACCACAGAATCAAAGTAGTTTTAGGTTTATGGAATTCATTACTCAGAAAAGGACTATAGCATTGAAAGGAATATATTTATTGTTTTAAAAATTAGGATTCTTTTTATCACAAGTTAGGGTCCAATAAAGGTATTAAATGATTTAATTTTAGGGTGGGGGAATGAAGTTTTTAGTCTGAGCATAAGGAAGGGGGTTGTTTCTTCAGATAAGGAAACCTTTTAGTTTGTATGGACAAGGCAAGAGGGACAGAGAAGGAGTGAAAACAATTATATTCACCTATGCCCCAAAATAAAGACTTTCTGAGAAGAAACTTCTCAGTTGGATTGAAGTGTAACAGCAAAAGTAGGGCAATAAACAGGGAGAGGGGAGAAGGAATGGGGCAAGTCAAGGTAACTATTCAGCTTCTGAAACAGCTCTTCTACCATGAAAATGCTCACTTGACAATAACTAATTACTGCACAAACTTTTTGAGGTTATACCAATATTGCATTATTTTTCAAATAATGAGGGAACTTGATTTACAGGGGTTATGACATTATCACAGTTCCCAGTGACACTGTGAGAGCTACAGCAATGCAGAGAACTTGGAACACATTCCTTCTGCTTTATTTCAACAAGGTGGTGGCAATGGTCACCTGCAATGGGATCCTAGATTTGATTCAGCCCTGATGTGCCAGGGGTTGCCCTGGATGAGAATTCAACACCAGATTCTTAGATCCAGTTACTCATTTGTAACAAAAGGCTGCTACGGATGATCCTAGTTTTACACTGGAAGTAGGTTTTTCCCAAGGATTATTATCATTCAATACTTCATCTCTTCACCACAGATCAGAAAAAAAATTACTTGGATCAGAATGCCCTTTTGTCCTTTTTCCTTACAGCAATAGTATAGCTATATAGTTAACCTATATATATACACTTATATAGGTACTGTAAGTATATATGTAAACACTTGGCTCCGTGCTGTGTCCAACTTGCAAAATTTATGCACAAAATACTTGCAAAATTTTTAAGAAGAATTTGCAAGTATTCCTGGTGTCTAAAGAATAGCTCCCCCTTGATCATCAGTTTTTGAAGCAACATTTCCTATTGTGCAGTTGGTTGGAATTGAAAGATTTCAGAGGGGTTTGTTACTAGAGTTATTAAAACCCACAGGTGTAAATATTGGCTAGCTGCCTTTTACTTGTTTTTAGAATGGTATCAGCTTTATATTTTGGAAGAAGTGACTAACTAGCTATCAAATATATAACGTACAAATATACATCCTACTCCACTGTGGAGTGCCTAAAGAAAATGTAAACGCGTGCAAGTCTGTCCTTCTTCCAGATGAGGCATAAGCTGGCATGTGAGTATGTAATGGTTTGTATTTTTGCTCCAGTGGAAATGCCATACAGTTTTGTGTGTCTTGGCTGACATGTAACACACTTGTTACATGGCTGGTTGACTTAGTTGTGTGGACATGAGCAGTGGCACCTATTAACAAAAGTACCCTGCAGATCTGCCTATTTGTGTTCCTTCATTTGAGAGACAACTGACTAGAAACAGAAGATAAGTGCTCTGGAAAAATATCCTGCTAACTAACCAGGTGTAAGTGAAGGTGCCCAACTGCCAACCTTTGCCCCTTAAATGATGTGCATGGATTAGTTACTAGTGACGTGCTGTCACAGAGAACTTGCTGGTGAAAATCCAGGTCCAAGTGAAAAAAAAAATGTTGGAAGCATTTTGAGGAAAACTGACTCATTTCCTTGCCTGTACTTTGAAGAAAAAAATTCATTTAGCATAATGGGGCTTAATAAATGCTTGAACTTACAGCTCTTCTTTTTCTCTTGTTCTGTCTAAAAACTTTTGTTTTGCATTTCCTCTTGAGTTCTCTTGGATTGAATGCAATTATTTTTCTTTCTTCTGTTCTTCTAATCAGATTCATGTACTGGACTGAGTGGGGTGGCAAGCCAAAGATTGACAGAGCTGCTATGGATGGCAGTGAGAGGACCACGTTGGTCCCAAATGTGGGACGCGCTAATGGCCTGACCATTGACTACGCCAAGAGGCGCCTGTACTGGACCGACCTGGACACCAACCTGATAGAGTCCTCCAACATGTTAGGTGAGCCCCAGAGCCCTGGGCAGCATCCTGAGGGCAGTGCTGCTTTTTGCAGTTCCCTCGTGGCAAATTGTTGCTTAAATAATGCAAAACATCATAAGACAAAAATAAAATTTTCCAACCTCGCACGCCTTTAATGTTTGCTTCTGTAATTCATGTTTATGTAACACTATGGTTAGCAAGGCCTTGATTTTCTTGTAGGTGGTTGGGTTGCTCAGAAAGTTAAAATTATGCAAGGTGTACGTATTTCCAGTTATATGTAGGACAGAGAAGTCAGCTTACAGTGTTTTGGAGGGTCTTGTTTTGCTACTCTGAAGAGCACTAGAAAATACATAACAAAGGTAGAAGGAAAGCCAACAAGAAGATAAGAACAGCTTATTCAACGTGTAATTTAATACAATTTGGTTTTAAATCTTTGTTAGTATCTTCAGGCATTTTTTCCCCCTGTATTCTGCATGTTAAGGATGTTTTCCTGGCTAGTACTTATCAGCAGGAGAGTTTTCTTGTGCTGGGCTCTGTGATGATTTTTTAAACTGGTCATTGCAGCTTATAATGGAGGTGGAATGTTTTGTTCTTTCGCTGTCCCAGAGTACTGTGTGGAGGACCTAGGCCCTCTCAGATTTGCACAGTATCTTGTTTTAACTTCTCAGCACCCATAGGAGTGAACTGCCTTGTTGTACGCTAAATTATTCAGGTTAGCATTAACAATAGCCGATATTTAGGTATTAATGATTAGCCAGTATTTAAGGCTAAAGGAGTTAAGTCTGCTTTAAACAGTATGCTTGCAGTAGTGGAATAAAGCTAGAAAAAGATCAAAACAGGAAAGTGCAATATGGGAATTAGGCGTGATAGAAAAGCTTTTCTTTAGCTTCTCATGTATTTTGGTGTGCTGTGGAGGCCTGCTCCATGTTTCCCTGTGAAATGTGGGAGTTGACACAGCATTAGAGCTTCTTTTTCCTTCTGCCTGCGGCTGATGACAGCAGAGTGTGGGGCTGTGCATCCTTGACTTCTCTGTGCAAAGAGGGAATAACTTCTTGCTTCATAATCTCCTGTTCATTTTGTGTGAGTACACAGCAGGAGGTGCCATGGTAATGAAGTGGTTGATAAAACACAGTTGAAATAATTTCCCCCTGCCGTGTCCTGCTTCTTAAGATCTCTTAACATTTCCGTGGTATACACAATTAGCTGTTTCCTATCCTGGCTTTCTGGCTGCTCCTTCCTGTTGTGACATTCCAGAGACAGGTTAGTTTAGCCTTGTACATTTAATTATTCTCATAATGCAATGTAGAATTTCATTTAACAATTTTCTTTTTATAAGCAGTGGGAAAAGTGTGGTGCAAGAAATGCTGAAGTGGAAGTACAGTGTCAGCATCCTGCATTAAATTGAGAGGGATGCTGTCAGTTTTGGGGAGGAGGGAAAGGACAGAATCTTTCTGAGAACCCTGATAATTTTCGAAATTGAAACTTTTTCTTCAGTAAACTACATTCTTTTCTGTGAATGGCAAGCAGGATTAGCACATTTCTGTGATAGGCTCTGAGATTCCTTTTGAATACTGTACATTACTTTGTAATTTTCTCTAGTAATGATGAAATAGTAACTTAAAGTAATTGCGTGGTAACCTTTCTGGGCAGGGGACATGTTCAACTGCATATTGCTTGTGCCCATATAACTCTGCCTTTTCTCTGCCTTCCTTTTGGACACAGGCCTTGACCGTGAGATCATAGCTGATGATTTGCCTCACCCCTTTGGCCTGACCCAGTACCAGGATTACATTTACTGGACAGACTGGAGCCGGCGCAGCATCGAACGAGCCAACAAGACCAGTGGCCAGAACCGAACCATCATCCAGGGGCACTTGGATTATGTTATGGACATCCTGGTCTTCCACTCCTCCAGGCAGGCAGGCTGGAACGAGTGTGCCTCCAGCAATGGTCACTGCTCTCACCTGTGCCTGGCAGTCCCCGTGGGAGGGTTTGTCTGTGGCTGCCCAGCTCACTATTCCTTGAACTCTGACAACAGGACCTGCAGTGGTAAGCCATAAGGAATGAAAAAGAAATGCAGGAGCACGTGTGTTTAGTAACCGATGCAAGCATTGTACTTGGAGGAAAGAAGAGTATTACAGTTTTCCAGTGGTAAAATCCTACTGAGTTTTAAGACAACATAGGATGTTCAAAGAAAAAAAAAAATAATCTTGCAACATACCAGTATCACAGTTAAATGAGAAGAATGGCTGTTAGTGAGCTTTTCCAGTGGCTCAGCTAAATCTGTGTAAACATGAAGGCTAAAAATGTTTTGGTTCTGTGTCTCTGTCAGACCCTCTTCAAGTGCTTCCTTGCTTTTCTAGTCTTGCCTGACTTAAAGGATATGTGATACTTTAGTCTGGATTCTGGACTTTGTGCAGCCTTTAGGTGGTCAGGATTTCATTCTGTAGCAGCTGTGTTTGCTGGCTGATGAGATGCTGAGGTGGGCCAATCTCAGACCTCTGCAAGTGTTTTTCCTCAGTGAGGATGGGCTGGGCTCCACGGCCTGCCCAGCAGTCTGGTTCCTGATCTCAGTGCAGCCATTTTTCTTGACTGTTGTGCAGAATACAAACCACAAGGCCCCTCAGGCTGTGTGTAATTAGTTTCTAACCAAATAATTTATCCATCTCTCAATAACTGGCTGCCAGTGAAGCTCTCATAATTTTGGCAGGAGCTCTGGATGGCTGATTTCCACTGGTGTCATTCACATTAGTCAGTGGGTGAAGAGATTCATGGTGCAGAGAGACAGATTGTATCTCATCCACATTATGCATGAGTAGAGACATCCAACTGTTGTGTTAAAGCCAAAAGCTGGGCAGATTGTTCCACAAATGCCACCTCATGGCATTTTTTGAAAACCATGCTTTTCAAAGAACTGCGTTTTTCTACTCCCTACATCTTCTGTACTTCTCCCCTCCTTTTTTATTACAATGGCCCTTTGCATGACAGCTGGATTCTTCCACCCTGATATTCTCACGTGTTCGTGCAAGTTAGAGGCACAGCTGGCACCTCTCTGGTAGCAACTGTGATTTTCTAGGTGAAGGAATTCGACTTCCAGTGGAGAAGTAACAGAATGATCAAAGTTTATGTTTTTCTTCTGAAACTGCTCCTGGAAACAGAGCAAGGAGCAAAACACAGGAAATACATTGTGAGCAAATAGAACCATTTCCCCTGGGTACAGTTCAGGGCTCTTTGTGTGGTATTTAGGAGTTTTCCTCTGCCATATTCAAACCTGGGAACTTTCCAGCTTCTCATTTGTAGGTAATTGGAGATTTATGCCTCCTGTGTATAATTTAATTTTTTTTGGACACTCTAATTGGAGCATGAATTGTTTTAACTTTCTTTTGCCTGTATTACTTGCTTATGTACCTCCTGAACATTATTAGTCCAAGCCCTGTCTAGAGGTCCTCCCTTCTGGAATACCCTGCTCATGCGTGCGTGGGTTCTTTTAATTATGGGAAGGACGTACTGCTCTGGTGAGATCTCCTCAGACCTACCATGTGTCATGAAGTTGGAAGGCAGGGTTACACAGGAGACATACTCATTGCACTCCATTTGCCTGCTGCCAAAAATACAGTTAAAATATGTGACTGTTGGGAGCGAGAATGATGAAAACTGGAAAGGGATTTCTGAAATTGGTACTGTTTCAGAGATGTGGAGTCTCAAGGGAAAAAATTCTGCTGTTGCTTTTTATAATGAGCCATCAAATCAAAGTTGTAAGCCAGGCAGTCCTGGAAAGTGAGAGGGTGTCTGGGGAAAAGTAGAAATAATTTTAGGAGTTTATATGTTTACCTGCACTGTTTTACCTTAAGTTTTTTCCCTTTCCATTTCTATCCTAACTTCTTGGTAAGAATTCTGATGTTTCTGAATCCATTATTTTGCTGTACACATTCCTATAAACTTGTCTTCGCTTCATTTTTTTTGTGCTTTCTTCTACAATTTAGGGCTATGTAGAAGGCAGCTTAAATTATTGGAGAAATGCTTGGAGGGAAACTACAGGTTTTCCAGAAAGCAAAAATACCTTGCAATTAGGCCTGATTGTTACAGGATGTTAGGACTGAGTGTTGGTTTCCAAGGAAACTCCTCCCTGCCTTTTTTTTTCCCCCAGCAGTCAGAATAGCTGTTCAAAGCGTGTGCTAAAATAACAAAGCAAGGTGATGATGTTCTCTAGGAGACTTGCTTCCTCCCCTTTCCCAGGTGCTGCCTTACCTGTTTTACAGGCTGGTAAATGGGTGCAGTGTCCACTGCTAATCTCTCTCTAGACTTGGGCTGTAGAAAATTGATTGTACAAACTTCAGGGAGGCTTCAAGCTGCATTTCTGGCAATTGGCTCTTGTGCCATCTTGCACAACAGTGGCTTCAGGTAGAGCATTATTGAAAAGACCCCTCTGAAAAAGGAAAATGCTTTCACTACCTTCTCTGATTTCTGACCCAGTTATGTAAAACAAAGATGATTTTTTCAATGATGTATTAAATGCTTTGTGCACTTACTGCAAGTTACAGCTGGTAAACTACAGCTGGTAAACTACAGCTGTGTGGGGTGATAAAATCTCACTTTCTGCTGTTTGATGGTATTTCTAATTAAAAAAAACACAAACATTTGTCAAGGAAATTCTTGCTGGGCAGAAGATCAGATTTATTTTTCTCATAGCAGGTTGTCATTCCCAGGTAACCACCTTGAAATAGTAAAGATATATAGATTTGAGAGGAGCAAATACATTTTTCTCCAAAAGCACAGCCTCGCACACAGTTTAAAAATTTGCCTGTGTATTAGTTGTGTCATTCCAGTACAGGCAGAAAAAGGGTTTGTGGGAACAGGACTGAACCACTGTCAGTCTCTTTTCCCGGAAATGTCTAAATAACAAACCAGTGCTGGCTTTTTCTCACCTTCAATTAAGAAGTGCACCTAGCAAAGGGTTCAGCTTCAAAACAGTGGAGCTGCATTTCCCTGAGACCCCTTTAGAAAGAAAATGGACAGTTCTTTGAGAGGCATAATTGGCCATTCTTCTTTGAGATGCTTTTGACAGAAGTCTTCTCATTCATTAGTCCTGCCACTTAAAAAATCTTATCTTTGTCTGTCACATCTACATACAGACATTTACAGTAAAAAGAGGTAATTTGAAAGGCTTTTCATACTCATCAGAGGTTGGGATTTATGTTTTGGTTTGATTTTTTTGTTTGGTTTTGGCAAAGGAAGAGGGAAAAGGGGAATGAAATGTCTGGTTATGAATTGTAGTTGTCATTCTTAAACATGAAAACACCCAGTGTTATTGCCACGTGTAACCCTGTCAACCCCTTTTCTTTTTTTAACCCATGCAGCTCCTACCACCTTTCTGTTGTTCAGTCAGAAGAATGCAATTAATCGCATGGTGATAGATGAGCAGCAGAGCCCAGATATCATACTGCCCATCCACAGCCTCCGGAATGTCCGAGCCATTGATTACGACCCCCTGGATAAGCAGCTGTACTGGATCGACTCTCGGCAGAACATCATCCGCAAGGCACAGGAAGATGGCAGCCAGGTATCCTGAGGGGGATGCAATTGCTGAACGTTTGGCATGCCTGTGCCAAACTGACTGATTGTATGTGAATAATTTAGATGCACAGACTTCCCTGTAGGATACTGTCCCTTGGCAAAACAAGTGGCTTCTGGAGTCCTCAGTCAGTAAATCTGGGAGGTGCAGCAATAAATAAAACATAGAAAACCAAGGCCAACTTGAGGATACTGTTGTTCCCAGCACATTATTTGCTCATGTTCCCAGCACATTATTTGCTCAACACCGTCTTTTGTCTGGAAGCTGTTTGAAGCCCTTATTTGAGATATGGAACATGGAAGGGAAGGTTCTTGGGAGAAATCGGGGCGTGAGCAGGGTGCCGGGGTAGATCCTCTGAAACAAGGAGGCTGGAACTATGTGAGCACATGGCTGTGTCTGGAGCCTCCCAGGTTCTGGAGCAGATAGGAAGAGAGTTGTAAACCACTGGGGCATGGAGTGAGAAGGTTGAACCTGTAAAAGGTGTAGCAGGCTTGGGAAAATGTATTTGACTGCGGAATACAGAAAAAGTAGAGTAGGGTAGAAGGCAAAAGGTAGTACAGGCTGTGGTGGTTCAGCCCTGGCTGGAGGCCAGACACCCACCAAAACCACCGTGTCACTTCCGTCATCGACTGGACAGGGGAGAGCAGATACAGCAAAAGGCTCATGAGTTGGGATAAGGACAGGGAGAGATCACTCATGGGTAAAACAGACTCAACTTAGGGAAATTAACTGAATTTATTACCAATCAAACGCAGAGTAAGACAATGAGACCTAAAATCTTGAAAACACCTTCCCACAACCCCTCCCTTCTTCCCAAGCTTAACTTTATTCCCAGTTCTCTGCGTCCTCCCTGCCAGTGTCACAGGGGGATGGGAATGGTGGTTACAGTCCGTTCATCACATCTTGTTCTGCCACTGTTTCTTCCTCATGGAGAGGAGTCTTTTCCCTGCTCCAATGAGAGGTCACTCCCACAAGAGATAGTCTTCCACGAATCTCTCCCTCCAACATGTGTCCTTCCCATGTGCTGCATTTCTTCAGGAACTACTGCAGCGTGAGTCCCTCCCCTGGGGTGCAGTCCCTCAGGAACAGGCTGCTGCAGCCTGGGTCCCCCACAGGGTCACAAGTCCTACCAGGAAACCTGCTCCAGTGTGGGCTCCTCTCTCCATGGGGTTTCCCATGGGGTCACAGCCTCATTTGGGCATCTCCCTGCTCCAGCAAGGGCTCTTCCAGGGGCTGCAGGTGGATCTCTGCACCCCCATGCTCTCCATGGGCTGCAGGGGCACAGGGGAATCCTGGAGCAGCTCCTGTCCCTCCTTCCTCACTGTCCTGGTGTCAGCAGAGCTGTTCCTCTCACATATTCTCACTCCACTCTTGTCCAACTGCAATTGCTTCTGCCCAATAACTTCTTTTTCCTCTTAAACCCGTTATCCCAGAGATGGTACCACCATCCCTGATTGGCCCAGCCTTGGCCGGTGGTGGGACCATCCTGGATTCAGTGGCGTTGGCTCTGCTGGGCAAGGAGGAAGCTTCCAGCAGCTTCTTAGAGAACCCACGCCTATAGCCCG
>WEIT01028290.1:0-96308 GCA_013389985.1 Dryoscopus gambensis | reverse complement strand
CATATAAACCCAATATGCAGGTTTAATGAGGTGTACTGTGACCACTGACTGCTTATTCAATTTTGCATTTTAAAATAGATCTTTTCTTCCTGATTTTTTGAATGTGGGAGGAGTGAGAGACTAAGATGAGCAACACAACACAAGAGAGGTGCCATATTCAGTTGAATTTTAAGAATGTGGTTTTTGGTGGTGGGTGTGGTGGTAGTTGGAACCTGCTGTATGCCCTTCAGCCTTAACTCTTAATTTAGCAGTGCTTTTCATTTTGGAATGTCTAAATAATACCCAAAACTAGTCAAAGTCACCATGTTTTTGCCAGCTCAGCAGAATAAACAAATGTAAGACTTACAGGCACACCATTTCATAGAGGTGACAAGCCAAATAAAGTTAGGCAAATTTTCTAGTGAAGTTTAATTTGGGGATGAGAGGTTAGAGGCTGCTCGCCTCATAAGCATGTCTTCCAAAATGTTTATGTGGGCCATGTTTAGTGATTTATTAATCCTCTTCAGAATTTTAGAAAAGCTCATGAAAGATGTTGGTGAGATTCTTTCTAAGGATAATAATAATTAAAAAAGAAGAAAAAGGCATGTCAGCTCCAGAAGTCTAGACCAGTAGAAGACAAGACCTTGAACTAGTAAGGTGTTAGCTGGCAATGCTCTGAAGTCAGTGTTGTACACTAGCTGATGTCCTTTCCCTCTTTGGCAGAGCTGCCTTCCCATTGATTATCCACCCTCATGTCCTCCAAGTCAGATGGCAGCAGTGGTGGAGAAGAATGAGACAAGCATTTCAAGTGCTGTCTGGCTTCTTTACCTGTTTTTTTCTCTGCTCAGCTGCAGCTTTGGGAATTAGTGGTGGGCATTTCTGTTGTAGAGTGTTAAATGTGCTGGGTTTAGGTCTATCCAAACTGAACTCTTGGGTTGTCAAAAAAGTAGAGGAAGTACAGAAGCTGACCCTGGACCTTCAACACAGAGACAACTTGGACTTACTGGTCAAACTTGCAAAGTCTTAGGAGCTGCAGTCAGCTTGTGTGATTGCCATTACAGCAAACCATCAGGACTAAGTGTCGCTATCTTATCAAAGGTGTTGGTGTGGCAACAGAACCTGGGTCTCTCCTTACTCTATGGTAATATTTTGGCTGTCTCCTTTTTCTGAGCAGTAGTTAGACATGGTGCATCCATATCAAATGAAGTTATTCTCATTAGATTAAATGTTCTGCTGTGTGTTGTTTCTCTTTCCTTTGCAGAGCCTCACTGTTGTGACAAGTCCAGTTCCCAATCAGAACCTGGATATGCAGCCCTACGACCTGAGCATTGACATCTACAGCCGCTACATCTACTGGACCTGCGAGGCTACCAACGTCATCAATGTGACACACCTGGATGGGAGGCCCATGGGAGTGGTGCTCAGTGGGGATCAGGATAGGCCCAGAGCCATTGTGGTGAATCCAGAGAAAGGGTATGTGGGGAAATTCAGGCGCAAGGTTTTGAAAATCAAGTTGTTTTCTTGCTGCAGCTTATTTTCTGTCTGTCAGAATGAAAAGCAACTTTGACGTTTGTTAAGATGTCTTGGATTTATAGCAAAAATGTGGAAAGATCAAATAAACTTCTTTTTTCCTGTAATCATTCCTGTTCTAGATACATGTATTTCACCAACCTCCAGGAGAGGTCTCCTAAAATTGAGAGAGCAGCATTGGATGGAACTGAGCGAGAAGTCCTTTTTTTCAGTGGTTTGAGCAAGCCCATCGCCTTAGCTATTGACAGCCAGCTGGGCAAGTTGTTCTGGGCTGACTCAGATCTGCGCAGAATTGAAAGCAGTGACCTTTCAGGTAGAGTAGCACCTTAATTCAGTGATTCATTTGTGTGGTGTGGGTGTGGGGGAATGCAGAGAAAGGTGTCATCTTTTCCTTCCTACTATAAACAGTCTGTACTATGATTCTAATCGCTCCCTGAATTCCCAGCCGGGGAATGTGCATGATTCATGCAGCGTGTCTTCACAGTTTCATGACTATGTGATGTGCATTATTAATTGCTACACATGCTATTTACTTCAGTTTCTCACTGCAAAACCTTTGTGTGGTTGCCCAAAGTTAGCTGGCAAATAAATTGCAGCAGTTTTGGAAAGGGGAGAGAAAGGGTTGTTTTTAAAGGCATTGCTTTTGGTGCAGTAATCTGTCAATCAGAGCAAAATTTCCTGTTAGTGGAATAATGTGTCCTGCAGAGTTAAAGCAGCAGGTGTCCAGGTTACTTATGTACCTGTCATTTGGGGTGAAAAGATGTGAGAAAGATAGAGCAGATCTAACATCTCTCTGTCCTCAAAAGACAAAAAACTCACTCTTCCAGCTATGGAATTCCCTTTGCCTGCTCCCTGAGATTGGTTCTGCTGCTTGTCTGACCTCCTCTAGGAGTTGATTCAGCCCATTTAACAATAACCTAAGAACATTATACAGAAAAAGACAAATAGAGAATGGTGTTCTGTTGGCTTGGAAAGCTGAATTGATTCAGGAAAGAGTCCAGCAAGCAATCAGAAGTGGAGCAAGAGAAGAGGGGAAAATCATACGGTCCAGATTGGGTGAGAGAGGCAAACATCTTTCATTTACTAGCCTAATCCACCAAACTGCTGGATCAGCTCAGCTGCCTCATGTAGCATCAGTACTAATTTGTGATACAGACTGGGCTGGATGTTGTTGCTGGAAGTGAGAGCTGAAAACTTAACAAGAGTTACGACAGTTTGCACTGATGTTTGTGGTAATGTCTTCCACTTACGACATGGTACCTTCATTCAAAGTAGCAGCATGTAACCCTGTTGACACCACTGATTTTCAGCCTTTTGTTAAGTTCCTAGAATAAGCTTTTGTTTTGGAAAACATTTTGTTTTTCTAGATGGTTGGAATTAAAGCTCAGAAAGACAGTAATTTTTTTCAGTGGTGTGTCACTGGAAGACTCAGGGTCACTAACAAACTGTGATATCCTGATTTTTTACTGTTTTAAAATGCAAGACATAACCTGAGTTAGTGAATTATTAAAGAACAAAAAAGAAGTGCTGTGGTGTTGCTCAGTACATTCCAAGCTGTCCCAGATCCAGGGTTTGCATGAGTAGAGTAACAGGCAGGAGAAAATTACACGTGCTTTATTTCTCTCTTTGTTATCTGCCTGAAATTAGGACACCAGAGAAGGAGATGGGTCTAAATTCTAATTCAGTCTAGGTTTAATGATTCTGCTTTTTTTTTTTTTCCCTTAAAGATGTGGCTGTTGGATCACCACTGTTGTGTAGTAAAAGCTCACCATATTTTGAAGAGCATATTTTGGAAGAAAAACCATTCCAAAAGCTCCCTTGCTTTTTGGCGTTTGCACCACAAATAGATTGCTATAATCACCATGATAAATTGCTAACTGCTGAGATGCATTCCTGTGCTTAGGAATGCTGATTAATAAGCTCTTTTGACCAGCAGAGTAATTTTTCTGCATGTTAGTTTCTTAAAAACATTCAGTCTCTTGCTCTGTCAATTCTGTAGATGCCAGTATCCATAAAGACACAGACAGCTAGAATGCCTTTTATGTGATGTAGTCCTTCATTTGCTCCCTTGTCCTTCAGGCATGTAGTTAGGACTTGGTTATTTTGCCCAAATGGGAGATCTATTGAAGTTAACCAGATTCTTCACATGATTAAGGGATTGTTTATGAAAAGATGACTGGAATTAGCTCCCTACCATGGAAACTATTTGGAAATTAGTTTTTCTATTCCAGAATAATTAGTGTGATTTGGAAATGCCTAATGATTCTGGAATTAAGTCATTTTTATTTGGAAATAGAATGAGCTCTGGGTGTGTCCTGATTTTTGTATTTAGTTGGTTGGGTTTAAGTCTTTTTGTAAAAGGTATTGCTGGAAAGGGGATGGTGATGCCAGGAGACAAAGCTCCTCTTAATGTCTCCCTTTCATCTGACATTCTCAATAAAGGAGACTAGCACCCCGATGAGTCACCTTCGGGTTTCATTGTTGGTTTATGGGAGAAGGGATTTCAGTGTCTCAGTTTAGTCAGAAATAGTCAGTTACATTTGGTCACAAATATTAAAAAGAAAGATTAAGACATTAAGGGAGTGAAAATATTAAGCTTCAGAGCTTTAGGAACATACTGCAAAATGCCATGCTGATTGATGTGGGCATGGCAGAGCAGGGCGTGTACAGACTCCATTTGGGTAGGTCAAGGTCTTAGGTTCTGTATTCCTTCCTGTCATCTTTGCATTTTGCCCCATTCCCAGCTTAACTTTATTTCTCAAGATGCAGGTTTCTGTTTCTTACCTTTTCCTTACAGAATTAATCATGTTATTGGGATTTAATAGATGGTTGCAGTTATTTAGGTTGACTTACATCACTCAGTCTATTAATTTCTACATCAGTCTGGGTATAACCTCCTTCAGAATTCATCAACGTCTTTTCTTAATCAGATCATTGCTGGTGTTGCTCCAAAGTGGTGGTGAGAGCCCAGCCTAGCTGATTTGAATTTCCATGTTTTGCTTCAGGTTTTAACGCTTGGTAAATGTTTGAAAGGTTACTTAATTTCTGAGCTCTCTGTGCATTTAGTGAAAAGGAGATAAATACATTCTTCATAGCTGAATTTGCTTCTAAGTCATCATCATTGACATACTGTTGATTAAATTCTCAACAAGCAAGAAAGTCCTTCTTGCTACTAAACAAAGCAGAGAGGGATAGAACTTAAAGTATAAAATTGTGAAGTGCCTGTGTCTTTTGTCCTGTTAGGTTATCATGTGTGGGTATGGTAGAGACGTGGTACATTTTTTTCCCTTGGTATTCAGTTATTCTAGCATATTTTTACAGAACAAAAATATAAGAACTTACTGGAAATCATTCTGTGGATGAACAATGTAAAGCTCATTTGCTGCAGTAAAAGTTGAAAAATAAGCACAGCAGAGAGCTCAGGTATCAGAAACAGCAAGATTTAGAGGTAAATTTTCAAGCTTTAGCTTGACTTGTGTAATACTGTTTCAGCTTCTCAAAATTGAAGCAGATTCCGTGTGTTCACAAGTAATTTTGTGCTCAGAATCTGATAAACTCTCAGATATTTGACTGTTAATGACCACGTCATTGTGTTAAATAAAGGAAGCATGAATTAAACCTTCCTCCTGAGCCCTCAGGTTTTGACTAACATTTTTCTTCTGTGTGAGTTACAAAGTGTTCACTGTCTTTGGACAGACTTTAGTGATACCTTTAAAACAACTGTTGGCTGTGTTCTGTTCATGTGGAGAGTTACCCATGAAATGTGACAGTCACTCTTGACTGTATTTAATGCCCAAAAAATCTAGCATAAAAATCAACAACCACTCTTCAGAGGTGTAAGGCCTCTTCTCTGCTCCTGGTGATTGCTAAAGGAACTCAGGAAAGTAAGTCTTCACTAGGAAGAAAGGAGCATTTCCAATCTAGCACTGATAGCTTAGTGAAGGTAACACAGCTGAAAGAAAAGAACATGGAGAAGTCAGAAGTGTTAATCTCATAATTCATGTGAGAAGCCCTAATTACCCTGCTTTCACTTGGATTTTATCTTGTATGGGTTAGCTGAAGCCAATAATTCATGTTCTTATTCCCTGTTGTATGGCAAGACAAAGCAATTAATCTCTCCAGAAAGGGAAGGAAGAATGAAAAGAACTACCAGTTTCCATCATACTGATAAGATACTGGAAAGGCTCATGAGAGATGAGCCCCCAACCCCAGGTGCTTCTTAAGTACACTAGATCTTTTTTGAGCACAAAAACTCTCTTCTTGGTGAAAGCAGAAAAAAAAAATTGATCATCTGTCTGCAAAATGCATTAGTCTTGGATCAGAGGACCCAGGATTGCTTGGGGTTTTATAGTAGGCTTACCCAGTAGCATAAAAGTAGTGAAAAATAATGGTGTGAGTCATGCAGATGTTTCTGATAGTCTTTCAAATTTTTTGAATTGAACCAAGGCCCTCTCTCCCTTCCGCAGGTGCTAACCGCATCGTTTTGGAAGACTCCAATATCTTGCAGCCTGTGGGACTAACTGTATTTGAGAACTGGCTGTACTGGATTGACAGGCAGCAGCAGATGATTGAAAAGATTGATATGACCGGTCAAGAAGGACGTACAAAGGTCCAGGCTCGTATTGCACAACTCAGTGACATCCATGCTGTGAAGGAACTCAACCTGCAGGAATACAGTGAGTACAATCCCTGCCTGCAGGTGCAAACAGGGCCCGTGAGACTTGGGCCAAGAGACACGAGCCTGTTGTGCCTTGTTGCTGATCAACATCAGTGCAGATGGGAGGGGCCAGAAGTTGGTATCAGTGCTGTTAGGTTGTTTCCTTCAGGCAGTTGGCAGTGGACTGGAAATCTGTCACAACCCCAGCATCGTGTTTTGTCAATGATGACAACATGATTGGTAGTCCTATCCAGGCACCTGGCATTTGAGTGTCTCTAGGCACAGTGGAAACATGCTGTTATCCCTAGCAGAGGACTTTCTGGATCATGCTAGTGCATTGCTGTTGGGTGTTCAATGTTTAGGCAAGCACAGCTCTCAGGGCCTGTCACTAGCTGTGAATGTTTCAGTGGACTGCCTGCCTTGAAGGCAAAGTGAACAATTTTTGGTGGTGGTATTTCATTCTGAAAGTGAATGACAGAAGAGCAATGTTGCATTGCACAAGGGAAGTGTGTATTAAATAGCAATTTGTGTTGATCATGGCTGCACTTTTAAAAGTTTCTGCTTACTGGGCCTTTCCCCACACACACATGCTTGAAATGATGGGAGTTGGATGGTTAAAGCTGTGGAGTTGCTGTCATTCTGGAGGAAATAGGCCTGGTTAGTAGGCTGTGGTGCATGCCTTGGAGAAATATGTAGAAAAATGTCTGGGGATGTTTAATTAAAGTATCAGTACAGACTACTACTAGTTTTGTGTGCTATTAATCTCAGTAAATCTGTCAGGAGTTCCAAGAGAAGTATGTTGTCCTTATTAAACATTAAAATGAAGAGACATATTTATCTAGAGCATGTTAATTTGAGTTTCAGAGACAGCGTGGAAACTTCAGAATTTGTAAATTAGAAAACTTTACCTTTTTAATGGTCTTTGGTAGAGAAAATGAAGTATGGAATCCAAGACATCTTTTTGTATTACTAATGCTACTATTTGCTGCAGAGAACTACTGCTGCCTCTCGCAAGAAGCAAAATGCTTTGAGTACTGTTTTAGTACAAATTCTTACAGTATTTTCAGATCTTGGAGAATTACCAATGTTATAATTCTAGATGTGTGTAAAGGGAGAAATACGCACAACAAAATACAGCTTTTTACAGATATTTTTCAGTAATACTCTCCCCAGGGGTCAGGGGGTAATGAGAAATTACTGAAAGCTCATAAAATAGGTAGGGATTTCTTATCAGTCCCTGTCTTTCTTACTTTTAAAATCCTAGGACAACATCCTTGCTCTCAAGATAATGGTGGCTGCTCCCACATTTGCATTGTGAAGGGGGACGGCACCACGCGCTGCTCTTGCCCCATGCACCTGGTACTGCTGCAGGATGAGCTGTCCTGCGGAGGTGAGTCCTTCCCAAGTTCTGTGTCACTTGGCTCTCAGCTTCGGGCTTGGGGAGGGTCTCCATCCTCAGGGATGGCTTCTGAGGCAAAGGAATGTGACAGGGCACCAGGTGCTGTTACACACCTGGACAGACTCACCTCTTCCCCTCCACCCTCCAGCTAAATCTGCAAGTACTGAGAAGGAGTAAGGGAAGAGGAAAAAAATCTCTAACTGTTGAATAAGGAGTTCACCCTTTCTACTTAAGACTACTGAATTATTTCAACTTGATTCTTTAATTGTATGATTTTTATTACTTTTTGCTGTCACTCCCCATGTTCTCCCTTTTCAGGCAGTGGTAGATTCTCACATTCTGCCACATTGCACTGTCTGTGCCGTTTTGTTCTTCCCTGTTGTCCTCCCCAAGCTCACCCTGTGTGTGTCTTTCTGAACTGCAGTCCCAGAAGGGCAAGTTGCCTCCTTCCATGGCGATATGGCCACTGTAGCCCACGCCCTGGTGTCTCCAGGGGTGCAGTTGGAACTGGGGAGAGGACAGGCACTTTGGTGCTTGTATCTCTTTGTGCCACTGGACTGAATAGATTTATTATGCAATCATCTCGCCATCGAGGCGACGTGTGGTCTCAAAATGGAACAAGAGCTAACATAATCCAGATATTTTCTCAGAGCAGGTTTAAAAGCAGGCCAAAAAGCCGGGGGAAGGAAAGGGGGATTAAAAAGAGGGGAAAAAAATCCACACTTACTTACTGCCTGAGATTAACAGTTAATGTAGTAAATGTTAAGTAACAGCTAACAGATGTGTTGAGGTAGTGGAACTTGACTAGATGGAGCAGTTTTGTGTTTTAAAAGAATTTTGACTGAACAGAGCTGTCAAGGGCACATAACCAGACACTGAGTCACAGTGCATCCATCTGCAGCAAATTACATCCTTTTAACATCTTCTATACAATGACTGTCAAACATGAAAAAGAGAGTAAGCCATTGGCTGTGTATACAGTGGTGTTGCAGTAAAGCGGGAGTACAAGAGTGTGATGACTTTGACTCAAAGCCTTACTAAGGGAAGGGTGTGAGAGCCTTAAGCGGGAAGGGAAGAAAATAATTGTGTTTTGAGAGTTCATATTTCTCTGTTCCTCTTGTTCTTCGTCTGTCAAGCTCCTGTTGATGTGAGCCTGCATCAGTCACACTGGACTCAAGGTCTGCACCAGTGGCTGTGGATGCAGTGGGTGTGGAAGTTACCTTATGATGTGGCATGTTGTTCATCAGCTGCTTTGATAAAGGAAAGCAGCTGAGCTCTTGTCCTTACCTGTCCTGATCTGCTGTTTGTTCACCTGGATTTTTAACTTCTGTTTGTTTGCTTGATTTTCAAAGAACCACCAACATGCTCCCCTCAGCAGTTCACCTGTTTCACAGGTGAGATTGACTGCATCCCGGTGACCTGGCGCTGTGATGGGTTCACTGAGTGTGAAGACCACAGTGACGAGAAGAACTGCCCGGTGTGCTCCGACAGCCAGTTCCAGTGTGAGAGTGGACAGTGCATAGACAGTGCCCTGCGCTGCAATGGGGAACCAAACTGTCAGGACAACTCGGACGAGAAGAACTGCGAAGGTATGGAGGACACTGCCAAGCGTGGTGACAATATACCTGTCATAGGGGCACTGTGATAAGTAGCAGCGTTATTGCTGAGTAGGATTTGAAAAGATCCGAGGTTCTGCTAGTTTTTAAACTGGTCTGTTAAATGGAAATTATTTCATAACTCCATACTTTTGTTTCTCTACCTGTGAAGTGGAAATTGAGTGATCTCCGTCAGAGTGGCTTAAATGCGGTTTGTGAAAAGTACTATCAAATATGGCATGATTTTAAGCTCTAAAAAGGACCTGGGAGTGAACTACAAAGTGGAACAAACCCGTGTCGTAGCTTTTTGTGTACCTTGTACTGAGCAAAGGTTTTGGGATTGTTTATTTTACAATACCTGAACAAAATGAGCTTTTCTGAGTAGGCGGGAGTGAGAGACAGACGACATTTCTGGAGACATCTTCCCATAGAGCACAGCAAAAGAGAGTATTTAAGCCATTACAGAGGGAAGTGCTGTTGCCAGCACAGTGAGAATTAACCGGTGTTGCTGGTGAAATCTGAGCTGCCCCACCACTACACAACATGAAATGTGAGCAAACTCATCCTTTCCCTACTGCAGGTGTAGTGAAGGGTTGTAGGGACAACTTGGAAGCTTGAAGGGATGCTTCTTCTTTATGTCCTTTCAGTGCATTTTCCTTCTTTGCGGAGACTGTTGAAATGTCTTTAAATCAAGGCTCAATTACTTTCTGAAAGATGTGCTCCAGCTCAAACAAAAACAGAGCTGCAATTCCTGTGTGCTGAAAGGTGATTGTTAGCCAGCTGAGATGCTGACATCTGAAAATGTGTTGTGCAAGTTAACTGTTGTCATCCAACAGCTGGAGATGTCGGACCAGGGGCTGTTTATCACCTTCAAAATGGTCCTGTTGCTGAGAGTATTCAAGTTGATTACAGATCAGAAAAGCCTTTAGTTTAACTTCTTAATTCAGCTGAAGACAAAAAGTATTTCTGGATTTATGAGAAACAAGAGGCAGGAATATATGTAAACAGCAGCAGCCAGCACCTTGCCTGCAGCACCTTTTATTTTTTCAGTGTACTGGCAAAGTTTCACTTTTATATTCTGTCCTTCATTTCAGTTTAAATATATAATATTAAGTGAAATATATTGTCTCATGATTAAGGAGTTTTCTGGTTGATGGGAAGAGCACAAGGACATTAAGAAACCACATTTATCTTTCTTAAATAATTTTATTATCATGGTTTGGCAGATTTGTTTTTCATAAGTTAATTCTTCTCTCTTATATTACAGTAAATGCTTAGGGTTGGAGATTCTTATAGTAACATTGCAATAACCATGTCCTGGGATAAGTGCCTGTCTTCTTGATGGCCTCTGAGTTATTTTAGATGAGGTCACTTTATCCTGTAGTGTTCTTACTGTAAGCAGGCAGTAAGGCCCAGGTGCCAGGGTGCACTATCCTCAACAGAACACTGAGTCACTTGCTCTGCGTGGTTCTTGTGAGGGACTTTGTGTGCCATTGGCTGCTTCTGGAAATGAAGCTTGCAGCACTCCAAGCTCTCCCAAGATACTCCTGATTGTATGCTTTGGTGTCTTTATTTCTTAATGATTTTCAAGAGGAGAAGGTTTTGATGATGACTGTTGGTGTGGGGCTTCTTTGCAGTGCTGTGTTTAACGGATCAGTTCCGCTGTGCCAGTGGGCAGTGCATTGGGAAAAGCAAGAAGTGTGATCACAACCTGGACTGCAGTGACAGCTCCGATGAGCAAGGATGCTGTAAGTGTACTGCCTGAGACTGGAGACTTGGTTACAGCATCCCAAATTTGTTTCTCACCTTTCCTACATGTTAGATTTTATTCTACCAAGCAGACTGAAGTAGTTGTTCCCAGAATTAATGCTTCTCTTCGTAACTGCTGTCATGCAATTAATCCACAGTGTGGTGGAATAGGAATAACAGAAATTAGTATTCTGAACAAGTAGTTTCTAAGGCAGAGAATGCCAGTTATTTTTCCTCTTACCTCTTTAAAATTTTAAAAGAAGTAAAAGGTTTGTTTTACTATAATGTTATTATGCTGAGTTGGTGCAATGTTCAAAAAAATCTATTGGCATGAGGCTTTCTTATATAACTTCTCTGCTTCATGATTTTCTCATCCAGAGAATTAATAGCAGGTGCTTTTAGAATCAGAGAAGCACTCTGTTTATAGAGTAAACCTTCTAAAATTTCCCTTTTTATCTTGAAAAGATGTAATTCTGAGCTTGATTTCTGATTTGTAATATATGATATCCCATACCTTGAAATCTCCAGGGCTCTACAAGAAAACCACTGCCTTTAAAATTCCAACTCAAAAGTTCATTTTCACTGTTGGTGCTTTAAAAGAAATTGTAACTAGGGACATCTCGTCTTGTGTTAGAGATCCATATATCATGGCTGCCACCACATAATTTGAAAATGCAAAGCCAGAGTTGGACCCTTGATCTTAAGAAGGACTAATAGGAGATGTTCTGTCATGCTACCAAGTTACTAGTGACATTATCACAGGCTTGTGTAGTTCCCTTTATTAGAGTTTCTATGTTCTCCAGTTTTGTAACAGAGGGTGGAAAATTGGCCCACCCAGAATAAGATGGCAGTTGTCATCATCCCTCTTTCACTGTGATCAGAAGTCTGTTTACTTATCTCTGTAGACTGTGACAAGCTGGTTCAAGTGTGGGTTTGGTGTTCAGGGAGAAGAAAATGTGTTGAGGAAAAAACTTTCAGTTATGTGTAAGATGTAAAACACTGACTAGAACAGGAAAATACTTTAAAGTCTGCCTTTCTTGTCAAATTCATGAGCACAGGCAGGGGGTTGTCAGTTACTCCCAGAAATGTCATTGCTTAGAATTGGTATTGTAGAGAAAGCCACTCGTTTTGACTGTTGAATAATTGTTTTGGATACAGATTACTCATAAGATGGCACCTCTCAGGCTGATGCTCAGCTGTATCTGTAACCAAAAGGGTGGGTCAGATGTGGAATCGTTTAGGAAGTTTAATAAATAGCAGCAAACCCAAAACTCATCACTGCTGAACAGTCGAGGTGATGCACCATAAATGATTGTTACACTGCTGAGAAAAGGGAGTGCCAGTCTGTTACGCTGAGGGATAACCGAGGTGTGACATGAAAAGCAGTTGTTGTCATCTTCAATAACAAGAAAAGCACAAGAGGAGTCCCCTGCACAGTGTCATCTGGAGTCGTGGCTGCAGGTCTCGTTCATCACATTCAAAGGAGAGCTCTGCTGTGAGCCTGAAGCAAGAGCAGGGCCTGGTTCATCACTCGCCCTGTGCATGCATGTACTGCTCATTTCCTGTTACGTGTGATCTGAAAAACCTCATGGCACGTTTGGAGGTCATCTTGGAGGCTGCAGGTCGCCCTTATGGACACTCGGAGTCTTTGAACAGACACGTTCTAGGGCCTGTTTGTTCCTCCCATATATTAATTTGGAAGTTGTTGTCTGCCTCCAGAAGAGGAGAAAAGATGCAAGAAAAACTGATGTTGGTCTAAACTTACATGGTCTGATTTTCCTTTTAGACACAACGGAGGAACCTGCACCACAGCCCAACAACACCATAGGCTCCATCATTGGTGTGATCCTTACAGTCTTCGTGGTGGGAGCGATGTACTTCATCTGCCAGAGGGTGCTGTGCCCACGCATGAAGGGGGATGGGGAAACCATGACCAATGATTATGTGGTGCACGGGCCAGCCTCCGTACCTCTGGGCTACGTGCCTCACCCAAGCTCTCTGTCAGGGTCTCTCCCTGGTAAGTAAAGGGGTGATCCTTGTCTTTGGCACCCCACAGCTGTACTTGAGGATACTGTGCATCGATGTACAGCAAATGTCTGCTCCAGATGCACAGATCGTGGAAGCTGTGGGAAGCCAGGACTGCCAAGGCTTGTTGCCATCCTTCTTTAGAATAATGAACTGCTATTTTACCCATGCTGTTCACGAGCATTTAGGTACTTAGCAGAACATAAGCTCAGATAAATGCATGCACTGTACATTTTCTTCTTTTGCTACTAAAGAATCCCCTTTTTGGGCTGTTGTAGCACCAGCAAAGTTTTACAACAGTACAGGGTAAAGCTACATGGAGTTATATGCATGGGACTTTAAACATCATATAATCATTCTTGGTAGGTTTGTAGACTGAGTTTGTATGTTTGTGAGACTTCCTGCCAAGTCTGTAATGACCAGCAATAACTTTGGTCTCAGTTTATTTCACTTAATGATGAATTTTTCAACACCAGTCCAAGCACATGATGCTACTGCTGTTTAAAACGTAAAACTTAACCACTACATTGCGATTCATTTATATGCATTGCTTCTGCATATATTAAGTATGTACTGTAACTTATGCCTTTTAGAGCCAGCAGGTTCCTCTCAGAACATCATTTGGTTTTAATACCAAGATAATTAATTTTGTGTTTGCAAGTTGTGCTTATACTGCTGTTGTCCTCCAGATTATTTTTCTAAGCTTCCTTTTTTCTGTGAATTGGGGAAGAATTGAATACTGACATACATCTTTGTTCTTCAGGTATGTCTCGAGGTAAATCTGTCATCAGCTCCCTCAGCATTATGGGAGGGAGCAGTGGCCCACCCTATGACAGGGCCCACGTTACTGGAGCCTCTTCCAGTAGTTCTTCAAGTACCAAAGGCACTTACTTTCCTCCAGTAAGTCATTCTATTATTCATAAGCCCTTAATAACTTTCAGGGAAGTGACAGTGTCTTTCTAAAGGTTAATCAATTGACAGATTAATTTTTTGATTTAGAATTCTAGCCTAATAAACTTGTTTGATTATGGAGTAAGTGATTTTGAAAGGGAAGGGGATTGTATTTTTCCAAAATGGTCTAGAAATTTTCTCTTAATTTAAAAAAGTTGTGAGAGAGCTCAGTGCCAGGAAAAAAGATGTTAGATTAAACGTCAGGGGAGATGAAAAAAATCCCTGTACATGTCAAGCAGCTCTGGCAGAGAGATCTCCTTTCATTATACTCTGCCATGTGCCTCTGAAGGTAAAACTAAGGTTGATTCTGTATAGACCTTTCAAGGAGTTAAAATGAAGCTTTGTGTCATGTGTCTTACAAGTGACAGGTAAATAAGTAAACAAGTGTTTTGCAGCTCCAGAACATCCCTCCATCACAAATGGGTAGTGTGCTGCACTAACTGCTGTGTGTAGCAGTTGGTACCAGCCCTAGAGGTTCTTCACTTCTAGCATCTGTGGTGGTGTGTTTGGATATTTTTATGGAGCTCACCAAGCCACCTCTAGTGTTAAAGAGTCCCATGCATGGTCGGTGAAGGCTGGAATCTTCAACTCTCTGTTTTCAGTCCTGAGAATCAACCAACCAGGCTTTAAATCAGCTTTAAATTAATTCAAATACACAGAGTAAGAACATGCCTGCATAGGGAAGGAATGCTTGCCTTGGCCAGCATGCTGCAAGTATTACAAGCAGAGCAATGCTTGGGGACTCCAGCCTGCAGGAGCAGAGATCTGCCAGTTTGCCTCAGGCAGTGGCATCCCTAGTGACAACCTAGTATTAAACAGCTGGCTGCAACTTCACTTTTCAGCACTGGCTATGTCAAAATAGCCACAGCAGTCAGCATTTTTTGAGAAGAGCTTAGTAGTAGCTATTAGGAATGGCAACAAATGGCATTTCCAGGGTCTGCTAAAGAACTGGGCAATAAACAGGAGAAAAATCCTGTTTGGTGGGAGGGCTGTGTGTGCAGTTCTTTACTTAAGGTTCCTATTAGACAGTACTAAAATGAAAATTATAAACTGGCATTTTCTTGAGTTTCCTTTGTATCTTTCCTTTTTAACAGTGGCTTTTTTCCTTTCTTACTCCTTAGATTTTGAACCCACCACCATCACCAGCTACTGAACGTTCACACTATACCATGGAATTTGGTTATTCTTCAAACAGCCCATCCACTCATAGATCCTACAGGTAATTACTATTACAATAGCTTCTGTCAGGATCAAAGCAGTTAGTGTAGAAAATGCAGAATAAAGGCAGCCTCTGCTCCATAAGAATTACAATCAAAGGCCCTAATTTTGCAAGCACGAAACTGGTGCTTAAATGGGCTCACGTGTATTGTGTCACTGCTGCCTGTGTAGCAGTGCAGCACTGTTTCAGGTAACTCATACATTAAGTGGGTAGTGGTACATCCCTCAGGTATATTCCTTAGGGGCAATGACAGCACTCATCACGAAACCAGCTACATGCCAAAAGAAATGCAGTACCATGAGTAATCCGAGCCAATAAAACTTACCTGGGGTGAACCCTGCCTTTTTTTTAGGCTTCTGCCATAAATAATTTGTTATGTAAGTATCAGAAATTATAAGCAAACACCCTGTGAAGGGAAGGTTGGCAATATAAAGGCTAATAGGTCTGAAGTAACATTAATACTGTGGTCTAGAAAAAAGCACAGAATTTGTAGTTGGACATATTAAGGGCTAATATCTGGAAAAGATTGCTAACCTTTTGCTTATTTTCTCTTGACTAGTATTTATGGGCATGCATTTTATCTCTGTTTGAATGTATTCTTACCTTCCCTGTAAGAAAGCTGGAGTTAGTTATCATTTTATAACAAGTTACCAGAAATAGAGGAACAGACCCCTGCTACCCAAGGGTGTAAAAGTTCCCCTCCCAAATCACCAGTAGATGTGGTCAATGAGAAGAGAGTGCTGTATTTGACTGAAAGATGTGCCTCCCTAACGCAGAGCCTTTGGGGGCTTTGGATAATGAGGTCTCTGGGGCTGAACAGACATCTCTTCTCCATTAGCAGAAAATATGGCCTCTGTTGTGCAGAAGGTCAGACCAGATGTTTATAATGATCCCTTGCAGCCATATGAAAAATCTTTTTAAATTATAAGTAATTTTCTAATGAAAGAAACCCAAATTCTGGCACCAGCATGGGCCATGCTGATCACTGGTTAGCTGATGTGACTTTCAGTACTATAAATGATATTAGGGATGTAGCATAGGGCTCAATGTGTTCCAAGTTCTTACCCATCCAAAAATAAACACTGGTCTTGCTGCTTCTCTGATCTTACTTCTTTCCTAATATTCTGACTTGACTATAGAGGAGCTGCCTCCCCATGTGCCTCCAGCCACTGACTGTGGTGCTGGGAGTTGTAGCTACCATGCATCTCCCTTTCTGATTTGTTTCCTTGAAACTATCTTGAGCTCATTTTAAAAGATGTTTTGTGGTAGCAGTGTTTGAGAATTTCATCCCAGTTACTTCTCTAAGGAATGCTTCTCCTGAGTGCCAGGTAGTTTTTAGTCCTCCTGTCTGGCCTTGGAAGTTAGTATCCAGAAACTTCGTAATGGAAACAGAATTATCTTTGCCATAATTGCAACACAGCTATTACACAGACACGTGCACACCCGTGCCCTTCTTGCTCCACTGTCCTAGGAGCAACTTTTTTTACCTCAGTTAAGTCCTTAGGGAGCCTGTTGTGTGACTGTTCTCAGCCACTGCTCCTTTCTGTGGCACAACAAAAGCTCTTACAGGTGCTCTTTGCATCTCTGAGCAGGCAGTGCTGGGGTCACTGGAAACACCTGGAGACTGAGAAACACTTAGCACACAGCAAACCTGGGTTCCCCAGTGATCCTGGAATCACAGAATGCCGTGGGTGGGAAGGGATATCAGCCCATCCAGTCCCACCCCCTGCCATGGGCAGGGACACCCTCCACTAGACCCCATTACTCCATGCCCTGTCCAGGCCGGCTGGAACACTTCCAGGGATGGGGCACTCACAACGTTATGGATTCATTTAACCCAAACGCGATAATAGAATACATATGTGAAACAGGGCACACTATCCAATTCCAGCAGTTTTGAGCACAAACTGAATTTTCTACGAGTAAAGCAGCACATCAGAAATTTGTGATGAGTTGCTTAGAGCTAAAATTAATTAGTTTTATGAGTTAGATAATTAATAAAGAAATAGGCATCCCTTCCACCTGTTGCTATGATGTGTCCGACACTGTAGCACGAAGGGGAGCCTTTTGCAGGGCCGTTCAGAGAGGAGATGCTGTGCATCACTGCACAGGTTGACCCGCTTCCTGTTTCCACCTCGGCTTATCCCCCTTGCCAAAGAGGAAGAATGACCCCTTCCCCGTCCATCTCCCCGCTGCAGCTACCGGCCCTACAGCTACCGGCACTTCGCGCCGCCCACGACGCCCTGCAGCACGGACGTGTGCGACAGCGACTACGCCCCGAGCCGCCGGCTCCCCGCGGCCGCCGCCAAGGGCTACACCAGCGACCTCAACTACGACTCGGAGCCGGTGCCGCCGCCGCCCACGCCGCGCAGCCAGTACCTGTCGGCCGAGGAGAACTGCGAGAGCTGCCCGCCGTCCCCCTACACCGAGCGCAGCTACTCCCACCACCTGTACCCGCCGCCGCCGTCCCCCTGCACCGACTCGTCCTGAGGGGCAGCCCCCCGCCCCGCGCCCTCCGCTCCGCGCTGTAAATACAAAAGGTTCTGCTGGGGACGGGGGGAGGGAGCTCTCGGCCGAGGATGGGCGAGCACAGTGTACAGTTAAATGTGGGGCGGAGGAACACTGAAGATATTTGTACAGAAGAATTAAAAAAAAGGATATTTATATATTTTCTTAAACAGCAGCTGCTGCTTGTGCCATAAGAAGAAAAATTTTTGTATAAAAGAACCCAGACGTTTGTACAAAAAGTTTTTATTTTTGCAAATGGAACACAAAAACATGCCTTAATCCAGTGAAGTGATTGAGCACATAAGGAAATGGAAGGACTGGGATATGTTACTTGTCCAGCGAGGTGATATGTGGGTTTTGTCAATACCAAAAATGTTTAAAGTAATTAAATAATAAAGAAGTCTGTCTCAGAGCAGCATACCATAGATACTTGGAAGTAGCCAAATAACCTCTATGTTAACTGCAGAGGGCCAGCAACTAAAGTTAAACTTGAAAACGCAGTCAGGACAGATATTAACCTTACACAAAGGGCTTTGTTTTCTACAGGAATACAGCAATCGTAGCAGTGAATCCAGAAAAACAATCGCACACTTTTTTAAATGAATACACCTCTGGTTTTCTGTAATGCATTTAACAAATGAGAGCGTTTAGAGCTCTCTCCTGCTTCTGGAACTTCAGTGATTTTTGGTGAGTGTATTTTAAAGTTTGTTTTTTAATCCCAGTTAGGTTTTCTTACCTCTTCTTCATCCTTTCTTCCTGCCCATGTCACTTAAATTCATGATACTCCTATTTAAAGTATTGCTAGAACGGGGCTGCTGTAAATGCTGGGTTTTCTCCTAATTAGCCTTGTCATGCAGTGATTATCATGCTATACATTACCCTCCTCATTTTGCCAGCATGGTAGGACTCTGTTTTTGTACCAGGTCAGTACGATTCTCACGTCATTGACAAGGGTAATATGCGTATACCTGAATGATTTTTAGTCCCTTAAAGAAGAAAATCTTATTTTGACCTAGTGCCCACAAAATGTCAAATATTTTTATACCACGTATAATATAGACAACATATTTATAAACTATAAATTTAACCCTGGATTGTTAGTTTTACTGTAAATGAATAATATATCCTTGCAGTACTTTCAGTGTATATTGATATCTCAGTATACAAATCATATATATAAATATATATATTATTTTTTCCTAGTAAGGAAGCATTTAACTTTCAGTGGAGCAACTGTCCATAAGAAAAATAGATGTTTTGATCATTGGAAGGGGTTCCCCTGCTGTATTAACTGCTCGTGTTTTCTTTGTGTTAGGTAAAGCCAGTTTTTCTCAGTATGATTTTGACATACCTCCTCTTTTGCGTGGTGTGAGTTTAATACTTAAGTATTAACCACTGTGAATGTCCAATTTTGAGATATTCTTAACCAAACCATTTTATAGTCACATCTCTATTTTTGTATATTGTCATATTTAGCCCCTTCTCCCGTCAGCCTCACTGTGGTGGTTTTGACAGGGAGACTATTTAATCAAGTGAAAACATTATTTGTGTAGGTTAAGGGGCAACCTAGGATATTGTTAACTCCTCTTGGACTCCAGTGCAGTGCTTTGAATTTGTTTTGTTGCAGCAGAGCTCACAGTATACCTGGTCTTAGATGGCATTGTGCGCTCGCACCTTCTGTTGACATCCCATCCACTGAAGGTGCTCAGTGCCTTCACAAACTGGCCCTCTGAGTCTTCTCTCTCAAAACAAAGGTCCTGGGGAGCTCCTGCCTCCTCAGCTTTGGGTATGGAATGGGGATAGCAACTTTCCAGAGGCGCCCTTTGGGTTTTATTGTTCTCTGTTGCTTCTTTCCCAGCCAGTTTCAACTAAAAGAGAAGTTGTCTGAAAATATGGCATGGGTTTGCAATTGATGCTGTTGACAAAATTAGTGACAAGTTATTCTTGCTAGCTGCCACTCATCTGGAGTACTGGATCCTCATTTGGTTTCAGCTCCAAGGAAAACAGTGTCATTGGGATTCCATCTGAAATAAAGGGTCTTTCCTACTAGTCCAGGATACCTGAGGAAACACTAAAAAGCCTTGGTGATCTCCAGGCTGTTGCTGGTGATCTCTGAAGATGGTGTACTAAGGGGGTTTTTGCCCAGCTTCATCCTAGGTTTCTAGGAATTGTGGTAGCTGTTCTTCTGGCTCTTCCTTGCTGGTGGAGAAGCCTCCTTATGTAATCCAGCAGGATGGATGTTGAGGAGGGTGTTGTGAACTATAAGGGAACTCAAAACCCTATATATGAAGGGGGGGAGGGCGAATGTGTTGGGGCGGGGGGTGAGGCTGGCACACGGATGAGAATTAGAATTTCTCTGTTGTTTACATTTTTTCATGTGCAGCATTCCGTGTGGGGTTCTCATGTGGAAACTTGCACTAATGAACTCAGAAGAATATTGTATTGTTGTATCTCAGTCCAAGTGCTTGTACTGCAATGGCAATGGTCTCTTCTTGCAAAATACTTTCCTCAGTGTGCCAATTTCTGTTTGAAAAACTTCGGGATGGTTGAGCTTAAGGAGTGGTATCCTCTTTCTGGTGCAGCTGGACTGCCTCACTGAGGCATCCCCTTGAGGGAGCTTCCTGCAGGTAAATTTGGGTGTTAATTACAGCAAGGATTTGTTTAGAAGAAAGACATTCTCTGCACATGGATCGTGCTGCCTCCTGTGCTGGTTTACATCCACATAACCCAACTGAAGTCAGTGGGGTGGACATAGAATTCCATGTAGGTTTTCATCAAGTCTTTCTGATAAAGATGTTTCAGTCTGTGCATCAAATATTTTGAGTGATCTGCCTCTGGGAGGTTCATGACAGGGGAAGTGGACAGGCTGGGGGTTTTCCACTGAAAATGCCCAGCATAGAGAACAGACTGTTCCTTGTTTGAGCAGTAAGCTATGATCTGATTTTGGAAATACATGTATTTTCTCAGTAAATCTGGAGTAAAGTTTTGAAAGAGGTGATCATCTGTGAAGCTCCTCTTGGGCAGATCTCCGAATCACAAAAGCAGTACCCACACCTGACACATTCCCAGTGGATAAACCCTAGACTGAACACTGAGACTGAACATTTTCTCTTGGTTCCCCTGTGCCACTGAGCCAGTTGTGGTTTGTATTCTCCTTAGTGAGGATCATGTTTTCTCCTGCTTCTCCAGTTGACTGAGGTGTTGGGACCGTAGATGGCACAGACGGTCCCAGACATTCCCATTCAGGAGATTGCTGAAGTGGGTTCTCACTGATGGCAGTGAAAATTGCTCCTTGTCCTTCAAGTTAAGCACAAATGTCCTTATCCTACAGCATCAGGTACAGTAGGGCATTAACACAGGGACTCATGGTGTACTTTTTCCTCTCTGTAGACACCTGGGCAGTGTTCTTAGTTGGCTGTCTGGTGATGGGAATAGCTGGCATGCCCAGTCTGGAAAGAAACAGTCTGCTGCAGCTAAAAAACAAACCAGGACATTACAGCATAATTTGTTGAAAACTAACCTTTGCATGTTTAAATGGCAGCATTAATGAGACCTAAGCCTGCCTTTTAAAGTTATACCTGCCATGTCATGCTGCATGCAATTCATACCTTCCTAAGGAGCACTCCTCATTTCCCCACTGCTTTTGGATACCAAGATACTTATTACAAAGTAACTTGGATGCGATAAATGGGACACGCACATGGCATTTGCATTTGAAATAAAGAATAGTTTCTGTGAATATAAATTCATGCAACCTGTGCATATATATTAAATGAAATATTTACAGTAAGGCAAAATACGTAAGTGAGCCATTTGATGTCAAAGGATTCATTTTGCTGTGAGTTGGAACTTTCTGCATTGTAAATTCCAGATTTCTGCCAAAGCATTTCCCTCTCCACGTGCATGTACAAGTGTGTGTGCAGGTACCCGTGGCTTTGATAATGGGCACTTACCCAGAGGTGATCATCTCCTCTTGTACAAACAGATTCAGCCTCCCTGCCTCCCAGAGTGCTACTGCTGAATGTTGTCCTGCCGTGGCTCACCTACCCTGGGCTCCTTTTGGCCAGGTTGTACGACAGACAGCAGAACACCTGGCTCTGTCAGGCCAGGCAGGAGAGGAAGCACATTTTTTATACTGTTCCCCTACTTTTGGAGTCCATTTTGCAGATGAGTAAAGCTCCTCTGTGTTTTGTAGGGACATGAAAAGCAGTCTGCTGCAGCCCTAGCATAATTATGAAGAAAATGCACCTAAACTGCTTGACATGGCAGGTGCTACAGTCAGCTGCAAGTGAAGGTGCATGTTGAAAATCCCTGTCGTTCCTATTTAGTACACTAATGGGCCTTGACGGTGTGCTGGTCTCCAGCGCTGCTTTCCTTCTCTATTTATTACAGCCCATTCTCTAGAGATGGCTTCACCGGCAAGTCCTAACACAGTTTAGACTTTAAAGGAGTTAAAGCTGTGCTAAGATGAAGAAAAGGCCACTGTCTTGAATATTATTTCCATTCCTGATTGCTTGGCAAATCTCAGATTAATTGATTAGCACCATTTTGGGGCGGGGAACTGCTTGAACTACAGAACTCCCTGGTCACACATGCTGTTGGATCAGATGACTTCAAAATCTCTTAAGAAGTAATCAATCAATTTCTTCTCCTGACTTTTTTGCCTTGAACATGTATGTCACACAATATTGTTAGTGACAGAATCTGCTTCTGAATGTGTACTGTGCACGTAGCAGATTACTTACTAGTTCTGCAGCAGAAAAATAACTGGCTCATTGAGTGCAAAAATAATTTGAGCATTGCTATTCAGAAATTGCTTTCTTAGCAATGAGATTTTTTAAATTGCATTTTGGTGCCGGTATGGCTTGAAAATTAACCTTTAACTTAATTGGCAGATGACAGGTAAACCTTGCAAATAAGTTAGGAATGAACTAACAACCTGAAAAGGGGTACAAAACAGTCAATTTCTTTCTAAAAGAAGTCAAAATACAGTAGTGACCCAAAATTTTCTTTCTTTTCCATCTTTAAAAAGGGAAGGGATGTGTAGCATTTATAGGGACTGGGTGATTGATAGCAGAACTGTGCAGGGCAGGGTAAGTGAAGTGTCCATGTTTCATTCAGGACACAGATTGTCCTAGTAGAAGGCAGGGTGATTGGTACAAACTCCTAGAGAGCAGTTGTGTTCCCCTCTTTAAATGAACCAGGAGCAGCTTTGAAGCTCTGATTAAAATGGCTGTAGCCTTAAGCCATGCAGGGAAGAGTCAGCGAGGGAAAAGGGAAGCGTTTTTTTGTGAAGAGGATACCACCAGGCTTAAGCTGAACTAGCCTTGTTTGCAAGTGAAGGATCTGGTGCTGCTTTCAGATTTTTAACTCTTCGTTTTGTTTTTGATTTGTTTTGTTTGTTCTTTTTGTAAGCTTTAATCACTGTTTGTCATTGTCTTAAAGCCAGCTGGTGTCTCTTGTTCATCAACTTCGGTACGATGGTGCTTTGCAAGGATGTATTTATATTATAATGGCCAACATTTGGCCAGCCCTATTCACTCATTCACTAACTTTTTTTTTNTTTTTTTTTTTTTTGTAAAATAAAGTGCTTTACTTGTACGATGTATATAAACCTTGTACAAAAATCCTTTCCAATTATTACTATAAACCGAGTTGTAACAAATGAAATGTTGATTTTTATAATAAAACTAAGAATGAAAAAGGAGAGGTATGTTTGATTTTATTTCAGCATCTGGAGGACAAGTAATTAAAGGTACAGTGTGTGTCTTTTCTCTCCATAAAAGTCAGAGTGGGCTGAGTTTTCTGATGCTGTAGAAAGCCCTGCAGACACATGGATTTGCAGTGCAACTGGGTATATTTTAAAGCTTAAAGTCTCAATTATTGATCCCTTAGATTGGTTTACAGGATAATACCAACCAGAATATTTTACCAGATGAATCTTTATCGTGTGCCAGGTGACTGTTTTGGACACTGCTGATTCTTGAAATCTCTATTAAATGTTTGCAAAGAGAGGTGTTTAATTTCAGAATGTAAAAGAAATTCCCCCAACCCCTCATCCTCTTGCTGTAACAAGTAATTGGAGAGGAACCAGTTCTGAATTTGTAAGCTCAGCACAGGAATTCCCCACTCCACTTGCATCCACTGGTCATGGAAAAAAAACCATGGCTTTGTATTAGTGTGGATCTGGCTGTACTGAGACTTGCAACTCCAATTTTTCTGCATGGAGGCAGGGAAAGCCACATATCACTTCCCATGTCAGTAAGTCAGGGTCTGCATTTATCAATCTCACAGAGCATTGTAAAAATACATCCCGTTCATTCTCAGCCAGGGTGCTGTGCTTACTTTGTCTCAAGGTGTTACATTTCTTTTGCCTTGGAAAACAAGCCATTAGTTTGGAGCTGCAGGGTGGTGCGTTTTTCTCTGCAAATGCCAGCTGGGAATTGCTGCTGGGCTGCAAAAGGCTCAACAGCCCTTCCTTTTGTTTTCACTTAAACGATGGTGGCTACCTTGCGAGTCTGTGCAGCTGTAATATGGTAGAAGTTTGTGCACGGCATTCATGTTCTCTTGGATTCCCTGGGTCTTGGACTTTTCCAGGTACAGCTGGTAAGCATCAGAATGCGTTTGTTCCTCAAAGGGCATATTAGAGAGGGGGATGGACAGACACACAAAGAGCAGGATCAGCCTTCTCCACGAACAACTTGAGGTAAACCTTAGGGAGAAAAACCAAAACTCTTTAGAGGGAGAGTGTAGCTCGGGAAACAGAACTTGCTTCTTGTCAGTTGTCTTATGTGTGCCAGCTAAGGTCTCCAGTGATGGCAGAGCTGCTGAAATTGTGTTTGCCAGGCAGCAAGGGGCAGCAGGCATAATAAGGAGCACTGGAGTACTTCCCATCATTTAAAAATGTATTCCCTGCCTGTCTGAGGAAAGACCACTCGGAAATCTGAAAAGAATTTGTGACTGGGGGCTGCTGGCCCTCCCTCCTTGCGCTCTCTGAGGCACAACGAAACTGCTCAGCGAGGAAGGTCTGAAGCTCAGGTTCTGTGGCTTGGCGTGGCACAGCAGTGACCTCACCACAGCTCTGGTTCCATAGCAAGACACCTTTACAGAAGTCCAGGGGGAATGAGTGCCCTGCAGTAACCACCAAGTTGGCTTCTCTGAGGACATGTGAAGAACATCCTTTGGGTCTGAGGAGATGGAGGGACTCCACCTGGTCAGTGTTTTCTACTGATGCCAAGGTCCTTAGCCCTGTCTCCTTCCCAAGAAACCAATAACCTTACCTTGCAGAGGGTTGGAGAGGGACAGCTGAGGGACCCTCCACCAAGCTCCCCCAGCACTGCCCTGAGAAATGTGTTTCAAACCACTGATGATCCCTGCTGCTGACTCTGAATAAAGGGCTACAGGCTACTGCTGGCTCCTGCGGAGCTGGGAGCATCCAGCTGTCCCAGAGGACAAGCCCAGGACCTTCACCTGCAGCTCAGGTGCTCTGAGAGCTGCTCTGGTTTCCTGGGCCAGGTGTTCATGCAGGTAAAGAGTAGTAGGGAAATGTTGCACATCAGAGAGGACTGTGGGGAGAAGAGAGGTGCAGAGAGGTTGTGGTGTTCATGCTCTGGGCTCCGTATCTTTCTTCAAGGATGTGGATGGAGGGGAATTAGATAAGGAGTGTGTAAAATAAGATGAATAAAGGATGCAGGGCATACAGTAGGAAGGATCCTGGAAGCCAGTGGCAATAAAAAGTAAGGATAATATTACACATGCCTCTTGGAAGTCACTCAAGAGCACAGCAACTGCTCCTCGGAACGTGCCTGGTTGGCATGACAGGGATCCCAGGGGGATAACCTGGCAAGGATGGAGAAAAGGAACATGTTGGGCAGCTCAGGGTGAAGAGCCAGAGGAGTCTGGTAGAAAAGCAAGGAGTTCTGTGTTTACTGCACCCTGTCTGTGCTAGGAATGAAAGAATCGTTAAGGGGCCTGACTCCTGTGGGGCCACATAAAATCAATTCAGGAAGGACCAGAGGAGAGGGTTTAAGAGGCCTCTCCTGCCATCCCACGTACACCCCAGCACTCTAGCAGGGAAACAAGCTGCTTTCTGCCCAGGGCTTCCTTGACTTGGCTCCCAAGGAGGCAGCCAGGCCACTTCTGCCTGGAAGAGAAGAGCACCAGGATGGAAATCAGCACTGTAGCTTGATGGGGCAGGAAATGTGTCTGCACGGAGCGCTTCCAGAGGCTGTGAGGGCTTTCCAGTGGGGACAGTACCTCTCAGGCACAGCCCTGACTGGTTTTCAGCAGTGAGGGGCTGTCATGCCAGCAAGAGTGACCAGCTGCCAGTGTTTGGGGCCAGCCAGAGGGGAGCAGGTAAGCTGGAAGAGGAGATGGCATCAGGAATTGAGACACTCCAGCAAAGCCCTTCCTTCTCCCAAAATTCCCCTGTGAGCTGCACCTGTGTACGGCCTCTTTCCTGCCTTGCACCTCCCCTGCCTCTCTAATGAACACCAGACCTTGGCCTCTGAGGGCATTCCATGAGATTTTGTGGCTCCTTCCTTAGCAGAGGCCCATTGCCCTTGCTGTGGAATCACACTCTGGAATGCTGCTGACACTCTGATCCTGCTTCAGGTGGGGAGTGAGCAGCAGGGGAGTCCTACTGATAAAGATCCAGAGTTTAGGCAAACATGCCCTGTGCTGAAAAGTCAAGGAAGAAATTACCAGAACATGCTATCCACTCTGGACAGGAGGAGAGCTTGGAAATGAATTTTTATTTAAATGGCTCATGATGCAATAGCTGCTTAAAAAATATAAATCCATTGGTGTATTTTTCCTAACTTTGTGGGTTTGGGGCATGCTCTGTTTGCTGTAGACAGAGTGATTCCTCCCTAAATGCCACTGTACTCTTTCCATCCTGCAAATGTTTTGAGAAACCCTGTGGCTGCAGCATTGCTGTGCAGATGGCCTAATGTGGGCTGATGTTCTGAAGCACAGCTGTGAGGGATTTATTATTTGATGGGAGAAAACCAATTTTAGATGCTTCTAATAAAAATCTGTTCCACCAGCAGCACTAATAAGGAAGGTTGATTTTTTAAAAAAACTCACTTCTCGCTCTTACCTTTCCAGTGTGATGGCCACAGGTCCACTCCACTCTGTGTTGCAACTTGAGCAGTGGAATAGGAAAGACATATTCCCTCAAATTTTGAAAAGGGAAAGGAAGGGATACCAATTGCCTCCTTCACTGGCATCCGTCTGTCTCCCAAAGAGATCCAAAAAATGCTTAGAAGTCAAAAGTTAGCCAGAAGCATGGGCTTGTCAGAAAGCTGGAATCTGAGGGACAGATTTTAGCAAATGGCAGCAGGTATGGAAGAGATGAAGGTCTCTCTGTCAGCACAGGGCACGTGGGAACAGGTGGGAAAGGGAGAGATGGGGGTTCTGTTGTTTAGGATACTTGGTGCTTTCAACCACATTGGTATTTTTTTCTCCTCTCATTTAATGTTTGTGTTGTCCTTCAGCTTTTGATGGCTCCAAAATGAGGACCAAAAAGACAAGAGATGTAACCATCATGTCCCAATTGTTCGTTTCTTTGAGTTGATTTTATGTTGGTAAGAAAACCTCTGTCTTTCCATGAGGGTAAAATACAATGGGCAAAGCACCTGTAGAGCTGGGAGGAGTTGGCAATTCAGATCCATCATTTACTGTGGGAGTTCTCCAACACCTTTGTCCAATGGACCTGGCACTTGTCATTGTGCATGATTAACTGCAGTTGCTGTCAGCAGGTACTTGGTGATTTCTTGGCAGATTTCTTGGTGGATTTGGTCTCCAGCATGTGCTGGAAGCCATCTCTAAGTCACTAAAAAGATTGTTTCAGAGAAAAGGATGTGGGGTGAGCTTTTTTCTTTGGTTTTGGTTTTGGCAAGATGATCTTCTCTATTGCACAGTTGTGTGAGACCACTTCATATTTGAAATGATCCCTGGCCAGTCCTATTGCTGTGTTGTTTTGTGACATGGAAGAGTTGGTGAAAAACAAAAAGCACTGCAAGTAAAGACCGCATTACGTGTGAAGATCCCTCCCCTATGCCCAAAGGTACTTTGCTACTTGTAAGTCTAAAAGTCCTTAGAAGGAATTGAATTTCACATGCAGCATCAAGAGAAGAATGTTCCTCTGAATGTTCCTTCTGTTCCTTCTGCATTGCTACTGTGATCATTTTATAGTTGATGATTTCCACACTGGTTCCTTCCAGACAGAATAGGTTTAGTGATCTGATGTATCTTTTGCTTTTTTTGTGGGGTTTTAATGTATTTTAAATATTACATATATGTATATTTATATACCTAGAAGAGGTACCTAATTTGTAATTACAGCCATCTCCACTGTTTCAATTGCAATTTTTTCAGGAAAAACCACAGATACTGGATTTTTGGTTTTACGTTGATTTTCATTTCAGAATGTGCACAAGAAGGTGACATCCCAGCCTTCTTGGGAGCAGCTACAGCAAAATACTCAGCTCTGTGATAGCTGTGAGAGCACCAATCTTCACCCATCCTTGGGCTGCTAGAAGGAGGGACCCTGAGGCCAGAAGGTAATTGGTCGACTTACTTTAAGGCTGAGTTGCTTGATAATGTCCCTACTGAATCCTCCTGAATAAACTGCGAACTCACATGCATAGTACTAACACCAAATTTGTTCCCAGAGTTGTTTGCAGTTTCATCCTTGCTTTGCTTGAGCCACAACCTGTAGGTAAAATTATATGATCCCTTCCAACAGGTTCTTTTGAAAACCCCTAGGATTTGATGCTGGCAATCAGGATGTTCTGCAGGTTTCCCCGCTCCTTTTCCCTGTGTGAGAGGCTCTGGTGAGCAATTCCACACAGGTGTGTCGCTGTGTTCTCCTGTCCAAGCAGGAGAGGAGGTGGCAGCCTCAACCCACTTGCTTTTCCCAAAACTGAGGTACAAAACACAGGGTGGTGGAGGGGTGCTGAGGGGAAAGGAAAGTTACCCCAGGCTCCCACACTTAGAGCAAAATACACTTTCTGAATCCTAAGACCTTTTCCAAAGGCAGAAAGTAAAAAGAAAACCTAGCCTTCAAAGTGATTGTGTCACATCCCTTTCAAAGTATTTCCATGGACTTCTTGAAATTTCTTTCCAGTGTGTATTCCAAACATTTTTGTGGGGATGAAAAATCTTTCCTGTCTCACATTTTATTTTGGTCCATCAAACTGGCCCTCGTTTTGTTTTTTCTTCTGGCACTAAGGGCTAATTTGTGTTCTTTAATTGAATGCAGACACTGTGTCCAACATGACAGGCACTACCACTCAAAAATGGGATATTGTCTTTCCTACTTGCCTTAATTGAGAGCAGAGGGGTGACCTCAGCCCTGAACTCTGCCCTTGCTAGGACTTTTACACATTGCTTCGCACTAAGGCACAAGAGAGCACATGCAAGTTCCTGGGGGGACAGAAGTCCATTTCCAGGCAGGAGCTAGGATCTAGTACATCCTCTGTGGTCTGTCAGATATCCAGCCTGGGTTTCAGGCTTGGAGTTCCGTGTTTAAGCCTTCAAGGTTTGGGGTTTTCATCTTGTGTCCTTTCATGACTAAATTTAGGACTTTGTGTGCTCAGGTCCCCGTCACTGAAACCAGCACAGGACCTCTGGTGCTCAGCAACCCTCGGGTTACTTTGTGAGCTGGGAGGGTTCAGCAATAGCTACCCTGGACTGGCCATAGGGAAAGTGTTACAAATGAAGCCCCGCTCTCCCAAACTGGGATTCAGACGGTGCAAACCAGGAGGCGGCCATGCCTGAAGGGATGTGGGCCTGAAGGGCGTGCAGAGGTGGTGAACGCTCCCCTCTGGAGCAGGGCTGTCCTTGTGCAGGCACTGCCTGGGGAAAGGCTCCCAGAAATCACCCGTGCGTACAGCGTGGCTGTGTGTACTTGGTGTAATCGTCTCTACAGAGAAGCATTTTGCTGAGTCTCCAGCTCCTAGAAGCAGAGGCATCAGAGAGCTCAGCTTCCTATAAAAAGCCTTGGCTCTCCCATTCTCCCACTTGGCTCTACCACCCTGGAGTGAAGGTAACCACAGAATCTGCATTTATCTGAAAGGATAAAATACAGAAAGCAAACATGACACCCAACCTCCACAACCATTTTGAAAACTTCAGAACATCACCTGAGGGAGCAGTTACTCTTTCTATGTTTCCCCAGGAGAGCTTGAGGTGCTCCCTTGGGGCTTTTGGATGCCGGGGTTGGCCAGGCAAAGCACAGGACAGGGCTGCCACCAACAGCCCTGCACGGCTGTGCCAGAGCTGCTCAGTCTCAAGGGCACCCTCCTTTTCTCTGCTGCTTAGCACGGTGGTAATGCTCGAAGCAATTCCTGCCCCACAGAAGATCTCTGTAACCCAGGTGCTTACAGGAAGCCAACTTTCCCAGGACCCAAACTCACACAAATTTGATGAAAAACAACCCACCAACCCCAAGACAGCTGAAGCCAGACACACAGCTACTTTAAATACAGAGTGTGCAGGTGCTTTTCCTGTATCCCTGGACTGCAAAAGCTTTTTGATACATTTCTCTTGAAGTGTTTGGGAAACGCTTCAAGTCCTGCGTTCTGGACTCTCTTGCACTGTCATATGGTTTGGAGGAAGACAGAACTCTGTTCTGTACCTGACTCTCAGTAGTCTTCCAAATTACAATGCTTAGCAAAAAACCTGAGATAGAAAAGCTGCTTTGATTTGTTGTTTTGTCTGATGGCCAGCAGCAGTTACTTCAATGCAAACAGTAAAAGAGAGAGTAAACAGTAAGAGAGAGAAAGTTCATATCCCTACCTCTGATTGGTCCTAGAACCACCACCAACCAAAAGATTTTAATTTCACTACAGGCACCTACTTTGAATATTTAGGCACTGCTGGCAGCACCAAGGACTTCCTTCAGGCCTTGCTTGATAGAAATAACCCCACACTTGCCTGCAATTCTGCCACAGACATGAGCAGAGAGCTCAGCCTGAGCAGTGATTTGCTCCTTGGTGCAGGCTGCCCTCTTGCCTGGGGAGCAAACAGGACCAATCCAGCTGATGCTTCCCTGCATAGATCATTTCAGGTTGGGGGAACAGGGAGGATAATATTGGTGGAATTCTCCAAGAGGTAGTATTGCATCAGCAGGGCTAAGAACAGCTAGCTGGCATTCAAGAAAATCTGGGTTCAGATCTCTAGGGAAGATATCACAAGCATAATCCCAAGTTTCCATTGCAGTGCTGTGTGTAATTAATATTTAAGGCAGGACCATTGCAGTGGCAGACAGAAAGTTCCACTTTGGGTTTTAGACTTCTAAAAATTATCTCCCTCCAGCATCCAGGGATGGATTTGGTTGGTTTCCCTTTCAGCATGCCAGCTTTGGCTGGGAAGCATCTGAGCTTCCCCTAAGAGAAAAGAGCCTTGTTTGGCATGGATCTGCCAAAAGGACTCTGGGGTGGAAAGATGAGGGGCAGACCGGACTAAAAGTCAGCAGAGAGATAACATCAGTCAGTAAAGCTGCTGACTCCAGCAAGAATTTTTGGAACCCATTGCTTCCACCTCCCCAGCAAGGAAAATGCATCATCTCTGCATTTTGTACAGTGAAAAGTTTTCTGCTTTGGCTGCAGCAGGTACCCAGTGGAGCAAGACATGGGACACAGGAAAAACCTTCTCTGTGGGCTGACTAGGAAGGATCACAGTAGCTCCAAGCCCAGAATGCCTCCTGACCCCACCCCACTACCTGCTGTGTGGGATATCATGCAACAGCACCAGAACTTCTGACTCGCTGCTGGAGTTTGCACCATCCCTGGCAAGAGCATCCCAGGTGCAGATAACAAACAAGCACAGCATTGGCTCTGATGGTTTGTGCCTGGTTCTCACCCTTCACTCACACTGCAACGCCTCAGCTGTGAACTTTTAACCGTGAACTTGTTCCAGACTGTGAGCCCGTGCAGCAGACAAGTCACAGGCAGTAAATCCACTTTCAGACAAGTGCCTGCGCACAGGGGAATGGAGCTGTTCCCCTCTGTGCCTCACTGCAATTCACCTCCTGCCTGCCTGCTGCCTTTCTGCCCACTCAAACGTGTATGCTGCGAGCAGCACTCTGCTCACCTGCGGGAAGCCTAAGAAGGGGAAGACCCTGTGATGCTGTGAGAATAACCAAGGATGCCTTCTATGACTCATCAGCTTGGTTTTGGAGAAATACTGGATTCACCATCATTTCCTGAGAGCTGACGCAAAGGTAAGCAACAGGCAAGTAAAATGTTTGGGTTTGGCTGAAGGCTGATTTCTACTATTTCTGCCTCCTGCTTCCTCACTGCAGCAAGGAACTCGGTGGGCCTGAGCTGGGACAGAGCTCCTTTGTGCAACACGTGCGCACATGGACAGTGGGATCTTACCTGATGCTGCAGCTGCTCCAGGGAACGGCAGGGGGACGGGTCCCACTCTGCTGGGAGCACAGGCTGCCCCAGCGGGCTGGCTCCCTTTAGCACAGCAGAAATCAGCTGCAGGACACATCCAGCACCCTTTAAAAATAAATTCCTCCATCACCTGCACAGGGCTAAATGCTGTTGTTGCAACCCCAACACACAGTGAAGTCAGCAGGTTTTAAACCTAAATTTGCTGATATAACAAGTACTGATGCTGATCTGGGTGGATATACAAGAAAAATCCCAAGTGACACTTCTTGTATTAACAATAAACCTCTCTACCTTTTGCAGGAACACCCCAAATAGGCACTAGAGGGTCCTACAACAAAACACAAAGATGTTTTGTGAAAGGCTAATGTAAAATGAAGGCCAGTCACTCTGAAATATGACTGGCACTTGCCCTTCACATGTTAAACTTCACATGGTTGGTGATTGCCCATCTCTGTTTTGTCCAGGTCTCTCTGTGGGGTCTCTCTGTCCTCCAGGGAGTCAACAGCTCCTCCCAATTTTGTATCATCTGCAAACTTACTTGGTCTCCCTTCCAGTTGTGCATCCAAGTCATTTATACAGATGTTGAGGAGCACAGGGCCGAGGATGGAGCCCTGCAGAACCCCACTAGTGACCAGTCCCCAGTCTGATGTCACCCCAGTCACTGTCACCCTTTGTACCCGAGCCAGTTCCCCACCCATCCCAAGACGTGTTTGTCCAGCTGAGAGCTGGACAGATTGTCCAGAAGGATCCTGGGAGAGACAGTATTGAAAGCTTTGCTGAAGTCCAAAACCATCACATTCCCTTGCTCAAACCAAGTGTGTTACCTCGTCATAAAAGGAAATTGAGCTTTGGCTGCATGAATTTTCTCCCTACAGTGATGAGCAGCATCTCTGTATTCCTCTCACATCACCAGACCTTGCTTCCACTGGGCACACACCTTCCTTTTTTTGCCTTATCTCCAAAGGAAGTTCCCTGCTTAGCCAAGCTGGCCTGCTGCCTTGCCTGCCTGACTTTTGACATTTTGGAGGCCTATTCCTGTGCCCATGGGAGGTGATGTTTAACAAGTGACCAGCACTGATGGACCCCAACACCTGCACACTTTCCCAGGGGAGTTTACTAACTGGTTCCCTGCACAGCCTGAAGCCTGCTCTCCTCATGTCCAAGGGTGAGGTTTTGCTGGCACTTTTTGCTGGCACAATAGAGATTTTAAACTCGATGGCTCTGTGGTCACTGTGGCCAAGACAGCTCCAATCCCCTCTTTGCTCACGAGACAAGCTCTCTGTTGACAGCAGATCAAGGACATCTTTCCAAGTTGTCTCCCTGTTCCATAAAGTTGCTATCCAGGTTACTTAGGAATCTTCTGGACCAGTTTGTGACAGCTGTGTAATGCTCCCAGTTTATTTCTGGCAAGCTGAATTCCCCCACAGGGACAAGGGCAGTTAATATGGAAGTGTCCCTTGGTTCCTCAAAGAATAATTTGTTGGAGGCATCATCCTGGCTGGGAGGTCCAGAGTAGATTCCCACAGTGACATCCTCATTATTTGCTTGTCCCTTAATTCTTATCCAGAGGTTCTCAACTTGGCCATTGCCAACTATGAGCTCCAGATATTCCAACTTTTCTGTTACATCCAGTGCCAAATCCCCCCTCTCCTACTCTGCTTATCCCTCCTGAAGAGCCTGGAGCCATCCAGTGGGGTACTCCAGCCACGGGGAGGCATCAGGCACTCCTGGCAGCCTGAGACCTGGAGAGCTGCATCTGCCACCAGAAGGTTTGTCTGTCTGGAAGGCTCTGACACGGCTAGAGCAGTGACTCCAGGAGCTGCAGGGAAATGAGCTCTGCAGTGTCAGAACCACACCTGAGACAGGGCACGAGTAAGACTGGGGCTGAAAAGAGATCTTTGTGCCCTTCTTCACCAGCTCCTGGGTCTGTTTGCTATCTCTGTTGTCTGCTCCAGGACGGTGGAAGAGGAGCACTTCCTTCTCACCCTGACCATGCAAACAGACCCATCCCATGTGCAGGTCTTTCCCTTCAGCTCTGCTCTTATGTACACAGGAGCAGATCGGGCTACATGGGAGTGGAGACTTCTCATGCCAGGGGAAGAAAAGGCCAGGTTTCCTCTCCTAGCTCTTCCAGCTGGATCCTTTCCTCCTGGATGACCCTGACTCACTGACAGGTCTCACAGAGAAAAGCAGAACCAACCACAGGTCACCGGAGTTCATTAAGCAACACAGCCAGTCCTTCCCATAGAACCTGACCAGATAGGTGTTGTCTGTGCAAGGGAACTGAACTGTTTTAAACTGTATGGATGGTGTGGGGAGCTGGTTTTGCACACAAACCCATCCGGCAGGACCTCTCTGTGTGGTACAGTGGATGCATTGCAGTACAGTTGCCTTTAGGATGGAAAGCAGTAACTCACAAGCTGAAGGATTATGTCTCCTTATTTAACCTTAACTAAACAGGGCACAACATAATTAGTGAAGGCAGAGTTGCACTAGGATGCCAAGGAAAACATCCCTAGTGGCAGCAGATGTTACTGGTGTGAAACAGAGGTAGCACATTCTGTGGGAAAAGGCCTAGGCTGACACAGGTCCTTCAGAAGAGAAGCTGTCTGCTGGTCTGGGCCTGTCCAGAAATATTCCCCATGCTCCAAACTGAGAGGCTGCCATGGGCTCAGCCTCTAGAAGAGAAGGGATGCACTGCTTGGTGTTCAGCACCAGCAGAAGTGTTAAATCATCTCTTTATGACCTGCTCTAGACTAAATTAGCCATCACTGTGCAGCAAAGATCTGCTAGCAAAAAGGGAATACCAGATCTGTTTGCTGAATGATTTTAGGGCAGCCTGTCACCTGCTGGATCACCCCCACCATTCACTTGGCTGGATTAGAGCTCTAAAATTCCAGGGCAATTCCTTCCCTTTTTGGTACCACAAAATATTTGATACCTGAAAGTATCAAAGGTTTGGTATCTAAATTAATGATGATAGATACAGCCATTTAATCCATATACAACTAAGACTTGGAGAATCTTTTGCTGGATTATAGACAAACATTATGCAAACGAAACTGAGTTCAGACAAGGAAAGGTTTTATTATTACTCTCCATGGATATTGCACCTGGGTGCCTGCTGATTTCCATTCTCTCTTCTCCCCGTCCAGTGGCTAGACTCATCCTGCCAGAGCCAGCCCTGCAAGCATGGCATTTCCCTTAGGAACACAGAAGTTCACTTCTTTTGTTTAATATTCTCAGTCTTTCATCAAAACGTGTTCATAAGCTTTCACTAAGCAGGGCACTGCACTTGCAATAAAAAACAATGCCTGTTGTGCTTCCTTATGAGAACAACGTTCAAACAAGTCAGTCTGCTTATTGTCATGGTTTAGGAATGGTACTTCCCAGTGCAGTGCTCCCACTGAGACTCTTCTGCTATAAACAGCCACAAGCTAATCTGTATTTTTTCATATGGCATTGCATTTTTTTTCCCAAACTCATGTTACACATTAATTAGGTAAGATTGGTAAAATGACACGGTAATGCTCTTGTAGCTCGTGGACCAAAATTTTGATTTTGTGACCTGTATAACCAACCCCAAGCACAATTCCATTTTAAGCAGGATTTTCACCATGCTGGTGATCCTCCATTTCCAAACTAAGCTTGCACATGAAACTGCAAGCTAGGAGGGTCCTGCTGCATATGAAACTGCTGAATGGGGGAAAACTTGCATTTATCTGTGGCAGAGAAATAGTTTTAGGAGATGCAGAGGGATTTCTGACTGGGAGGAGAACAAAAACATTTGAACCTTCATCTGAGGCTGTTGCATGGATAAGCTCATCCTGGTGCCTTTCCTGCCAAGGGAGGAATTTACAAGTAGGAACAGAAATACGGGCAGAGTGAACTTTGGATTTTCCAGGGAATAGCAGCTTGGAGTTCACATATACATTGCAGGCTTATAGAAGGCTTTTTGTTCGTGTTCACTGAAGCTTCTTATTTCCTTCCTGCTTTCCTTGGACCAGCTGACCTCAGAGCAAGAATAGCAGATGGAAATCTTGCATATAAAGGATTATTAATGATCTGTCATACCCTAGACTGCAAAAACTTCAATTTTCGTTTTCTTTTCAAACATACCCCGTATCCTGACGCAGACTATATTTGCTCCAACACTAAAAGGAGGGCAGGGGGTGGGGGGAAAGGGAAGTGGTATTTGAGGCCCAGTAAAGGGAAGGGCAGCCTGAAGGGAACAGGAAAAAAAAAACTAAACAACCACAGCTTTAAAGGTGTACTTTTGTATTTTATAGAAACAGTCCAAAAGAGAGAAGACTGAGCAAAACCAAACTAGTGTCAACTCTGCCCCTTTTTATCTATCCTGTTCCCATAGAAATGATTGCCTTATTGTTCTGTGTCATATCATGACAAAAAAAGGGAAAAATTGGCCATTTTCCACTTGGCCTTTGTGCTGACCTTATGGCCAGAGCTGTGCTTATAGCCCTGAATAACTTTTGAAATATACTGGCCAAGAAAAATTTCCATGTGGTTTAATTTGATTTGATTTGATTGATGCAGCATCACTACCCATGGAGCAATGTCCTCCTCCGACATACAGCCACTCACTCAACCCGCCACTTCCATCATCGTCTGCCACTTTCCGCCTCTGAATATACCCTTGAGATAGCCATTCTGGCCATAATTTTAAACTGAAAATGAAAACAAACACCTTGATTCTTTTAAATCCCTGGTGGTATTTACAGAATAGTGTGGCAGTCCATGTTTGCAAATTGCCAGCCCTGGCTGAACACAGGAAAAGCTGTAGCCAGCTTTCTTCCTTGGCTGGAGCTCTGGTTTCCTAAAACTTCTGGGTGGAGGGACCTGAATTTGTCCATTATGGAGCAATGTAAGAGCAATATAAGAACAGAGATATTTCTAAATGTGTTACAGCCAGCCTGGGTAGATGTGGGTGTAAGGGAAGGGGTGATCTGACTCCTTCTTTCATTTTGGCAGTAGCTTTTTCAAACAAACAGAACTGGAAACTGTCCCAGAGTAGGCAAGATGGATGTAAAGGGGAAACTCTCATTGAGACAATACAATATAATTTTTAATGTCCTGTAATTATTTTTGCTTCATTGTGCTTATCTATTTTCCTCCTTTCTCACAAGGAAAGTTTATTTCAATAGCCTTTCCTGAAAGAAAATAAAAGAGCAAACAGTCTGAATAATGGCAGTATAATTCCCCACTTTCCAGAATGTTCACATTTCTCTTTGGCTTCTCAGTCTCTTAACGATGTTTCACACATTAAGACTAAAACTAGTCTTGATTAAAACTCTGTCTTGATTTTTATGGTATGCATTGAGCGAAAAGTGTAAGAAGATTCCCCCTTATAAACGGGAAGAGACTGTGAGCTCTGCTGAGAGGAAATACTTGTTTCCAGGAGGGAAAAATAAATCAAAGAGGGAAAGAACTTCTTTTGGGAGATGGAAAGGCTTGGGTTAGGGTTTTTCCTCACCAGCAACAGCAGTGCCGGGGGCTTCCAAGGGCCTTCCCAAGCTGGGCACAGCGGGACCGACTCCAGGCGGGTCAGCGGTGCCTCTGCGCATCATCTGCTAACAAATGCCAGCATCTCTTGCTCTGCAGAGCAGCTGCCACGCTCACCGCGGGCGCTCGGGCTGCTCAGCAATAGCTCACGGAGGACGCCGTGTTTGGAGCAGCGGCTTCGGCCGCCCCCTCGGCAGCGCTGCCCGGGGAAAACGCGTCGGGCAGCGACACCCGGTGGGGAAGCGGCTGCAGGCCCGGGAGAGCCGCCCTCCCTCGGCACTGAACCGGGGACAACGGGACGAGCACTCCGGGACGAGCTGGTGGCTCCGCTGGAGAACCACGAGACCGAGCCGGCGTGAAGGGCTTCGGCTCTTCTGCCCGGGAAGAGTCCGCCTGCCCGAGCTGGTGTTTGTGTGCGTGAAACACAGACTGAGCTCCAGGGAAGACTGAGGCACCGAAAGCCGGCTGAGTGTCCCTCCTGGCACTTGTCACTGTACCAAACCAGAAATGAAATGTGCAACGGGAGATCACACAAAGAGACACTGGGCATTGAAGTGTGTTTCTGAGCAGTGCTGCTACCCTTGCTCCCTTGGTTTAGATGGAAAACAACTTTTATTTTAAGATACCAAATGATGCAGCTTTTCCAAATTGTTTTGTCTCATCTTCTCGCTGTGTATTGCAATGGAGTGAGTGGTGTGGCACAGTGAGGTTGGGGGTCAGAGGCACTACTGTCCTTCTCCTCTCTTTTTACTCTGGCATTCCCCACTCCTCCCCAGGGTTTGGCACTGATGCTCCAGCCACCAGACGTGGTGTGACTGGGGAACACCAGATGGGATGCCGGGGAAAGCCATGGTAGGAGCCTTTACTAGGGAGGAGGCTTTTCCCTGCTGTGCCCAGGGGTTACATCTCACTCAGGCCCTCACTCTTTGTGCTGCAGCTCTGCCAGTCCAGACCCTGACTCCTCATGAATGTCCTTGCTTTGCCTGGTTAGGATCACCAAGCCAGCTCTGCCCACCTTGCTCAGGTGGGCTGCCCTATGCCCACGAGGATGCTGCTCTGGGCTGCTTGCTCTCACTTCCAGCTCCTGGCTCCCTTTTCCTATGGAGCAGGCTGCTCTCCTGGCACCCAGGTTCTTGGAAACCTCAAGTTGTGACATGAAGCTTCCAGTAGAAAAGTAATCCTAGACTGGATTTCTTTTGGTACACTGCATGGGGAAAATCCATGTCCTTTTATTTTTCTTGTTATTTACAGTTGCTTCTTGTCTTTCTTCTGACTGGCAGCTCAGCACAGTTCAGGTGGTATGTGGTAAAGACACTCCAGTCTCCCACTACCCTGCCCTTTAACCAGTTTGGTTTAGGATACTGTAGGCTGTGATCTGCCCTGAATGCCAAGGAGCCTGGGAGTCAGCAAAACCTGTGAGTATTGTCCTCTTTTCTCCCAGCCTTTTCAATAAGACATTGTGTCCCTAAAAGCCACTGAGACAAAATCCCTCTAAGCAAGTTTTTCTTAATTCCTTTATTTTCGATAAGAATAAAGCCAAACCACAAATGTGTCGATTTCTTGATTAACAGTGATATATGAGAAAGGCATTGACTAAGAAGCCATATACAGCTGTCTCTGGAAAGTATTTTCACATTTGAGTTGAATTTCCTGGCGTCATCAAGCTGTTTCAGGTTCTTGAACTATCCATAGCTATACATTCCTGTTTGTGAGGGAGATGGTGAGACCACACCTACAGTGATGCATCCAGCCTTCAGCACAGGAAAGACACGGATTTGTTGGAGCAAGTTCAGAGGAGGCCACAAAGATGGACAGAAGGCTGGAGTACCTCCTGTGTGAAGATAGGCTTGGGAGTTATTCAGCATGCGGAAGGCTCTGAGGAGGCCTTATTGTGGCTTTTCCATAGATAGAGGGGACAAAGACAAATGGAGAGGGACTTTTTACCAGATCCTGCAGTACAGCACAAGGGACAATGGTTTTAAACTGAAAGAGGGCAGGTTTAGGTTGGGCATATGGAAGAAATTTTTAACAGTGAGGGTGGTGAGGCCCTGGCACAGGTTGCCCAGAGAAGCTGTGGCTGCCCCATCTCTGGAAGTGTTCACGGCCAGGCTGGACGGGGCTCTGAGCAACCTGGGATAGTGGGAGGGATCCCTGCCCATGGCAGGGGGTTGGGCTAGAGGATCTTCAGTGTCCCTTCTGACCCAAAACTTTCCATGATTCTCCTCTGATCCCATTTAATGGCTAATTACTTGAGGCACACTGAAAGAGTTTCAGTAACTTCCTAAGTATTTCCTTCACACATGTGGATAAAAGATTTGCCTAGACGTGCAGCTGAGATGGATGTGCAGCTACCACGGCTCAGCAGGCAGAGGTGAACTCACTGTCCATCAGATAACTCAGCCCAAGGGAAAGTTTTCATTCCTCCTGTTCACTGCTGACACTTGGGGTGGTATGAACACATCCTTGTGTATGTGTGCACAGGGTTTGGTCTTTTTCCTTTGCAGAACGGAAAACTTTCATGAACTTCAAGCAGAAAATATATACAGTGCTCTTACACAACTTGACATACTGCAGCTGCCGGTTGTGAATGCAAAGATGTTTTTGAGTGGGAAGCATGGGACTGCAAATCACAGGCTGAATGAAACCATCTGAATCAAGAGGCTCAGAGACCAACAGAGCTGCAGTCTATGCGGGTTAGTTTTCCTCACAGGTCAAATGGAACAAATTCTTCGATCAGGTTTTCTCGAAGAAAGTATTTTAGCAAGATCTCCAGTCAGAGAAAAACACTGTTTCAGAATAAAAAGCACTCTAAAGTGAGCTAAACTGCCATGATTTGCACAACTACTATCAAGTGGAAGAAGCCTTGGTGCATAACACTGATGGCAGATCTATAAGCCTCAATAATTAAAATATTATGAATTTATTATTTTGCATGAAATTAAGATAATACTTCCCAAAGGAAAATGTGGGATAAAATCTTGGACTTCTTCAGAAAGAACTGTGGTTTCTGAATTTTGGGATATCCATTTTAAGCAATCTTTTTCAGACTTACTACCTTTTTTTAAGATCAACAATAAAATCTGCTTTTTCCATTTAAGTTAAAACCAATCATCCTTGTGCACAAGAGTCTTTTCCTCTGAGACGGAGATACTGAGTTTCCAATCTTCCTACTTCTCTGGCCTTTGTTTCTCCATTAATCATTAGACTCAGCAGTCCTGTGGTCCTGTAAATCTCCAAAACTCCCTGCTACCATGAGGGACTTCATTCTGTAAATGAATTTATGTGGGTGGATCAGTGGACTTGGTGGAGCCCTGTGGAAAACAGCATTCCTGGGAATGTCAGTGGGTCTGAGGCCTGGGGTCAGGTCTGTCCTGACAACAGTGTTGTCCTCTACACATTTTTGCAGCTGGAAACTCCAAGATGTAGGTGATGGCAAAGAAGAGGCAATGTTGTAATTCCAAACAACATTTGGAACTTCTGGTCACTCAAGGTGGGAAGGAAATCTTTAGTGAGCATTATGACTTGCATTATTGTCCTGTGAAACTGGATGTGAGGCTCTTTGAGAAGGTTATTTAATGACATAATTTACTTACATAGAGACACAGAACACTTTGCAGCACCTTGACCACCAGGAAAGCTGGTAAGGGGTTTCTCATTGATATTATTCCAGCTTTGGTGAATACTGAAAAAACCCTTCTTCAAGAGGCTATGAAATTGAAAGGAAATGTCTTTTTCCCCCCGGACCAACTGTGGTATTTTTTCTCTTTGGTCTAAGGTATGTTCAGATGTGTTTTCAATCACACTGAAATGGAATTACATTACAACTGCCTTGTCTGGTGTTGCTTTGCTTCCTGGGAGTTGTAGTTTAGGTCCCATTTTTTGCCCTGGGTTTGGTTCCCTAAGGAATAACCTGTCCCCTCTGACTGGACTGGTTACATATAGGGGACAATGTCCAGAAATGCAGAAATGCGTTAGGTAAAACACTTATCTTTGCTCTGACCCAAAATATTTTATTCAAGGAAAATTGTCTACAGCAATCCATCCAAAACTGGGAGAAAACAAGATGCTGAAATAACAGAAATTCCCACAACTTCGAAACTCTGTTTTTTATTTGTCCACATTCCCATTCTGTGCCCAAAAGTGCTGTGCCTTGTTGCTGCTTCTCTTTTGGTACAACATAAATGAAATGTCATCTTCAGGGTGCAGAGGGATACCTGCTCTGGAGATCAATGTTGGGCTTTGGGTTTTTTTGAGAAATGATGCTGGGTATTTACATTCATAAGTGTCCAAGTCACGAAGTCTCACTTTCAGAAGCAGTTTGCAGTCAGCAGTGCTCAACAAACTGAAAACAGAAATTAGGGTCCTAATTAGTTATTAGGAGAAGACTTTCTATTTTATTTAATTAGTAGAATATCAGGTGTAAGTCTGATGAAGTCTCTTGACAGATGTGGTGAGAACTATCTGAATTTCAAAGTGACTTTCAAGTTATTTTAAACAGAAATCTGTGCATCTATATGTAAGAAGAAATTTTTGTTGTTGTTGTTATTATGTATATGACAGTTCCTAGGATTTTCAGGTGTCACTGTTTCTGGTAGGGTTGCACAATTTTGGAGGGCTATTGTTTTCTTTTCTTAAGACATGGTAAAAAAAAGAGAGATGCAATAAGTTCTATTTACTGAATAGAGATGCTGAAAATGTTGAAGAGATTTTCTGAAAGCTGCCTGAGATTAGCTTTATAATGGATTCTTTAGATAAGGATAAATCCACATTTTAAATAAGCATTGCTTTTCTATGTCTAGAATGTGTTAGTAAGAACAACACTATTAACCAAGTCAGGCTATTACCAGTTTTCATACCAATCATTTATATTCAGGTTATATTTATCATGTGCTGAATGTCATCCACACACACGGGAGGATGCTTGTCCTTTCCTGAAAATCTTACAGTCACTGGCAAAGAAAAGAGCATTTTGTTTGCTGAAGGCTGAACAGCCTTTCAAACATCTGCAGGCTTTTAAGCAATCCAGGAAATAATAATGGTTATAAAAATAAAGTAATGACCTGTAGCTTCCTCCATACCTGGCTTTCAAGACACAGAGCCCCTTCCCCACAGTCACTGAGCCTTTTGTTTTTAAAGATCAACCTCCCCACTCTGGAGCTGGGAACAGACTCATTTTTGCCCTTGTATCACAGCGGGGAGAAACGAGCAGCTTGCTAATAGCTCTTGGTCACTGCAGCCTGAGTAAGATCTTCCACCACAGTGCTTCATCTCAGGAGGAGGAGGAGGAGGAACACCTCATTTCCCACATCCAAGCTCACTGCCAGTGCTGCTTTCCTCTGTCAACAGACATTTCCATGCCAGGAAGACTGACAGTGATGATTTTCCAATGACAGCATTTACCCATGCCCTGGAGGTTCTGCCTTGTGAACTTGTTTTGAGTAATAAGATAGAGCCAGCCCATTTGTGACAGAAGGAAGGATGGTATGCAGGACCTTGAGGAGTCCCTGCTGGACTGCCAGCCCCAATCACAGCCCAAGGGCTATGTGGCAAACAGCATCTTTTACCACTTCAGGAGATAAAGTGACCAGAAATTTGACAAGTAAAATTTGACTTTTCCCCTCACAAACTCCATATGAGCACCCTGAACATTCATGAACCCTTCCATTTCTCATCCCTTTCTCCTCACAGAATTCATTGGGAATTTCCCCTTCTTCCCCTACTGACAAACCAGCTCTAGCACTACCCAAAGATCTCTGTACCTCTGCCAATGAGAGCAAGGCAGCAAAATTCCAAATGGGACCTAACTTAACTTCTCTTCTTTATTTTGTCCTAGAGCCAGTGCTGTAATCTCCTGAGGACTGTAAGGGAATGTGTTGTGATGGCTCAAGGCAGGACCAGTCTCAGCTGTCTGTTGTGCTCTCTGCTCAGGATCTGGAGGGAGTCTGGGGAGGTGAGCAGTGCTTTGGATACTTGTGAGTGTAGAGTGGGTTTTTCCTCCCTCAGGGAATCTCAAGGCAGAACCCCGGGAGTCAGCCATGAAGCAGAACGGTGCTCAGGAGATCTGGCTGATTTTATAGACAAGTCCTGGAGAGCTCAGGGACATGTCATCCCATTGTGGAGAAGGACAGGGAATTTTACAAGATGCATTTCATGCTCTGACAAAAGAGAAGTTACGTACAAAAGCATTGCTCAGGGTCTTGGTCACAAAAGAGCCAAAGCTCAATTTGAGATACAGCCAGCAATGGGCATTAAGGAAATGGCTGGTTAAGGAGCGGGCCGGGGACATATCCTGACTTCAGTGAAGCTTCCTACAGCATCTCTTACAGCACTGTGATTCGGAAAGGAGGAAGAAACAAAATGACTGCTGAGAAAACTGGTTTAATTACAAGACTCACAGGACAGAAGTCAGCAGCCCATCACCTGACTCGTGCTGGTAATGGGGAGCTCAGCAGCCAATATTGGGACCGATACTGTTCAACACCTTCAGCAGTGATGGGGAGGAGGGCACAGAGTGCACTCTACCATAGTAGCAAAAGTGGCAGAGAAATGTCAGGGCCTCAATCCAGAAAGACTTCAAAATCCTCAAGAAAAGAACCAACAAAGACTTCAGTAAGAACTCATGTGAAACTCCACACTGGGGCAGAATTGCCCCACATATCGGCAACTGGCTGAGCAGCAATTCTGCAAAAAAGACCTGGGGTTATGGTGGATGCCTGATTGTGAGCTGGCAGGGTGCTCTCATTGCAGGCCGACCATGGTAAGCTCTTTCCACCTCCTGCTCAGTGCAGCTGGGCCCACACCTGGAACAGAAGGTCCACAGAGGGACATGGAGAACCTGAAGAGGGTCCAGAAGAAGGCTCCCAGATGGTGAGGAGCCTAGAGCTCATGTCTTATGAAGGGAGGCTGAGAGAGACAGGCGAGTTTAGTCTAGAGGCTGAGCTGTTGCCAGCTCCCCACAAAGTACGGGAAGGACAGAGCCCAGCTTCTCTCGGGAGTGACTGAACGGAATAGTGAGGGCTGTAGCTGTACCCACCTGCCATCCTGTCTCCTGGAAAGACCTGGAGCCTGTATTATAACCTTGCCTCTGGCCCTATGTCCTCTCCAAGCTTTCTGGATGGACCCTAAAGCTGGTTCATCAGATCCCTTGGTTGAGGGCTGTTAATGGGCACTGTTCAGGTCCTGTGGGACTGTGCCAGAGGGCTGGAGGCATGAGGGCACTGCTTGTGCAGTGCTTGGCCCTAAGCTTCTAGCTCATCCTTCCTTGGGGAGCAGTTTCTTCCCATACCCCTTGCTGATCCTTGGTGTTTCATGGACCTCTCTTTTCAAGGCCAAAATTGACCAGTTATATGATATACTTAGACTTCCCCTTCAGCGCAAGGAATAAACCTTTATCTCGTTGAACCTTTGACCCTAACAGCCTTTCACTGATTATATCTAAATGTTTCTGGGGATTTTTTTGCTTCAGGTATTTCCCTTGGTTAAATAGAAGGTGATGCTCAAATCTTATTGGATTTCTATTTGGAACTTTTAAGACTTTTAGTTAGTCAATAACTATATTACAGAATACTTTGTATTTTAAATTATATTTATTACAGGATGATGTCTATTTGTTTTAAATCTTGATACTTCGTGCTGTAATTTATTTTATGGTTAAAAAACCACACACAAAAAATCTTACTCAGTAGCTGTTGCAGAAATTGATTTGAGAATTGTGAGCAGCCCTTATTCCTTGAAGAGAGCAAATCTGGATGCCCAGCAATTGCTTAAATGTAACATTAACCATTTGTCTGCTGATCAAAGATGTTTGAAAGCAGAGGAAATCTAAATTTTCAAAGTAGAATCAATCTCTGCTGAGTGAATTAACATTTTGGTGTCATGATGCACTGATGCCTGAGGAAATTCCATCACTTCTCTTTCCCTTCACATGTGTCTTGGAAAGCCAGAAGGGAGCAGCACAGAGACAACTGAAGAAACAATTGCTTCTCCTGAAAATGGTAAGATATACTTGTTCTGCAAGTATCTCTTACACTCTCTATAAATATATATATATATATATTTATAGCATTCACAGAGCCCAGGACAGCAACGCAATGTTTCTCTTTCTTCATAAATTCTTGCTTTATAAGCTCCATTTCCCTGGTTTTCCATAGAAACTGGCAGCACGATGTGTGCTAAAGGCCAGCCTTGTGCAGATCACAAGGCGATAGATCAATCCCCGAAGTATTTACATGGGAGTTGCAAGTCCCTGTCATCCTCAGATCTGGAGTGTTAATTTAGGTGCCACCATGGGCAGAAATTCATGCAGTGTTTCCTCTGCGGAAGTCTCACCTACAGCCCAGAGCTCAGCTTAGGAAGCTTCATAACTGGGTACTGACAGTTTCAAAGACATACCAGGGTTTAGGCATCAGGGCTTCAAAATCACGTTTTAGGAAAATTAAATTCTTAGCTGCATAATAATAATGTGGACAATACTTCACTGTTTCAAACACAGCTGAACAGGTAAGGCTTGATGGGTACTCCTGAGGAAGAGATGATCTGACATAGAAGGCAACAGTGCAGTTTCTACTGCAAGGCTTTGGGATGGGAGGTAAGCCCCTTTCTTTGGGGCTTTCCTCTGTGGAATCGGGGTGTTACCCACCCTCATGTTATGTTTCTTAACACGTCACGCTATTGGGAAAATTCCTAGAAAGACCAACATCACTTTTAAGTGCTTTAATCCACCACTAACCAAGGTGACACAGCTGCTTTGACAGCTGGCTGACTGTCAGGAGGAGTCAGTAAAAGCCGGGACTCAGGCCAAGAATTTCTTTAATTTTTATTATTTTTTAATTACATGTCAAAATTTCGTTTTAATTTTGTTTTAATTAATTTTAAAATTTTAATTTACTCGGGAGAGGCCCCCGGCGAGGCTGCCCCTTCGCGCGGCGGCGCCAGGTGGCGCCATGGAAGCGTGATCGGGACAGTGCCGGGACCTCCCGGGATACACCCGGCACACCCCCGGGATATCGCCTGGACATCCCCGGGACACTGCCTAGGTACACCTGGGATACTGCCGGGACACCCTTGGGATACCGCCTGGATACACCCGGACACTGCCGGGACACCCCCGGCACAGCGCCGAGGTACCCCTGGGATACCCTCGGGACACTGCCGGGACAAACCCGGGATACTCCCGAGATACCCTTGGGACACCCTCGGGATACCCGTGGGACATCCCGGGGCACTCCCCGGGCGGTGCCTGTAAGGGACACCTGATGCCACAGCGCTGTTTTGGGGAACAGGCAGGCGCCGGGGGCGTTGGTCAGCTGTGAGTGTGGGCTGGTGCTTTTCAGTTCCACACGGGCACATCTGCCCCGGGCCTCACGGGTCCTGCGCACCCCCGCTCCTCAACATCCCCCCAAACACCCTCCTTTCCCCAACACGATCCCGCCCTCTGTCAGGAGAACACAAAACCGTGGCATTTCCCTCCCAAACTGGGCTGCATCAGTTCGAAACCGGCGGAGAACCTGTGGGAGAAAATGTATGGTGGGTCTGCTTTAGGGAGACAGACTTTGATGCTATTCACTTTTGCGAGGGCAGAGAGAAAGGGGAGAACAGGTGTTTTTATTCTTCTGCATTGGAAAGAAAACCTCGTCTTGTTTCATGTGTGTGCCCTACCCACAGGCAGCTTTTCCAGCCTCCCTGCTCCTGCCTCACACACCGTGGTTGTGGCTGCCATTACCTGCTGTCTGTTCATCTGTTCAGGCCTTGTGCTTTGCTCTTTTCTTACCGATTTTAGTTTAAAGCCTCACTCCACAGATTTCCGAGGATCAAAGTCTGCCTTCCTCACACCTCTCACTCCCCGGGGGGCAGTTTCTACCCAGCAGGGGCAGCTGATCCGTCACCAAAATATTAAGGACCTTCCCTGTAGGGTGGTGCAGCAGAAGAGCCTTGGAGCAGAGCAGGCCCAGAGGGGTTTGCACAGTTCCTTCACAGCCCACAACTGTGCATGGTCTTCCCTCCTCTCTGTCAGAAGTTCGTGGGGTGCTGTCACGTGAAGTTTCCTTTAACAACAGCCCATTTTAAAATAGTTTGATCTTACTCTAAAGTGTTTATGTGATACAATTTCCTCTGCCATACAGATCCCGATGGGTGTTTGCCTGGAGCTGGATGTCCCACAGCATGAGTGAACAATGAGCGATGGTTTTTCTCCTGCTCTTGAGGGGTGGTTTGTGTGTGCCTCTAGGCCACTGTCACTCCAGCTGCTGCCACTGCCACCAAGAGGAGCAACCCCTTCCTTGCTTCCCACCCTCTACTTGCTGGCACCACCCTTTGTGTGATTGCACAGTGATCTGACCCAGCTGAGAGCCAGAAAAAACAAAAGGTGCAGGAGGGCAGGGAGGGGGGGGAATTAGTTTTCAGTGGGATCAATTCCATGCTCCAAACACTTGCCTAAGCGAAACAGAGGACTTGGCCTGGGCACAGGAACAAACAGCGTGGGCACAGAGGGAACACAGTGTCCATATCAGCTAAAACTGGTACTGGTAACTTGTGTGTCAAAAGATACCCTGAGGGCTCTTGACATGAAAGTAGTTGAGACATAATCTTCCACACCTAGACATTCCTGATCTTACCCAGTGAGCTGGAAGTAGAGGAGCTGGCAGTGATGGTATCAACACACCTTCACAAAGTAGTATTTTTTCCCTTGGAATACAGCACTTTTTACAGGAAGGAAGGAAGGAAGGAAAGAAGAAAGAAAGGAAGAACAACGATCACAAACCAAAATTCCCAGTTTTAAAATATGGTCATTCTGTTCCTGGATTGTTTTTCTAGTGCTGCACCATTAAATGGAGAAGCCTTTTCCACTTCCCTTTCCCCTCTCCTCTTCCTGTGGCAAAATACAGATGGACCTTAAAGAGAGGGGCAGGGGGGAAAGGAGTCCTGTTGATTCTTGTGAAGATGTTGCTTTTGTTCTTTCTTTGTTACTGCATTATAGGATGAAAACAGATGTTTCTTCTCTTCACAAGACATGTATGGCCTGTCTAAACACAAGGAAAACAGCACTTCTGTAGACGGCACTAATTTCCAAGGCTGGAGTCATCTTTATCATGAGGCAGTTGCACTGTGGTGGATACTTTTGATTAAATCTGCATCCAGATTCCCGCAACACCACAGCTCAGAATTTAGTTGGATTCTGTTTCCAACAAAAACCTATAATTCTCAAGATTCCCTAAAATCATTAAATAAATTAGTAAAAAGGGGGATGGGGGACATACCTGTTCACCTGCCTGCCTTTCCTGCATGCAAAACAAATGAATGCTCACTTGTTTCAGAAAAATAATTTGCTAGAGATCTGTCCACCAGACATTGGTTCACATTTAAGGAATACCTTCTGAAGAAGATTAAGTGCTTTGTCTCATGACCAAAAATAAAGAGTTTTTAAAGAGTGAAAGCAGACAATACACTTTGCTTTTTATGGTAATGTATGTTGGCTATTTTGTTAAAATTGTTTATTAGTTGGGATGCTCTGTTTGCAAGGGGAAAGCTCTCACTGGGCAGATGGGAGTACCAGTGTGGACACTGGTTCTGTGAATAGGAATGCTGAGGACACCTGGATATCAGCAGTTTGGAAGCACTGAGTCTTGCTTGGCCAGAGTCATCAGTGTGCTGGTAGGAAAAGTTCAAGTCTAAATTAATACACTCACGTAAACAGTTACGCAGAAGTTAAACCTTGAAAGCGTTCACACTAACAGTCAATCTTGTTTCTCATTCAGCAGTTGCGTTCCTCCACAGGAAGTTCCTGAAAGTTTGCAGGGAAGCAGCTTTGGCTTTTATTTGGAGCTAATTTCTGCTAACAAAAATAACCTTTGTGCTTTTACTTGCTCATGCATAAGCCTGGAAAATCTTCACTTCTGAGCAATTAAAGTGGTTTAATGCAATAACATTTCTTGCCCAAACAGCTGACAATGGCCACGTGCTCCTCTGAGGGTGCTCGGTGCCAGTGACCCTTTTCTCCTCACCTTGGCATTTTTGGATGGAGTCACTCAGCCTCAGAGGCCACGCCAGAGAGGCTGATTCACTGCCCAAGGCATCTGCTCCTTGGCAGGCTCCCTGGACGTGTGCATGGGTCGCTCTCCTTGCTGTCACATGTACCTGGGGAACACAGTGGGGGACCTGCTTTGCTGCATTTTTTATTCCCTTTTGGTTTCCTGGAGCTTCCTGAATAAATGGAGAGGCGTTTTCTTTATAAGGAATTGTCTGTACATCCCATGTGTCCCTCTATTGTTCAGGCTGAGGAAACTGCACTGCAACAGGATCTTTGTTTCCGGCACCCCCGTCTCTCTCCCTTTACACAGGCTGAAGTCATAACCCTCTCCAGGAGTCCTTAACATTGGTTACTCTAGAAGCAATTGTGTTTTTGTAGACAGCTGTTTATAATTTCAGGTCTGTGAGGGAATGAGTGACGAATTTAGAGAAGCAAAGCTACTTGAGAGACTTTACCCTATTTGCTGGAAAGAAGTAAGCAAAGTATGGGGAAAATAAAACAGCTGGAAGGCAAAGAGACATTGCAAGAAGTGGGTAGTTGCAAAATGAACCTTATTAGGGAATAGATGCTTGGCCTTACCAAGTTTAGAGCACTAGACCTAAAAAGGCATTCTAGATAATTTCATTTTACAGCAGCTTGAGTCAGGGAGCAGGATGAAACAGTTTTTCAGCTCTTGTAATTAGCTAGGAGCTATTGTTGTTTTTAGGAACAGGAAAAAAGAAGTTGTCCCCTGTTGTCATCCACCTTTCTTTCTCCTTCCCCAGGCTGATCTTCTGCCAAAGATTTTTCCACTGGTTCTAAGGCTCAGCTGCCCTTGTTTTCATCACAGGTTATACACAGTCCCTCCCACAGTCTTTTCGGTGAGGGGATGGTGGCACACAGCACTGGAGTTGTGTGCTGAATAGCTTTTATCTGCTGCTCTTTGCTTCCCAGGAAGTGTTCCTCTGGCCTTCCCAGGGTTGCTGCTGTGGGGTGGGACCTCCACAGGACGCAGTCACTCATGGGTATCTCTGACTCAGAGAAAATTGCCTTCTTGGGGAGTGTGTCTCCAGCCATGCCCTCAATATTTTCGCCCTCCACGTCTCCTATTGCTTCTCTACACAAGTTTTCACTGTGTTTTTCCTGCATCTCCTCACCTTTATCCAAACATGTCTCCTCACTTCTCTCCTAACAGCTGCCACTCATGCTTACATATGTTTGAGTGGAGGTGCCATGTTCTGCTTTGGCTGGAGTTTTTGCTCACTGAGGACTGGTCCCATCTGTTTCAAAGCCCCAGGAGGTGGCTGTGCCTGGCCCAAGGCAGTTCATGGGCTCCACAGGCCACCCCCGCAGCCCCTGACAGTGGAAACCCTCCTAGTTTTGTCCAGTACACCTCCTTTTCCCAAACTGGCAGTTTTTCCCAATTTACTTCTTATTTGTCTCTGTCCATCTCTTGCAGTGCACTGCTGGCTTCTGTCCCTAGGTTATCTCAGGATTTACTTGCAAGCAACACTACTTTTGAAGCATTGGTGGTTGTCTTGTATGAGCTACATACTGGAAAAATGTAGGGATTTTTCCCGTTTACACTGTTGTTCCTGGAATCCCACTTTATGTTTAATGTAAATTCATAACTCTTGTGCTTAAAGAGGAAATCTTCAAAATGGAAATTGTAGAAAGTGAATTTTAAAAATAAATATTATGGGAATTATTTTTGTATTTTAGCTTTTGGAGCCAGTTCATGATGTGTAAGCCCTAAGGGTTTGCACTGTCATGGAAGGGACTGCTTGTCTGCAAAATTATAATAACCTCTGTAATTCTCTTGTGTTACACAGAATCCCAGGCTGGGTCAGGCTGGAAGGCACCACACTGGCTCACCTGGTCCCACCTCCCTGCTCCAGCAGGGCCATCCCAGAGCACATGGCACAGGATTGTGTCCAGACAGTTCTGGAATATCTCCAGTGAGGAGACTCCACACCCTCTCTGGACAATCTGTTCAGTGCTCAGTCACTGCCCAGGGAAGAAGTTCTGCCTCCTGTCCAGGTGGAACTTCCTGGGCACCAGTTCCTGCCCATTCCTCTGGTGCCATTGCTGGGCCCCCCGGAGCAGAGCCTGGGCCCTGCTCGGAGCCCTCCCTGCAGACAGGGACACCCAGGGCTGAGGGCCCCTCTCAGCTGGGGCTCCTCTCGAGGCTGAACAGCCCCACCTCAGCCTATTCTCTTAAGAGAGATGCTTACATCCCTACCAAATATGACCGTTTACATTTCAGCACATTTTTGTCTGCTTAGGTCACAGCCTACAGTGCTCTACAAACTACTAGTCGAATCCATGCTCAGTGATAAGAATGGACATGTTGCAAACCATGGTCTGCAGCAATAGAGAAAAATCTGGATTTAAAAGAAAAAATGCCACTAATGTTGCCCTTTATAGAGAGTATCACGGAAAATTATATTTCTCAGAATCTCTGAAAGTATCAGCTCTTAATTTTGAGTCCCCTAGGCAAGATGTTTTTCTTAAGAAAAAACTAGCTCTGTGTTTTTCCCCATAACACTATCTTCCCCTTCCTTTGGCAAATTCAAAACTGTCAAGCGTAACTCAGTTGCTCACTCATTTCAGCCCCTTAGTTTAATAACCTCAAGACAGCCTAACCTGTCATCTTCTAATGCTAAAATCTCTATACATCAGAAACTGTTGACCAAGAAACTAATTCATATTCCAGGGGTGACCATGGCTACACTTTGAAGTTCCTGGAAGTCTAGAGCATGGAAATGGGCCTTTTACATCCATGTTATGCCCTCAAGGTTTTTGTCACAAGTTGAAGCCTTGACCATCCAAACAGTATAAACCTAAATTTTACACACAGTGCTACCAAGGCACACACCAGGCTGCTTTCTACTGCTACTTTTTGCTGGATAAAAAACCACCACAGCTCAGCTTGGGGCCTTGCAGGAGGACATCAATGCAAGTCTTCAGGAATAAACATAATGTTGTCAGATATTCCCTACTTTTACTGTGGCGATTGTTATGACTATACCTGTGGAAACAACCTCTGGACAATGCAGGTCTGTGTTCCTTTATTCTCTGCTTAAAGCTCAAAGGGTTGTTTACTTGTGATAGCTCCAGGGGTGTGGCAGCCTCACCTTGTGTTTCCCTTGGGTTCCTTGGCCTCAGCCTCCCAACGCCTTCGGATGGCAGCACCACCCCTTCCTGCAGCTGTGAGGGGATATTTGGGAAGACAGATGTGAAGGCATGGAGAAGTGTGGCTGGGTCAGAATTCAGCTAAGCTGCTGCAAGGCCACTTGGGACAGAAGCAGCACATTCACCCACTGAGATAGATCTGTGTAGTTTGTTTGGATGTGCAGAGAGGGAAGCCAGGCTTGAAGCTGAAGCCTGGAGCTGTGTGCTGGGTGAAGAGACCACCTTGAAAGGTTGTGTATGAAAACGTAGGTGTCGAGGGCTAAATTTGCCACTCCTGGTTCTTAAAATTGAGACATTTGATTTGACATGGTTTAATGAATCTCTGCATCCTCAGTCTGCCATAAACTGACTTAAAATCAGTACAGTTCTGAGGAATAAACCAGACCTAAAATAAAAAGTAAATAAAATTCTCAAGAGATTATGTCTCTCCTTAGTCTTTAGTCAGAAGTTATTTCCTCTGTGCAGTAGGTGTGGTCCATTACAGAACTACAGAGGAGCAGAAAAAGCTTTTCAAATATGAAGCATGAAAGGATGGTCATACTGTCCTGAGTGTTACATGCTGGCAGACAGATCATTAGTTCCAGCTTCTGGAGTCAATTAAATATGGAAAATAATCTGTGTCCTCATATAAAAAAAGAAACAGTAAGCAAGGGCATGCTTTGGAAACTTTGGGAAGCTGAAGTCACACTTGCAGTTTCTGAAGCCCTGATTCACAGTTCCTGAATGTGTGGGATTGCTGATGTGGTCAGAGATTTGACCCCTGGAGCATGACAGGCAAGTCATCTCCTGGCTCTCTGATGAGGCTTGTCTTGCTTGTGCTGCATACTGGAAGCCCAGAAACTCCATGGTCCCAAAGTATGGGGAGAAGAGAAGTGTCCCCATTTTGTTAATTCTTTTTTCAACACCTCAAAAGCTATGCAAGCCCTGGTTTCTACCTTACTTCTTCCTCACCGCCCATCTTCCACATAGCCCTTGCAGCAACAGGCCAGTCTGTGCCTCAGCTGCAGATGTCACCTCGCCCTTCCATGTCCTTGCCAATGTCCAGGCTGTTCCCAAGCAGTAGTCATCAAAGGAAGCCTTTATTTCCAGGGGCGGTTAAGTGACTAACCCAAGATCAAACAGTGGGTCAGTAGCAGAGGCAGGAACTGAAATCAGGTCTTCTGACTCAAGTTTCTCTTGGCTGTAGCCTCTGGGTTACATAGCAGAATTCATTTGCTGTAAGTTTCAGCAGCTGCTGAGACAAAACTACATTTTCTTTCCCTGAGATACCGTACCTGTGTCATCCTGTTCTCTGCCCACTAGGAAGCAGCTTCTAGTATTTGACTTTAGAAAGGGAAGGCAAGCAGGAGATGTTTCTAAGCAGTTGCACTCTTTTGATCGATGAGAGAGGTGAGCCAGAGTGTGTTCCAGTGACCTCCTGCTATATAAAAGCTTGGCCTGCCTGACAGGACTTCTGGCTGCTGAGTTGCTGTGAGTCACAGCCTTTACTGCTTGGGTTTGATGCGGATTTTTACACCAGGCACTGCAGAATTGAGGTGGCCTCTTGAATATTTGCATTGCTTGGCAAGCAAGGGTAACCGGGAGTGGATACAGGAAGTTCTGGCAAGGGCAAGCACAGCTGGTGTTAAGGTCTTTGCAGGGCTCCTTTGTGTGTGTGTGTGTGTGTGTGTGTGTAGGAAAATAGCAAGGCCCCTGGATTTTTTTCCAGCCAGGGTTCCTGGGAAAGGATGAGTAATCTGGAGATTTCCTGTTACTTTTGGAATGAGGAATAAAAACATTTCGCCTTTTGGGGGAACCTTCTTGGATCTTCCACTATCCCAGTTTTTCCCTGAGTGGCACAGAAGCCTCCTCCCTGGACTCAGCTTTGTTTATGGCAGCAACATGAGCTGTGCTGTGCAAACACTGTGCTCTGCCCTTGTTTGCCTGGACAGGCCAGGATCCGATCGGTACAATTCCTATTGCCTCCTTGAGTCTGCTTCAGCAACTAAACTCCGCATAGGGCACGGGTACCTGTGGTCAAGCTGTGTCTGGCCTGGGATGCTGGGAGTGTTTCCCTTTCATGTCTCAGAGCATCGGCCCTGCCAGGGAGGGACTGTGTGCCCACAGAGTGTTTGCACAGCACCTACCATGGCTGGGGTCAGCTTCATGACTGAGTCAGCTGGGTGCTGCTGCCGTGAAAATGATTAAACAGGAATGACAGAAGAAATGTGGGGGTTTCCTGTTGGCAGAGGTAGAAAGGAGTGAGGTACTTCAACTCTGAAGTTATTACTATTTATTATTTCAATTGCAATACTCCCTGCAGGCTGCCTTCAGGGACAAGGGCTCTGTCATGCAAGGTACGTGCACACAGCAAAGGCAGAGCCATTCCCCACCCTGAAAAAGGGTGTTCTCCAACTGAGGCAAGTTGTTTGAACCCTTTGAGAGCAGGGATTCAGGGGCTAGAGTGTAAAGCAAGGGGTGCTGCCTCAGTCAAGAGCCATACAGAGGCAGTTTGGACATCAGGTATATGTCCAAACACCTGCTGCTACTATTTCTATATTCTTGTCACCACTATTTGGCCACGCTTTTCTCTAACTGGTATTTCTTGATGTGTGCTTAGCCATTTCATGTTCTAAGTGCTTTACAAATATTATGTAATTAGGAAAATAACCCTCTATTTGTGCAGGCAATTGCACAACCACATGTTCAAAATTCAGCCTTCAGAAATGCAACCTCAACTGAAATTTCCTTATCTGCTCCTAACTCTCCCAGCTGCTCTTCCCAAAATGGTTTTTCATACCTGCAACCTCAAAACTGACTGTGAGGATGGTAATAAAATGAATACAGCCTGGGCAGATAAACTGCTCTCCTCTGCAGTGTAAAATGAAAGGCTGGTAAAAGAAAGTAAGGGCTGGTAGGGAGTACATGTTTTGGATTCCAGTGTCGGTCCATTTGCTAAATATGCTGGCTTTTAGTGGAGAAAAATAAGTGCAAAACAAACAGCCGCATCCCCCAGTGCCTGATCTCCAGCTGCTGCAATAGAACCATGGGCTCAGGAGCAGCCCAGTTGCTTCCCTTTCTCACAAGCTTTGGGGTTGGGGCTGGGGAAGGATTTATCCCCATGACTGCCTGTACGAAGTGTGAGCCATTGACACAAGAATTTTCTCCCTACCAAAATCCAGGGTATTTTTGTTTGGTTTTCCCTTCATGTTTTTTCTCTTCTCCTCTCCCTCAAAGGTTAAACGGTTCCCACAGGGTGAAAGAAAGGGTTATTGAAAGCAGCAGGTCCACTTTTGAATATTGCACTTCTGGTAAATCTCTGATCCAGCATCTAGTGGTTAACCACTGATACAGGAAATGACATTTAACGTTTTATCACTCAGCCAGAAATGGAAGAACAAGGCAAGTCTGTATGTGGTGAAGATGGATCATTGCCTACTACCTACCCCTTAAAGGCATATCATGCCATTTAAAAGGAAATGTTTTTCAAGCAGGGACTTTTTTTCCCCTCTTTGTGTACCCTTCTGCTTAAGGCAGACTAAAAACCTGGAAAACAAATCCCTTCTCCCCCCTCCCACCTCCCCCGCCGAGGTTTTGCCTACTAAAATTGGGGTTATGGCCTTATAAACAACTTAAATCCTCTTTCCTGCTCTTTTGTATCTTTTGGAAGTGTATCCCAGGCCCTGGAGGAAGCTGGGGGGGAAGCGGGGTGGGCGACTAATGGTGATGGAAAATTCGTGTTTCAGTAGGTGGCACTCGCTGCCCTGACTCAGGGCTCAGCTCTCCCAGGCATGATGTGCTGCTGCCTTTAGTCCAGGCAGTCCTGAGCAAATGTGCTAAAATGGCAAAGGAAGAAAACAGTTAAACAAAACAAAAAACCCCAAAACAAACAGACAAACAACAACAACAACAAAAAAAACCAAAAACAAACAAAAAAAATATCAAAAGACAGGGCTGGAACTTCAGTGATGACAAATCGTTGTGGGTTATTGATTTCCGTGTAGCTGCATTGGTTTATAGCAGCAAGCACCTGCCTGTTGTCACCACAGCAGCCACGCTTTCTGTGGGAGATGCTAAAACTTGGTCTGACTGCCGAGTGCATATTCAGGAAGCAAGCAAGCAAGCTCAGAAATTCAATGGTTATGTACAGTTAAACTAAAATTCAAAAGGCTGTCAGATCTGCCTATATAAATTCTAACAGTTTCAGATGTTTTCATCATACATGCTGGAGTGAAAAAAAAAAAACAACAAAAAGATGCAGCATGGCACTTTCTTCCTGCAAATAGGATATATGGGCAAACACTGATTTTTCAGCTGTTCCAGAGGCAATTTTCACCTAATGACATAGTGTGAGCTGTTTTCCAAAGAGTGATCTTCACAGATTGCCAAAACTTTCCTGGAAGTGAGCACAGAAATGCCTTAGAAAGCAACATATTAAAGGTAGACCAGCCCTCCTGATTTGTGGGGCTGCATAACATGATTTTCATGAGCCCAAGACCCACAAGAAGCAAAGCAGAGGCCTCCCTGAGGAGTTCAAAGGCTACAGATGATGGCAGCTCTCCAGAAGTCCTGCTGTTCTCTGGCTTGGCTGGAAGTGAAGCTGGATGATGGGGTGAGCACTTGGATGCTGGAAAGCTGGCTTGCTCAGTCCTGCAGCAAGGATCTTGGATCCCATCATCCAGAACCTACCAGCACAGCTGAAACCTCCTGTACATGAAACACTGGCTTGCTCAAAGTGTTTGAAAGCCATTCTTGCAGCACCACACCGGTAGCTTAAGCAGAGAAAACCAAAATGTGTATGACATAGAGACAAGCTCATATTTGTGTTCAGGTGGGTCTGGTGTGTACTGGAAGTGGGGAGTAAGGATCTGCAGTTAAACCATCAGTCAGTATCAAAAATGGGGGGAGTGTAGTTGTAGTTCTCAGGACACTCACGGTTCACTTAAGAGTGTCCATTCTTCAGCATCCTGCTTATTTTTCCAGTTGTGGAAACCTGCTCAATACACAATGCAAAGTGAGAAAACTGTGGAAGCTGCTTGGAGCATGTGGATAAGGGCTCTGCAGAAGCACACATGCACCATCCATAGAATGAAGATGCACATGCATGAAACTAGATTCTCAGCCTTTAAGGCTGCATATTTTTGAAACTGTTATGATGTATTTTGTACAGTTGAAAGCCCACCATGCTCAGGCATCCTGGTCTCTGTAGAAAACTCTCTTCTCTCCAGCCTTGTGAAGCAGTAGGACACTGGTCCTGTCAGAAAGTCTGCAGAGATTTGAGCTGGTCTTTGACCCTTCTGAATGTTTGCCAGCAAATAGTGACTGTCAGGATCAGAGCCTTGAGCTACACCTTGGGAAGTGCTAGTGTTTATCTCTGCACTTGATTGCACCCAATTACTTGCTAGGAACATGTTCTTTGAAGAAAGATCTGGGGCTGGATCATTCTCTCATTGTGACTCTGCCAGCTGCCGTCCCCAAAGCTATTTTTAATCAGACAAGCTTCTCCATCCCTGCCAAAAAAACCTCGTAACAATTAATAACAATAAAATGAAGGCAGTCTGGATAAATGAATTGTGCTGGCTCTATAAATCAGCGGCAAAGGCAGCTCAGGAAGATCAGTGCTGCATTGTTAATGTGCTGTCTTCCATTTTGGTGTAGCCTTGGTCTCCTGGATCACACTTGGTTGTGCTGCTGGTCTCCACGCTGCCTGTTGCAGGTAGACTGGCAGATGGGCACCAGCACCTCTGCACAGCAGGCTGCTTTGATTTGCCTTGCTGTGGATGTGAGGAGGGTATGAATGATCCCCTTTCTGTGCCAGCCATGTTGCAACACAGTTCATTAATTCTGATGACACAGAGCTGCACCCAAGGTGGGCTTGGTGGTTGGGTTAACTCCCAGCCCTGTCATGTCACAGCCTCTGGTGTGATAATGTGCCTGCAGGCACGTGTGTCCCTGTGCTGTGATCCTGTCAGAAGCTAGGCCGTGTTGGGCTGGATCAGAATGTGGACAGGAGGCCTCCAAGGACAGGCTGCCACTGAAGCCACTGCAGGTAGTGATGCCATTAAGCAGGAGGGTGTACTGTGTGCTCTGCCAGCGGGCCCTATGCCATGCTGCACTGCTGCTGGAGGCCTGCTTGCCTGGGTGCGATGTTGTTGCTTTAACCACATGTTAACAAAACATTTCCTGGCATTTTTCTTAAGAAAAAAAAAAAAAAAGGGAGGGGGGAAGGAAAAAAAACCCATAGGGGCTTAAGTCCAAAGATGCTGTCCTGCCCAAGTCCCAGGCTGGGTGTCTGTATTTAGTTTGCTTCTTTCTGCTGGACAATGTATTTCTCCTCAACCCTGGCTCCAAACTGTTGATAATATTGTTCTTCAGCTGTTATTTCCTACTCCAGAGCTGCAGGCCTTCTCTGGTGAGGAGTTGCACAGTTTTAAGAGTTCTGGAAGGAAAGATAAATAGGAAATGGAAAAAGAAGAGGGAAAGATAGAGAAAAAGTGAATAAGCAAACAACCCCCACCACCTCCAGCATAAAACCCGTTCCCTAGAAGAAAGTGACTGCTTCACATGACTGGAAAAGCAAGGATAGCTTTCCCAGGCCCTGTGGGATGGCACATTCATCTCCTGGGGAGAAAACTGAAGCTGCTCCATCAACTCCTCAGCCAGCAAGGGCACTGCAGAGATGGCTGAAAAGAAAAGAATGTGAAAGCAGAGACAACAGGACAGCAGCCTGAGGAGGGCCCTGGTAGCCATGGGGAGAGAGAAGGAGGAAGCTGGCTCCTGTTTCTCTTGCCTGTTAATCTCACATCCTTAGGATCCATTTCTAAAGTGTGCCTGTGAAACAGAACTGAAAGTGGTGTCATTTCTGAAATTGCTGCTGGCAGTAGCCATCTCCCTTTAAAAACCTGTTGGGCTCACCATGAGGAAGCACATGGAGAGAGTCTCTCACAAGCCCAGCCTCCTCGGGCTCCGAGACTTGCACAACAGAAGGGAACGCACTTGTTTTACACAGAAACTTTCTTTTCCACGAAAAATCCCCCAACAAAACAGAAACCCCAAACCCCCTCAACACTACTTTCTGCTTCTTTCTGAAGAATAATTGCCAAAGTGATGTTCAAAGGACCCTGGGAGGTGATAAAGGTGAGGTGAGTGGCAAGCTATGAGTAACAGTGCTCATCAGATAGGCCACTGCAAGGCAAAGCAGCAAAAATTCCTCTGTGCCTGTCAGCTGGGGAAGCAGATAACTCTGAAACTGTGTACTCAGAAAACTCTTAATTTGCTCACCTACCCAGGGTTTCTTATTGTCATCTACAACACAAGTACAGATCTATTTTGGGCAGTGGTTTTAATGAAACGGGTGAATATCCAGGTATTTCCCACTGGACGTATATTGTGGTGAACACTAAAATTAAGCTGCTTCTCCTGGGCCACTCTGAAACTACCCATGGACCTTTCCCAGCCTCTGCCAGACAGCAGCCACTGAGGTGGGGTTTTAAGGCCAGAGACCTAGTGTCATAATTATCCTGAGGCATGGTCTCTACAAGCTCAGGTGCTGAGCACAAAGACATGCCAAACTGGCCAAGTCCTCAGCTTACATGTGCCAAATCAGTTTGTATTGGTAAGCTGGTGCTCCAGAAAGGCAGAATGTATATGCAATTCCCTTCCCCGATATGCAGCTCCTTCCTTGGATATGCAATATCTCCTTCAGTGAACACTGATAGTTGGTGTCATCCGTTGGCAGAGGTGCTGAGAAGACCTCAAAATACTAATCCCAAAAGGAAGGTGACATGACAAGGTTGTCCATATGTTTTAAGGGATGAAAATGGGGGGAGTTTGTGAGAGTGGTGAAAGGCAAGCTGCTCTGATTTTGCCTCAAGTGCTTTGCACAACTGGTGCTGCAGCAAGCTTTGCACGCACATCCAGATGCTGTTGAAGTCACTGTGCAGGCTCTGTGCAGCCACACGTCACCTCTCCTTTGGAGAGTCTCAGTTCCTGCCGTCTGGTGAGGAATTCATGCCAAATCCATTCACACTAGCCCCAAATGGTCATCTCAGCCCTGAGGTCAAGGCCAGCCTGCAACACCAGGCCTGGGAACGTGGTGGTGTGGCAACAGGCTGGTGTGGAGCGGGTGTGTAAGCGCAGAGCACAAGGTTCAGGGACAAAGTCAGGCTGACTTACCATGGTCTGCAGGGAACACACAAGCTTTATTCCTAAACTTGGTATTGTAAATTTATGGGAATGAGCTCTACCAACATGAGTGTCCTTATGCTGTTGGAACTAGTGATGGTGGTGGCTTTCCACTGTGAAAGAGAGTAAGCAGCACTCCAGTGAAATCCATGGGTGATCTTGTGGTTGTGGTGTATTCACTTAAACACTTCATGAGCCGTTTAGGGGTGGTTTGAATTTTAGAAAACAAGCAGAGCAGTAGAGGAGTAATACAGGCAGATCTTAGAGCTGGGCATTGTGTGTTGTGCAAATGAAGTCTTCCACTGCAGATATGTAAGTGTTCTGATGGTTTGTGTAATTACACCTTTTTTTTTTTTTTTTTTTTTTTTAATAAGAAGTGAAAAACACATCAATGCTGCACTGGGAAAGACTGTGAACACCCTTATAAACAGGAAAGTGATATGAAACAATTCAAGAGAGATTAAAGAATGTCTGGAAAACAACAATACAAGTTTCAACTTGGAAAAATGCAAACTGGAGAAAAACAACTTGAAACTCAAATATGCGGCAGGAATAAATTGTGTTGAGGAGATCTAGGAATGATAGCAGCTAGCTGATTGGAAGTGGTATTTCTTAAGCTGCAGAAGTGGGCAATGCGTGGGAAGGCACCCTCTTACATGTGGGAAGGCAGAGCATGTGGAATATTGCCCTGAGTCCTGTGTACTGCACTTCTAGGCAGACAGAGGCATGGTGGAGGGGATTCAAGAACACAAAAGAAAGAAGGGGAAGGTTGTCTGTGAATATGCCATCCCTAAATTTTTCTCTATGATGTAGTCAGAAGATGACAAAGAGGGAATGCAGTAACTGTTGCCAGTGTTAGAAAAAAGTAAATGCTAAACAGATTTACTCAAGGATGTATGCAGGGGGATAATCAGGAGTAATGGGAGTGCTCCTATAAAAGGAACACTGAACTGAATCTCAGGAATCTCCTCGATGGAGAGATGTACAATGCCTTGCAAGGAAGTGGTGGAAACTTCATCCCTTGGGGACATCTAACACTTGACCACACAAAGCACTAGGAAGTTTATTAGAGGAAATGACCGCATTGGATAGGCGGGGGAAGTATGATACAAAAGATCACTTTCAATTTATCTGAATGTATGATATGAATGGGAAAATATGTACCAGGATGTTTGTGATTTCCACATTCAACAGTCTTCAGCTGCCTTTCATTTATAGTAATAAGAGACCAATTTATTCCCAGGTTCCTCTTTTTTCCACTCTACCGACTGTTCCTTTCCTAATTTGTGCCGTGAAGCAATAACCTTAGAGCACAGAGGACTGGGAGGCTTTTTCTCAGAATAAACAATAGTTTTGTCAGAAAATCTCACTTTCTGGGTGGATAATGCCAAAACATAAGGCAGAAGGTAGTCATGTTAAATTCGTGGGTATCACCTCAGTGTGATGCTCCTTTTAGACTTCACTGGGAAGCAGCTCAGTGTTCTTCATAGAAGCACCCGGCTTTATAAGTTCCCATGTGGGTTGTAGGAGCCACTTGCATTTGCCATTAAAATTGGCTGCCAGAACGTGAGTTGCCCTGGTTGTTTTACTGGAATGCTTAAAAGCCCTGCTATCCCTACAAAAAGACAAACAGAAAGTTATACACGCAACAAAAGAGTTTACAGCCACAATATTTCTCAAAGCACACGCCTCCCATCTGTGGAAGTGCTTCCCCATCCCGCCGGGCGCCCAGCAAGCACCGCATTCCTGTGGGCTCGGAAGGCTTTCAGTGTTGCCTAGGTATTCGGAGATCAGGTGGTCAAGCCGTAGCTTCAGGGCAATAGGAACTAACCTAGGGAGAGTGGAAGAAGAGATAGAAATGTGCATCTGGATGTGCTTCAAACCCAGCCTCGAGCAGCTCCTCCAGAGGTGTCCCTTCGCTGCGGCACTGGGTTAACCCTGTGCTCATTAGCCCTGACAGTCTCTCTTGACAGCGTGCCCTCTCTATAATCTAAAGCTGTGCTTGGGAGATAAGGGCTTTGTGTACTGGTTATAAACAGTGAGGCTGGAGTGGAAATTCACAGGGCTGGAAGTCAGAGTGCAGCTTTGCGGCTACATTGAGAAAGCCTCAGAAAGGGTGAGGGCTCCTTCTCTCTGCACATTCAAAGCAGCTTCTCCTCCAGTCTCTCACAGGGCATTTGTTTCTGCTTTGTGTTCTGCCCCCACCTACACAAGTCCTTGTGCTGAAAGGTTTTTCTTGTTTTGTTCTGGAGTCACTTTGGATGCATTGTCCTCTCCCAAGTGCTTTGTACTTTCGACAAAGCAAGGTGCTTGTATAACATTGCTGAGGGGGAGGGAAAATAGCGGGATTGCAGGAGAAACACTTACCTTGGGAAACTTTTAAGAATCTAGTTTTGTTTTGTGTCTCAGAGCAAAGGTTTATTGTCTCTTGAAATGTCCATAGTTCTATGGTATTTGTCTTCTTGCACCTCTTTGGCTCTTAATTGGTTTGGAAAATTCCCATGTTTATTCACTATGAGAGTACTGAGAGCCCTCCCACCACCATTCTTGCCCTGCATATTATCAGATCTCAAGGAAAAGCTGGACTTGGCAAGTTCTTCTTCACTAAAAGAAAAGGAAAATCTAACACTTCTATGTGGGTGAAATGAAGAGCTGCAAGTGGTTGTCAGTAAAGGATAGGTGCGGGTTTGTTAAGAGAATATTGTCTAATAGCCTTGGAAGTCATCTAAAGATACAGCAGTAAGAATAAAGACATCAGCTGTGAAAGGGTGCACAGCCTTTGAGCTTCCTACCCTCCTATCCTCCAGCTTTTGTGTTGTCCCAGACTTATATTCCTTTTCACTTACCCTCCTGCTTGGTGGTTTTCAGTGGGCTTGTCAAGGCACACAAGGTGAAAGACATGGGAAGCTAAAGAATAGGTTTCTAACCAGTACTGTGTTTAGAGCAATATTTTATGACCCTGAAGCAGATGCAGCATCTTACTCAGTTCAGCTCTGTCCTCAGTGAGCACTTACTAAGTGTTACAAGAGCAGCTGTAGCCTAGGACCTGTTGGGGACATAGGAAATCAAGCAGAGGAAATATCAGAAGTGTACCCAGGTCTACACATGGTCTGTGGAGGTCCCCAGAGTGAGGAATTAAAATAGGAAGCTGTTCATCTTGATTCAGCATTCTTACTGGACTCCAGCAGCCAAACTGTTTCCCATTCCTGGGGTTTCTCTCAAATCCAGCATCCCTTGTCTGTCTGCCAACACAGTTAAAACCTAGAAATGGGACCTTGGTATGGCCACCCTTCCTTCACTTCTGCTGAAGCATCCTGTGTATCTGCGACACTGATCCTCTCAAGTCTCGTAAACAACAACCTCTTTTTTGGCTCCTTGCTCTGACCACTACATTGCTCATCACTTTGCTTCCTTTTGCTAGATGACTCCTCCCCACTTTTGCTGGCCCTACCCTTCTTGTCAAAGAGATGTATCCCCCATGGCACTTTTGCAAAGGTGACCAGGCTGTCACACCCCAAAACCCCATTCTGGCTGGGACACATTCCTCCCAGGTGTCTGCAAAAACATTTTCCTCTCCGTTGGATCTCTGAAAAGCTGCCACTCCCCACACTCCACCGGCACTTACCGGGTATGGCAGGAGCTGAGGCTACCTGGTCAGTGCCAAATAGTGTCCTTGTGTTATTGATACTTTGTCCTTCTGTCTCTCCTTCACATGAACCTAAACAAAAGTGAGTTTGTGCAGAGGATATTCATGTGACTTCATTAATTTCAGGCTACTAAATTAGGTGGAGTCAGTCAGGTTCCCTACAGAGTCAATAAAGGAAGACAATATCTAATAAACCTCCTAACTTGTCCTACCCTTCTCCACCGATTGCATAAGGAGCTTATTCATCTAACTTAGGTAATAAAAATATCCCCCTGAGGATAATAATAAAAATATTCCCCTTCTTCTCTATGCCCAGCTCCTTCTCTGAGAAAGAAAGTGCTGGGGAATTATATGTGTAGTAAAGAAAGACAGGCACAGGGAGCAAGGAGGAGAGAAACTGAGGGCAGATGAGGATGAGAGACTGGGGTGATGTGAAAGGAAGAACAGGAGATGAGATGAGGTAGTTGAAAGGATCCTCAGGAACAAATAAACTTAAGAGGTGGAAGTGGAGGAAAGATAACTGCAGAAGAGACACTGAAGGAAAAGAGAAGAGAGCAGCAGGAGGCAATATGATGCTTATCAGAAGTGTTTGTGAGTGGGCAGGCAGGGAGCAGCCACCAGGAAAGAAAGATACATTTGAAGTGATACCAGATGTGAGTCTGGGGTANAGGAAGGGGAAGGGAAAGGGAAAGGGAAAGGGAAAGGGAAAGGGAAAGGGGAAGGGGAAGGGGAAGGGGAATGAAAGATAGTAAGTTCAGGAAAAAAATGCTGACAAACTTTTAAGGTATGACACTGTGCCAGAGGAAGGTTTAGTTGAACCCAATGACAGAAAAGGTCAGACAGGAAAAAAAAAAGCAGCAGTAAGTGGAGGACAAATGAACAGAGGAAAGGCACTAAAAGGAGAGTAGGCACAGAGACCAAGGGTCTTGGCTTGCTGTCTTGGAGTCTTTCCAGGGACTTTAGTGGGAGCAGATTTGGGCCTGGAGCATTTGAAATGACTGTTACATAGACTTTAGCCAGAACTCATTCTCATAACTTCTATGTAAAAATTATGTATCTTCAAAGCTTTTGTGGATCTGTAAATATGCAGCCCCAACCCTGCCAATCCCTGCACTGTAAAATCCTAGATGATTGCTGCACCCCCTGGGGACTGAATAGGATTTGAGCTCTCCAAGTATGTAAACATTCGCTGTTTGGGTTGCACCTTGCCACTGCAAATAGAACCACTGACCTACAAAGTAAAGCAGCTTAACTCTCTGTAAAATAGATACAGATCAAGGTGTCACAGAGGTGGACCCAAGACTGCTCGGCATCCACGTGAAGCAGCAGTCTCCAGCTGGAGTGGTCCCCATACTTTCTTAGTGAATTTCTGATCTGTGATTTTGGAAGCCTATTCCCTGCCAGACTGTTTTTGCCCTTTCTTTCCTCCATCCCCTTTCCTCCTAAGGAATGACCACGGTGCCTCTGAAAGTAAACAAAGCACAGGACAGGTTTGGCAGGACCTTTCAAAAGGAAAATATTCCCTCTCCGTCTGAGCGGTTTTGAATAATGATCTCCGTAGCACATTTAGTTCAGACTTCAAAGCCTTTGTCATTGAGGTTGTGTCAAAGTTGATTTGAAACACAGACTGACAAAATGAAAGCACTCACAGGAAATACAATTCTTGCCCAGAACAGATTGTCAGAGTACCTGTGGCCACCTGGGTGAAACTGCTTTTATAAATGATTCGATTTCTCTGCTGAACACCCCCTACTGGCTCTCTGTCCATCAGTGTTCTTCCACAGGGAAGTGTGGCTTCTAATGCTGCCTGCAAGAAAGACAAAGGGTGCAAATCTGCCGAGCATCTTCAGAAATGGTCCCTCTGCAGCATCATCAGCTCCTGGCATTGCTCCCCCTGGCATTGCCATCCCAGTGTGATGACTTTTCCACAAGGTTCAGTAATTTGCCTTCTATAGAGCTGTGTTTGATGAAGATCAGAGCTGAAACAAGGCTAGATGAAATCTGCTTGGCTAATTTGTGCACCTCACCCTCTGTAAGCACTCAGCCTCTCTCCCTTTGCCCCCCTCCTAAGAAGACAGTGCTTGCTGAACCGAGATGTATCACCCTGCTCTGATGCCAGGGTGATGAGCATGAAACAAAAAGCACATGAATGCAGCCACTCAGCAGCCCTGTCACAGCTGGATGGAGCCCAGTCACTGTTCGGCTCTTAGCATGTTATGCTCCCTGGGCATGACACTGGCCTTTCCAAGCTCTGGCAATGTCTGCTCCTTCTCCAAGCCAAATAGAGATGCCTTCAGCCACTTGAAAAAAACCCTCCAAAAGGCAAAACTCCACAGGTAGACACTGCAGTCAGTCGGTGCAGAATGTTCTGGAGTCCATCTTGCTGACAGAACAGCAGGAAGTGCTTTTTTTCCCCTTCTTTTGGCCACAGATTGATGGCACATTGTCTGCATTTAGCTGCTTTTGCTGCGGCTTTCTGGGAGTGATAACCCCAGGGCTGCTGAGCATGGATGGTCAGTACCTACCCATGGACAGAATGGGTTCTTGTTCTACTTCTGTGTGTGTCTGCTCTTTGGTGAGACCTCCAGGTGTCTGCTCCAAACTGACTGCTTTTGTGCTTGGGTATGTGTATGCACATGTTGGTGGCCTGTAATGGGTGTGGAGCAATTTTAGTACCTCTAGGCTCTAGAAGAAATGGCCCAAATCAGGGTGATTTAAAAAAAAAAACAAAACAAAACAAAGAGAGAGGAAAACAGAATAAATTTTCTCTCCACAATTGTAAGAGGGGTTTTGAGGGATTTTTGTAGAGGTAGAAATTGGGTTGAATTCTGTTGGGAGTTGCTGAGGCTGAAATCTGCTTTTGGCTCAGAGGCCACCTCGGATGAGAAGTGCAGACCCATATTTTGGAAAAATGCACATGCCTCTGCTTTTGGATGCCAGCAACCTGTTTTTGCAGAAGCACTGAGTTGTTTTTTTGATCTCAGTAGGAGTTCTGGGTGCGTTAATGCTCATGCAAATCAGGCTGCGGGTATCTAAAGTTGGGAAGCCAAAAGCACAGGCGCCCCAAATTTGCAGGCTGCTTATTACATAATCACATCTCAAAAACCTCTCTGCATTTAATTTTCCCATGTTGATAATGCTGTGACTCTAAAATGTTCCTCCAATGGACCTTGGGACAAGAGTTAAGCCTTCAATTAGCTGGAAAAAAGGATCCCTGTCAGTGACAGCCATACTTACTGTATTACAGGAAAATGTGCATCAAAAGATCTAAAGTTTTCTTCTGATTCTCCTTGCCCATCCTATGTCCCTGGATATATTGAGTAAATTCTCTGTGGTCCTGGTTGAGCACACCAAAAATACTAGTCTTGAAGACATGCTATGAGCTGTTCTTAGTGTTTGCAATACTCAGTGGGGAGATGGTCATGGTTTTGCTCTGTGCCTAAGGTGAATGTTTTTGGGAGACGTGGTCATTCAAGGCAAAGAGGATAAGGATTTTTTTCCCCCTAGAAAAATAAAAAAAGGAAGCCAAGCATTTCGTACAGTCATGAAATGCTATACATGATCCAGAGTGATATAGTCTCCTTCTTATTCCTGTCAATTAATATCTTCCTTATAGAAATTTAGGTCAATCTTTAAATGAAAATTTCCATGTTGAAGTGAAAAAGCAAGAAGTTTCCATTTGACATTTCTGGAACAAATAATTTTCAGGGATGCCAGACTAAACTTCTTCAATGCTACAATTTTTTTTCCTGCTTGTTTTCAGTTGGAACTCTTTGCTTCACTTGACCCGAACTTGCAGTTCTTGACAGTCCATCTGAAATAGCTTTTTCCCAGAAAATACACTATTCAAAAAAATAGCTCATCCAGCTGAACCCAGGCAGAGGATTTTAGTCTCATCTGATTGGTTACTGATTTGTAAACTGGCCAGCAGCCTGTAGCCTGGTAGCCAAGTTGTCAAATTGTTCTTTATTTCTGCTGAATGAACTTCTAGGAACTCCAGTGAGTAAGCAAGGCCCTGTTTCATTAGGCAGCACACATCCCGGTAAAGCCAAGCTCACCTGTGCTGCAAAGGACATGTTTCTACCAGGTAATGAAATCAGCTGGAACAAAAACATATTTGAGGGCTGCAAATAAGCTAGAAGCTTCTGCTGAAAAGATAATCGAGAGAGCATGTCATAATCGAGAGAGACAATGCCTTGTCCAAAGGCACTGAAAGCAACAGGAGCCTAAGGGTGAGAGACTGGGAGGTAACATGAGCTACATTTGGATGCTAGCTTGGAATTTTGTTCGGGGAGAACAGGCAGTGAGTGCTGGGGAGTTCCTGTGCAGTCCTCCACCAGGAATCTCCTACCTGACTTCAAGGTGGTGGTATTATTCTCCTCAGCTTCCTCACTGGAAACTTGATGCCAGTGATAGAAAAGATTGGACGTCAAAATGTGGCAAATTAAATGACTTAATCTTTTACACTTTCTTTTCTGTTGTGTGCCTGATGCAGAAAATAAAAGTGGGTATTGGTGGTCATGATGAGGAATTTCCAAGTGGATTTTTTTTGGACAAGTTCAAGGGATGTGGGTTGGAAATTCTGGGCATTGGACAGCCCAGCTGCTCCCTCAGGCCAGCCACGCTGCCCTTGCAGGTACTGCAAGCAGCAGGGACCCAGGCAGCTCACCTGGGCTGCCCAAGGGGCTGGTGGAAACCCACCTCCCACCCTCTGAGATGCCACCAAGCTGACGCACTGCTGCAGTGCAGTCGTGTTGAGACAAAACCTCCTTTTTTTCTGATGGAATAGAGATCCACGAGGAGTCTTCCATGGGGGTGCCGTTGGCCCCCAGGCAGGTTGGTGGGGAGAGCCCAGCTCTGCAGTGCACACGGGGAAGGAGGGAGCACACGGGCCTGTTCTGGCAGGCGGCGGGGGGAGGGCGCTGGGAGCACCTCAGCTGCACTGCTGGCCTCGCTCGCCCGCGGTGGATCCCTGCCCGGCCTCCTCCTCAGGCAGCAGCCACAGCTCCAGAGCAGGGAGAGGAGCCTGGCATGGCATAGCTCCCTGAAAGCACCGTGTTCTGGGGGGCACCAGGCCCAGCCAGGCCAGGGAGGGATTGTCCTGCTCTGCTCTGGGCTGGGGAGAGCCTCACCTCGAATATTGTGTGAAGTTTTGGGTGCCACAATGTAAGAATCATATAAAGCCATTACTCGGTGTCCAAAGGAGGGCACAGGGATGGTGAAGGGCCTCGAGGAGAAGCCATGTATGGAGCAGCTGAGGACACTTGGCCTGTTCAGCTGGAGGAGACTGAGAGGAGACATCGCAGTTACAGCTTCTCCTGAGGGGAAGAGGAGGGGCAGGCACTGAGCTCTGCTCTCTGGGACCAGGGACAGGACCTGGGAATGGCTGGAGTTGTGTCAGGGGAGGTTTAGGCTGGATATCAGGAAAAGGTTCTTCCCCCAGAGGGTGGTGGGGCACTGAACAGGCTCCCCAGGGAATGGTTACGGCCCCAAAGCTGCCAGAGCTCCAGGAACGTTTGGACAATGCTCTCAGGGATGCACAGGGTGGGACTGTTGGGGTGTCTGTGCAGGGCTGCGAGTTGGACTCGATGATCCTTTTGGGTCCCTCCCAACTCAGGTTATTCCATGATTCTGTGATTCTGTTGGCCATGAGCAGGGGGACATTTCACTTCCTCAGCCCTGCTCAGCTGCTGCTCTGCCTCAATGCCACAGTGGCTGCTAAAGGTGGGCGCTGGAGAGGCAGTCCTGGGCATTGCAGTCCCTCATGGGCACATGGATTGTCCTCCCAAGACAGGGAGCCCTGCTGTGCAGCGAGGACAAGGCTCCTGGGACAACGCCTGCCACTAAGGGTGGTTTCAGAGGTTGCAACACGGATCAGGGCTTTGAGGAAGCCGAGATTACCACGGCATGTCCTCCTCTGCCCTGTGCTGTCAGTTTCCCCCCAGGCACTGTGTGAGAAAGTGAGCATGGATTTAATTGCCGTGGTGGCACAACATCCAGATGTTTTGAATACTTCTGTAGATTCCTCCTTGTTTGTGATGTGGTTAAGGCTGCTGGCAGCAAGGTGGGGAGCATTTAATTTTGTGTCAGAGGAGAGAAAGTGATAACCCACTGTGATAGACTGGTGCCTGCTTCTTGCTGGGGCCACCACTGCTGCCAGCAGTTCTGGGTGGGGGGGTGAGGGCTGCAGATGCAGGGGACCCCAAGAACCCTTGGCGAGGGGAACATGGCCTGGGGCAGGCACAGCAGATTAGTGGTGAAGGCTGCTGTGCTCAGCCCTTGGCAGGGGGATGAAGGTGCATGAGCAGTCAGCAAGGGCTTCTGCCCTGCTCTGCTCCATCTGATCACAGTCTTAGCTCTGGAATAAAGATCCCACACATATTTGATCCTGAACAAAACCTGTCTTGGGTCAGCACACCGGACGCAATTTTCCTTGGGGATCCTGTATAAAGCGCTGGGGCTAAATGTTGCCTCTCTGGCCTGGCCCCCAGCTGGACACAGCCAGTGCAGCCCCTCCCTCGTGGTCTCTGGCAGCCCACACCCAGCCCACAGCCCCATGCAGTGGGGTTACTGACTCCATTTGGGCCCCTCAAGAATGAAGTCCCTGCAGTTCAGTGCAGTTCAGCTGCTGGTAACCGGAACTCCTGTGAAGTCCTGCTGTGTTGTGGTCAGGGGGACAGTGGGAGCAAGCATGCAGGACAGGCTCGAGCACTAACCAGCATTCAAAAGTGACTGCATGAAACAAAATGAAGCTGCTGTTTGAAATATTTGCTGCAACTGCTTGTGGAAGATTATGCATTGTGTTTTTCTTTGTCTGGACTGTAGATCCCAAGACACAGCTGAGATTGAAGCATCTCTTCTAGACAAGGCTGTTGCTCTGGACAGGCACTGCCTGCACCTGCCTGAATGTCTAGATATGAACCATCACTTATTGCTCTCAGTCTGTCTGGTAAGTGCCAAGCACTGATCTTAGCTGGGCTCTCATGCTGATGGTGGCTGCTGAGTTGGTGCTTCTGCATGCAGTGTTGATAATGGATGTTCCAGTTCCCATCTGGGGTCAGGTGTTTAATGCTGATCTGGTTTCAATCATGCTGTGCCAGTTTATCACACTGAGTTATAGACCTCTGCTTCCTGGGAAGGTCCTTTGGGGAACAACACGCCATCACTGGCAGAAGTAGAAGTAGTTGCAGATCTAAGCTGTATTTTCTGCAATCCTTCTGCAGTGAGTGCATGCAGCTGTAACTTTCAGAAAGCTCTTTCTCCTTTTATCTTTGTCTCCTTGATGGAATGAACAGCCCCTGAGCATCCTTTTGTCCCTTCCTAAGGCGGGAGATCAGCTCTGCCTGATCTGTGGCAGTAGCTATCCTGCAAGTAGAGTTCCCCACCGTATCAGCTAAACTGGCTCCCTGAAAGTGGGTCCATGCAGGAGGTGGGATTTTGGTTTTGCTTGATTTTAAAGAAGAAAAATGTATGTGCATTTTATATACAGACTAAGGGCCCACACAAGGAAAAAGCTTGTAATTGTTCCTGATGCAGTGTGTTTGGCAGTGAGAAAAAAAATGTGGGTGGGGAATACAACACCTTTGCCATATCCTTCTTGCCTCCTTGTAGGGGGAGGGAAGAGAATGAAAGCAATTTGTCTTTGGCAGGTACTTGTTCCTTTCTGTAGGGCTCTTAAGTTGTTCACTATTAATGCAAGCAAAGATCTTCATACCTACTGTCATACTTGTGTAGAGATGTAAAAAAAAATCAAAGTAGCTCACAGAGTTAAATTAAATTAATGAATGATTCCTCACATGTTGCTAAATGACAAAACTGAACCCCCCAAATCCCCTCAGTGTCTTTCTTGGACTTTACCGGGCAGCAAAGGACCAGAAGGGTTCAAGCTGAGGGGAAACAGCTCGGGGGAAATCAGGGACATTAGGAAAGTACCTGCTGCCTCTGTGAATAGAGCAACACCCACCTATCTTGCAACACCCATCGTCTTTCCCCAGCTCATCTTCACTGAGGCTGCGAAGATCAAAATACTGGTGGGAGCTGGCAAGTGAATATCCCGGGGATTTCAGAGTCTGGGAATTTCAGCAATCTTGTGTGGAGGTGGTTACTCCTATGGCCAACTCCTCATCCAAGATGAGAGGGCTTTTGGAGGGTGCTGGAAGTGTGTGTCACACTGCCGAGGAAGCAGCCAGGAGACTGTGCTGTGTTTTGGATAATCAGATATAATGTGTACTGAAGTGAACTCTCTCTCCAGTGGATTTTTATCTTGGAAAGGATGGCGCTTCTCTTTTAAAGGCTACACACAGGGTGGTCTTGACACAGGAGGCCACCAGTGGCAGACAGCAGGACTGTTTGGAGATACATGGTGCTCCTGGGTGAATAAAGGGGCAGCACCAGTGAAAGACAGCAGGGTCTGGCTCTGGGAACTGGGGTGTCCCGTATGAACCATGGGAGCTCTGCTTGTCTGCCATGTTCCTCTGCCCCACTCTCGTTCCTCTGCCCAGCCATGAACCCCCCAACAAAGGAGCTACAGACTCTTTTGAAACAAAACTGTTGGGCTTGTTGGTCACACTCAGATGGCTGCACAGAGCAATTGGGGAGGTCATAATTGAAAGGTAGAAAATAAGTGGTGAGGGCTGCAGCTGAAAGCCTCAGAGAGCTGTGCACATATGAGCTCTTCTGAAGCATGTCAGGCAGCTCAGATAGCAGGACAGCCACACTGTCTGACAGTGTGCAAAGACTGTGCTGTGTCCCAAGAATTCAGTTTTCCAGCCTGGTTTGCTCAAAAGTGAAAACAGTTGTGGGTGTGTTGGGTTGGGTTAGATGTCAAAAAGCAAAAAGGGAATGGCAGCATGGAGTACCATGGGAAGCAAATGGCCACAGAGAGCTGGCCCAAGTTGGATTAAGCTGGGCTGTGGTTTCCCACTCCTCTCCCCACTTTGGGATGCTTTTCCCCACTATCCATCTTACAGCAGCACTGCTGCCTGTGTGGTTGGGCGGTGAGTCAGACCAAGGAGCTGAAAACCAGCCTCTTCTTTCTGTGCAGGCTATTTTCACCAGGTCAGTGTGCGTGGGGGCTGCCAAAGGGCTGGTGCTGACACCAGGAGGGGTGTGGGAGAACGTGGGAGGACCTGGGTGTACCAGACTAACATCTGAGGCTGCAGATGTGGGAGAGAGACTTCTTCCTGTCAGTTAGGGTGAGGCAGGTTATGTTGGCTGCTCCCGAGGATGTGTAACAGGAGCAGAAAGATCTGGAGAGCTTGTTCTTTACTATGTTTTTATCCCCTTTTCTCTTGTTAGTCTCAGGTGGCACTGTGTGTCCCTCTCGTTTCTGCAGGTGCTCGTGGAAGCAGTTTATTGTCTCCTGCTGCTTTGTAACAACTCCTCATGATTGCCCCTGGGCTGACACCTCTTCCTTCCCTCACAGGCACATCCATTCCTGTAACTGGATGGATTTACCAATATGTTCTCAGTTTGGTTACGAGTGAAGACGCTGTTGATTTTCATAGAGGCAAAAGGCAGCTGATACACTCAGAGACAGTTCCTGTGTCCGTGGCCTGTGGTTTTTATTCAATTTTGTTTTGTTTCAGCATCCGTAAGATTTAAATTACAAGCAAATTGTTTGATTGGTCACATTAATACCACAGCTCTTGGTTTGGTGGAGGATAGGACCAGATGTCACCTCTGAGATGTCCCCATTCCTGGCAAAGCTGGGTTTAGCGATAGACTCAGTTATAGCACAAAGCCTGTGAATTTTTTGTGTGGCTTCCTAGGGATGCTGACAACACTGCAGTGAAACAGATCAAAAGAGCAAAAGACAACAGGACATTTATTTTGTAGGTTGGAAATTGCTCACTCATTGCATACAGACCACATGTGGCTGCAACCCACAGGAGGCATCTGTCCTATATAAAAAGTATCAAGGTGGAAGAAGTAGGAGCGAACTAGATGCTTGTTTTCTGATTAGGACTGCTTAAATGGCTCTTGAAGAGGTGAATGAATTGATTTTCCCCTTTGCTTTTCTGAAAGTCAGCCTTGGGCTCTAAAGAGCTCATTACAAATAGCCTTGTGCCCATCTCTAACACGTGAAGGAGAGCAGAATTTCTCTTCCCTTCCCCTTCCCCTCTGCAGCAGCAGCAGCAGCTACAGCTGTTCAGCAAAGCCTCACAACGCTTCTTTTTTTTTTCCGAAAAATGACTTCCCAACCCAAGACACAAGGCTTGGTTGACATTTTGTGGAGGAAGGATGAAAAAGGACAGAGCTGAAACACTTCCCTCTTTTGTAAACAAAAGCTGGGAGACAAACAAGTTGTTTTGAATTTAAAGAAAATGTTTTCATTTGGAAAATGAATAATTTCCTGAAAGACTTATGGCTGAATGAAAAATGTTTCCTTCTTTGTGAAATTCTCTTGGATGAACATTTACCCTTTCGCAATTGCTTCTCACACCCGTAGCCATGTTCTGGTGCTGGCTTTTCAGCAGGGACTGAGCGTGTCTCCCTCTGCCCCTTCCCATGCAAAATCCATGGCTTTTGTTGACTTCAGTGAAAACTGTAGGTTAATCAGTCCTTTGGGAAGTTGGATCATAGGTTCCTAAGTCTTGAGATGGACTTGGCTTGGTTTTATGAAGTAGGTCCCTTTTTTTTATTCAACAGCCTTTTGCTGTGAAATTATTTCTATTGAAACTCTTCCAGTTGGGAAAGACATGACGTGACAACCCTGGATGCCTCAGTCCTTGAGAGGCCTTATGTCTGAGGCTGATTTTGTGCTGTCAGTTCATCTGTGTTGGCATTTGATGGGTGTCAGCACTGAATCCAGGTTTCTGCAAAGTACCATCAAAACAAGTGGTTGTGTTTTTCACTCCAGGGTGGGAATTGACTTGGTTGAGAAGGTTGCTGTGAGGGTTAAGTTTTACTTTTGTAGTAAACTGTCAGTTTTTCCAGGGTAGGATATTTTTTGTGGACACTGCACAGATCTCTATGTTGCACAGATTTTGTACAGCCCTAATTTCCATTGGCTTTAGCAGAGCAAAGGTGTCGCTTCATGCGTGAAATTGTTACTGTGGGATGGCAGATCTCTCTGGCCCATTTTCCTCCTGTTCTGTGTAAGGCTGAGGAAATTTCAGCGGTGAGTCAGATTATATGAATTAACTACTTGGTGAAGTCCTGGCCACGTGAAATTTGTCTGTCCATTAATTATTCTTGCTTGCTGATTCTGTGGAATTTTTAGGAGTGATCTGGGATGTGAGTTGGGGAGGAAGAATCTGTGAGGCAGCATGTTCCAAAGAGCATTCACCAACACTAAGAAAATTTGAAAAGAAATAAAAGAAATAGGCAGCTTCTGTTGCTGATGTGTTTGCTACTGTATTTGCAGGCAATCTCCCCAGGGTCATTCCCAAGTGGAGAGAGAACCTCGCACCCTAGCCTAAGGGTTGGAAGAAGCATGGTTGTTGGGTTACCTGGGCTCTCATGGGACCAGAAAGACACCTCAATGTGTGTTCCTCCCTTTCCCCATTCTGTTTCGCATCAGCCAGTTCCCAAGAGACTGATGTGCTCTCTGGAGCCTTTCCTGCAGGAAAGGGCTGGTCAGCACCCCAAGAAACAAGTGTAGATGTATCCTGCAGCTCTCTGGGCCAGGAACAGCCCCTCCAGTAAGCCACTATGGAGCTTCAGTTCCTCCCTTGCATTCTGCTTACTTAGCTGGAAAAAAGAGTAAGAGTTGCACTGACTGCAGTCAGTAAGGATCTCCATGTACAAGTGGGAATACTGTTGTTTACAGAAGTTAGAGAAGAAAAGCATGTGGTTGGAAGCAGAATTAAGAAAAAGTTAAATGGAAAGAAAAGGACACATTTTAATGCCGGAGATGATTAACCTTTGGTACAGAGGAGATGGAGTCCTCATTCTGCAGGGCTTTGAATAGGGACCTGCTCAGATCCTGCAAGCATGCATAGGCAAAGTGACCTTGGCCCTTCCCTTGGTGAGGCACATGGTGAACACTCCCAGCTTTCCTCGTCCTGATCATCCCAACTGACTCTTTGCTTGCATCAGCTTTCATGCTACCCCTGCTTCTTTTCCTCACTTTTTTCTGACATGTCATGCACTCACATCTTTCCGGAGCCTACTGGAAACAATACCTGCTTTGTTTGAGCTGTCTTCAGTTCCTTCCTTTTACCTTGTCAAACACCAGGAAGGGTTGACTTGGAAACTTCATCCATTTAGCAGAACTTGGCTTCAAGTCAACAACCCCAGGCTAACAGTGTTTATCAGGCAGTAGGAGATCAATTCTAATTCCTGAACAGTTATCATTCTTCCTGTTGTGGCTGTTGTCCAGCACTTTGAGATGCTGGGAAACTTTATGCAGAGGTGTTTGCAGGAGGCAGAAAGGTTGATATGCGCCTGCAGGTTTTACAGCTGATCATATTGGCCATAATGACCTCTACTGTCTTATGGGAGGGCGCGGTGTTTTCCTTCTTTTCCCCTAAATGTTGGTTGTAGCTTGTGACAGCCAGCTCGGAGCAGTCACACAAAGACGGTCTGCCTGGTTTTAAATTGGTATCTCAGCCTGGTTCCTGTGCTGGAACTGAGGATGGTGGAGATGCACACACTTGCTTTTGTTGACAAATGGACAACACTGAAGAAAACAGGTGTACTGCTCCAATTCTCTGTAGCAATTGCCAGATTATTTCTTTCCCATTTGTACCCTAGCCTGCCCCAGGCTCCCAAGAATCACAAGAAACAGGTGTCCTGCAGAGTGACAGCCTAAGCCTTACCCTTCAGTGGACATCTAACCTGGGTGGACAGATGGTCAGTAAGTTGACTGGTTGCCCAAGTTATGATGACTAACCCTGGAAGATGGTCATTAAGCACTTTTAGTGCTGTCCTTTTGGGCAAATGAGGGCTGTTACAGCAGAGATACAACAGTACTGCCGTAGGGGAGGAGGAAAAAGGCTGCTTCCTTCACTGGTGACATCAGCACTGTTGGAGCCAGCTTGAGATGAGCTGGTTGCTGAGCATCCACACTCCATTCCCCCTTTTTCAAGGCAACAAGGTGAGGAAAGAACAGAGTGGAGGGATGAAGGTGGGAAGACAAGCTCTTGCCCCTCTTTTTCTGCCCTGGCTTCAAAATGGCATAACATTTTTGAATGGATTGGGCAAAACAGGTAGGGACATCTAGAATGAAGAAACTGATGCAATTTTGTTCACCATTGGCAGAGTCCTGTCTTACATTTTGCGCTGGAGTTCTGGCTGCCCGGGCATTGATTTCTTGGCATTTCATGTCCTTGCTTCTTTTGGAAGTGGGTCCTGGGAAGTTCCTTCTCCACCCGGCTCTCTTTTGAGCTCTTACGAGCTGCCCAGGGCTTGAACTAGGCTGCAAACCTTTCCCTCCTCCCTCCTTGGCCTCTGCCCTGCTGGGTGTGGCAGGATGGCACTGTGCAGTGGGACATTTCTTCTGAAGCAGCTCATGAAGTTTCACCTTTCTCCTATCAGGTGGATATAATTTAGCTCAACTTCCAGTTCTGCATGATGAGAAGGGATGCTGCTGTCTGCAGCAGAACTGAGCAAGGTGTGCCTGGGGTGAACCCAGCGTAACCAGCAGATCCCAGGGTGCGTGGGAATCCAGTATGGACAGACCTGACATGTGGTAGATCCACCTGTTTCTGTGCTGTTGGAATACTTACACTGACACACCAACCTTTTCTTTCAGCACGTTTGATTTTGGGCTTCATGCTGTGGCAGTGCATCCTTTCTCTCCTCGCATCTTTCCTAAGTGGGTCTTTCTGCATTGCTTGGAAGCTGCTTGGGTTTCCAACTTAAGTCAGCATGTTCTTGTTTTCTTGTGCCTCAGAGCTGGCGTCTCATCTGGGAGAAGTGAAAACCTTTCTTCCTACATAATTAAAAAATGCTGCTGTCAGCAGCCTCTGTAAGTCCTCAGGGTGTGTGGACAGTCACTGAGGTCTTCTTTGACGCCCTTGCAAAGTCTTTCCTGCTTAGTGCTGGGGAGCAGGATGGAGAAACCATGCACCACCATGCTTGTGGCCGCTGTATTCTGCAAACTTCTGCACTGTCTGGGCTCCCTGTGCTGGTTTTGGCCTGGGAGCTTTCCTTTGCAGCTCAGTCAGTTTTGAAAATGGGAAGGAAGATATACTGGACATGCACTGCTGTGCCTCTTCTGTCCCAGAGCCTCCAAAGGATGTTCTCTGGACTCAAGACTAGTTCTTGAGCTGAGACTAATCCTCACTGGAGCAATAGCCAAGACCACTGAGAACTTCCTCCACTGTGCCTTCAACCTGCAGCATTTGGTATTGTTCAGAGTGCGGAGAAAGCTGTGCCAAGGTGTAGGATACATCTATTTCCTCTTCTAAAATTAAAGGAAAATGGCCCCAAGGGACCGAATTATGGAGGAACACACCTTTGTTTCCTTCTTGCTTGATGTCTTGGCTCAGAAAGGGGTTTGTTCACTGCTTACTCTTTGCCTTTGTGTTTTAAAAACACCAGTGAAAGGAAACAAAAAATAAATACTGAGCAAGGAGCAGCTGAGTGCTCCTAGCTCACACATCAGCCAGATTGTCATGGGTCATCCTGAGCTGTAGTTGGGATCCAAATACTTTAACCTGCTGTGAATACATGGATCTGTTGAACAAGCCCAGAGGAGGGCCACAAAGGTGATCAGAGGGCTGGAGCACCTCTCCTAAGAGGACAGGATGAGAGAGTTGGGGTTGTTCAGCCTGGAGGAGGCTCCACAGAGACCTTGAAAAGGCCTGATGTATCTGAAGGAAGCCTACATGAAAGTTGAAGAGGGACTTTTTACAAGGGCATGGATAGGACAAGATGGAATGACTTTTAAATGGAAGGAGCGTGGGTTTTTATTAGGTACTAGGAAGAAATTGTTCCCTGTGAGGATGGTGAGACCCTGGCACAGGTTGCCTGGAGAAGCCGTGGCTGCCCCATCCCTGGAAGTGTCCAAGGCCAGGCTGGACAGAGCTTGGAGCAGCCTGGGATAGAGGAAGATGTTCCTGTCCATGGCAGAAGTGGAATGAGATGAGCTTTAAGGCCCCTTCCAACCCAAACCATTTAGTGATTATTTGAGTTGCTCCCACCAGAGAGCACGAGCTGTGGGCTGTGTGCTGCTGACAGGATGTGTTTGTTTGCTGTAGTGTTGGTGGCACCTCGCTGGAGCAGGGATGTGTTTGTTTGGTTTGGCTTTTGGTGGCACCTCTGGAGCAGGGATGTTCGGAAACCCTCCAGAGGCCTCACACTGTCAAAAGCGCCAGGAACCCCACCCTGCAGGAGACAGGGACAGCAGGGAGCAGTTTGTGCCACCTCATCTTGTTCTCCCCTCACGTCCTCGTTAGGGATGACCACTTGAAAATACAGTCCTGCTATGGTGGAAGAGAGGGGCTGGGTTTCTAGACTGGTTTGCAAAGATGAACACTCTTCAAAACCTCTTGCTCTCACACTCTTTGACCTGGCCTGTTTAGCATCAGTCATCACAACAACTCATTTTTGGTTTTTCTTTTTCTTCTATGTCCTCTTCCAAGAGAAGGAAGGAGAACCAGGTACATGCATCCAGTCATTAGAGGAGTACTTGGCTGTCACCCCAAGACATTGGCTCATCTATCAGGACAGGCAGCTAAGTAAATATTTCAAGGGACAGCCTTAACTTTTCTGAACAACACTTCCCAGGGAAGATCAAGACACTGCTCATATATGTTTGGGCAGGGGGAGCCTGCAGGTTTCACTTCCTGATTGAAAACAGCTGGTATGTGCTAGAGACTCTTGGGTACTGTGGCTCTTAAAAAGAAATAACCTTGTAGCAATGATTGCACCAACAAATTTGGCATTCCTGCTTTTATATTAAATTTTTTTTATTGAGATGATGTAATTACAAGCATTTTAAAAATTATTTGCAACTCACTGGCCCTGAGAATAGGCTTGGTTTTGTTTTGTTACATTCATTTGATTCAGTCCCTTAGCCCCACACCTTAAAAAAACAAAAGCCATCATCAATAAAAACACTAGAATTTTATTTAAAAAAAAAAGAACTCAAACTCTGGATTCGCATACAGTTGCAGTCTGACAAAAGAAATCTGGAGAATGCATATGTGGAGTTTGAAATGTGGGGAGGATGGCAGCAACTTAGTGTTCACAGAAAGGGCCCCAGTAGTGTTCTCTGGATGGAGAGGCAGTCAACAGGTTTCAAACTTTAATCAAGAAAATATTCTGCTGTGGAACTGCAGCATGTCCTACCTGACTGGCCTGGCTGACCTGGCTTGTTGAGGCTTGTGCCTGGCTTGTTGGCTTGAGCAAGATGATGACAGTGAAGGTCCCACTTAACCTTTGCTTAACCACTTAACCGCTCAGAACCTTTGCTGGGTGCTGAGGTCGGCAAAGATCTCTGGAGGTCATCTGGTCAAACCCCCTCTGGTCAAGCAGGGCCAGCCAGGCCCAGTTGCCCAGGACCGTGTCCAGGTGACTTTGTGTGTCTCCAAGGATGAAATGCTTTCTCCCTTTCCCCACTTCCTTTGGTGGCAAAGGCAGAAAGTTTGGGCATTTTGCTGCTGGCAAATTCTACACTGGGAAATCAGAAACTGGGGGAGAAGGCAGGTGTCAGTGTTGGTGGAAAGACAGCGTTACCTTTGCTAGCCTGGGCAAGCAGCAACGCATTCCTATAGCTCAGGATGTCAATGCTGTCTTTGCACTACCATGGATCTGCCACATGGATGTGAGGTTGATGGGAATCTCCCTACTGCAGCTGCTCTAGCCTGCCATTACTTTTTTATTTTTAGTCATACCTGATAAAGTCATTTCAAAACTCCAAGAGCAGTTCAAATCCTGCAGCTCCCACAACAGGTCCCAAGCCCCTGCAGTTCTGGCAGCTCCAGTGTCACCCACACCATTCCCTCTGGCACCAGGAGACCTGCCAGGAGACAGGAAGGGCCTCTGTGGGACTGGCCTTTTACAAGGTCAAAGGCTATTTTCATTCCAGCTAGCATTCTTGAGAAAACTCCTCTGTGGTTGTGACGAAGTTGTCTGAAGATGTCCTTTATGTGTGAACTGGGAAGAGTTTCCAGCAGCCACAAACTTTTTTTTCCCCCTTTGACTTAGATTCTGCAAGTGGAAGTGATTGCAGTTTTTGTAAAGGTGAACATTTCCGCTATAAAGCTCCCCTATAGGACAACGCATGTGATTTTCCTGTCTTACCCAGTGCTGAGAATAGACTTTGTTTGATAGATAATGGTGAGGAAATGGGTGGATTGTCTCTGGTTCTCTGTATTTTGCACCTTGGCCATGGCAAAAAGCTGTGACTCATCAGAGCACTTTATACAGAAAGTCCCTATTGGCTTTTTTGTCCCTCACCATCTTGCAACAGCAGGTGAAAGAAAATAATGCAGTTATGCAGTTGTCTAGACCACAGCAGTAAAGAGGATGAATCATCCTCTGCAAAAATTTAGTTTCTTTCTACCACTGGACACCCAAGGATACAGCTAGAGCCCGTCTTTACATTGGTACTTCTGATCACACTCCATCTGTCAAATTCACCACTTCACTGCAGCTCCTGAGACCTGGCTGCAACTTGGGTGCCCTTGATCAGGTTGACAGAGTAACTCCTTGGGCCCTTGGTCTCAAGGGACCTTAGGTTTCAGATCTGTGACTACTGAAGTCCCACAGTGTCTCCCAATCTCATGCCTCACAAGCGCCAAGGACTTCAGAGTCACGACAGAGACAGGTGACACATTGCTGGGAAACACTCCCCTGTCCATTATTTTGAGGCGGAAAAGATCAAGTACGTGGTGCGCTGGGACTTGTAACTTACTGACTATGATTTTATAGAAAAAATGTGGCTGGGAAAAGCTCAGGGAGAAATGTACACCCTATCATTCCTCATCAGATACCGGCTCAGAAAAATCTCTCCTTGTTGTACGATGCTTATCTACACCCTTAACAAAGCTGTTCCTTCTATGACCTGTGACTCAATATTAAGTCTTTGGTGAGATTGGCCTATCTCTGTTTAAACATTGGGGACACTGTTCATTGCCGAGTGCCATTTTTTCCTGGATAGATTAACCCTCTTGTTAAATATGTGGAAAGATCAAATGTCGTGTTGGTTTAATAGCTGATAAAAGCTCTATCATGGGAATGTACCTTGGTTTTTTGGTTGAAATTGATTAGATTAGCCTTTTGATTTTTTCCCAGATCTAGTTTCTTTTATGTTTCCATTAAAGAGGCTTTCTGCTTTTAATGCACTGGTGTGGACGTGCTTGCTTTCAGGCACCATGTGATTCCTGGAGTTTCCCTATACACCTTCTCCATCTGCAAGCACCATTTCTGCTGCTAGATCTTCCTTCCATTCAAAGGGCCACTGCTGATGGATCAGTAGACACTTGGACACCACAGGCATTCCTGTCCTGGTGGTCCAAGCTGTGAAATGAAACAGGCCAGCAGGTTCTTTTGTTTGGGCATCAAGGACTGCTGAGCCTTCTGTGACCAAACTAGGCACAGCTCTTTGCCTCATGCCAAGCACCCTCAGTGCAGCAAATCAAATGGAGGCACCTTGCAACCAGAACAAAACCCCACACCAAGAAAGCAACACGGCTGTAGGGTTTGTTTTTCTCTTGTCTTTTAAATCATGGTAAAAACAGTCAAGCTGGGACAAGCTTCCTTGATGGCAGAGCTGTAGGATGGGGGAGGGCAGTGGGAGGCATTAAAAAAACCAAATCCCAAAACAAAGCCAAAATCAATTACAAGATATAAGTATAGCTATTTGGTCTCTAGTTCTCTAACATCAGCTTTTAGAGTGGTGAATCATCTACCTCTCCAGCAACACAAAATGATCCTGGAGAGGTTTCTGAGTAATACAAACCATGTGATGAGTCCCTTTGCTTTCTCCCTATGATGTAAGGAACAGTCCTTCACCTTTCACCCCAGAATTGCTAGCAGGTATGAGAAACATCCCTTCCTTCTGTAATTACAGACGCTTCAGTCTTCCCTTTTTATAGGAAACTTTGAATTGAAATTCTGCATTGTGAATATACTGGGGGGGGTTCACATATATATTTTTAGATATATATATATATATGGAACTTATATATATATACACACATATATATGTATTTGTCCCCACCCTCCCTTCCCCCGCTTCATTCTATCACTTCTTTCTAGAAGGAGGGAAAATGTTAACTGATAGTCTCTTGCAGAGGTTTGTCACATTTGTTTTTCTCCTCCCCGGAGCACTTAGGTGATTGGTTTTGGTCCATATTCCAGCAGTTAACAGCCACTCAGAGTACTCATTGTGAGCCCAAGCTATGCTGGGATGACAGCCCAGCCTACATATGAAGGGTGTCTCCTCTTCATTTGACAGGTATGTGTGAGAAATTCTTTTGGTAGCTTCAATGCATTTCCCAGTGGCAGCACATATAAATTGATCCAAGCAAACTGGAAGCCTTGAGCAAATCCCTTCTGTGTTGCTATTGTTTATGCAGTGTTGTGTCATGAGACTTGCACAGAAAATAAGAGCACTCTATTTCCATAGGAAAGCCTTCCAAAAAAAAAAAAACCAAAAAAAGAAGAAGCATAATCTGATGTCGTGTCCTATGTGAGATAAGGAAAGTCAAACTGCATGTTTATTAGGGAAAAAAAAAATGACAAAAAAACCCCCAAAACTGAAACAAACCAAAAAGAAAGAAAAAACTCAAGGGAGACTTTGTAGGAACAGTGAAGTAGTGCATAAGTCCGGGCTTCCTCCCCTTTGCTTTCCTGCCAGCACCACTTCTGCCTGTTTGTTTTGTTAAGGTGCTTCAGGTCCTGCATGGTCTTCAAGCTAAGCGGCGACCTCAAGTACTGCTTCTGTGTTGTTGCTTCCCCTCCCAAACCGTGCCGACCATCGGGCAGATGTTTCTCCCCTGGACCCACAGAGGTGGTGCACCTGTTTCCTTCAGCACTCATCTTCTTGGTATATTTGTTCATCCAGTTCCTGCGATTCAAGGTGCTCGAGGCGGTCTGTCCGGCCACTCATGATCTCGTCTGGGGTCTTCATGAACCTGCAAAACAGAGAAACAAGCGCATTTCTCAGGGATCTCAGCTTTTATCTTCACCAAGTTGTTGAGACCCCTGAGCTCTACAGCTCCCAAGATAATCTTTGCTGTGTCCTCCTAAAGCCTTAGTATTTCCCAGCTTCTCCCCAGGTATCTTCCCTCTGCCATACCTTGAAAGGAAACAAAAGAATCACTGGCATTTACCCTGGCTGAACCAAACCCCATAGTCTTTTCCAAAGAATGATATTTATTTCTTCTCCCTCATATTGTTTGCTGTTGTCATGTCAGATGACAGCTGGGCCCAGGTACACTGATGTGTCATGTCTGGCGACAGAGACATGAAAGGTGTTTACGATCAGCATATTTCAAAGCACAAGCCCTTGCAAGGTGTGGGGAGGCACACGGCTACTGATTTGTGCAGGCCTGTGTGTAGGTGAGTGAGAAGAACATGAAACACTGAAGGAACAGAGGGGGAAAAAGCCAAGGTCCAAATCAGAACAAGTTCCAGGAAATGGAAAAAACCCTGAAGGAAAAAGGTTTTGGGCTAGGGAACTATAAGCAGTTTCTTCCTGTGTGATTGTAGCAAACATGACTGCAGTGAGGCAGCATCTTCTGTAATGAATGCCATGGCTCCCAGCACCAATGCCTCAAGGCAGTTAAGTCTGCAGGGTTCTGGAGACAGAAACTGCCTCTGGGGAGGCATGGCAGCAGCAGGAAATGAGAAAGGACATCCACCAGCCTGCAGTTTAAGTCTGAAGTCTTGGTTTTTGCCAGGATGCTTTTGTGTACTACTACACAGAGGTCGCACAGAAGGCTCCCTTTTTCATTTTCAATTTAATGGTGTAGGAAGAGAGAGTGGCACAGGAAGGATGAAATCCTGGTTTCAACACAAATCAGTTTCCCAACTCCCAAGCACTTCTGCAGAAATTAGGATGAAAGATGTTTATGCTGGAAGTGGTACAAAATTTCACTGTCTTTCATTAACATGCAGCAGTATGAAATGTTTTAATCATAAGAGCTGATTTTATTTCAGGTTGATGATATGCTCAGTATCCTTGCCCCAGTGAAAACAAAAACAACCATCAGGAGCCTTGTTACTATCACTGACCCCGAATGCTCACTGCTGGAGCCTCCCAACAAACACACAGCATAGCCTGGAACTAACCTTTTGCCATCCCTTCTAATTTTGGAAATCATGTGCATATATGCATTTAGGAAAAAAAAAAGGGCTATGACTCACTGCTGTGTCACTGCTGGAAAAACGCTGCTGCTACCAACGGTGTTACAAGTGAAAAACTCGTATGCAGGAGTGGTGAATCAGTGCCTGGCTACACACTGAAAATGCACCAAAGCCCACGGCCAGACTGTGCCCTGATTTAAACCCTGTGACTGTCTTGTTGATCTTGTACGAGGATGATACCAAACACAGAGTGGTCCCACTGCCCTCCTCTCCATGTGGGGCATGGGCCGATGTGAGCTGCTCCACAGGACTTTGGGTACTCCTTCTGGTCTGTGCTTTAAGTCACATCAATACAGTGTGGGTATTCCTAATAGCATTTGAACATTAAAAAAAATACAAACAAAAACCAACCCAACCCAAAACTGCACAAAAACTAAGAAACTATCTGTGACCTTTTTGTTGCTGAAGACAGCCAGCTAACCTGTTAGAAATCCTTTTCTGACTCCATCTTACTTAAAGCTCCACACAGATATCTGCAGATCTCAACTGCCTGCACATTAAAGTCACATTTCCTATTATTTCTGTGCATCCGAGGAATAGCCAAGGAGGGCACATTAATGACTTGATTTTTTGCAGCTGTTCTTTTTCTCTTCAGATATAAATAGGTCTAAGAAAACAACATCAAAAAGTTTTTATTGGGAATTGTGCAAAGAAATGTTTTGCTGGGGATTTTTTCCCAGTTTCCAAAGGAAATGAAGTTTATATAGCTCATGTTTTATGCTCTCTGGTGACCTTTGAATCTGTTGGTCAATTTGGCTAAGTCTTACAGAGGAACTGTGGTCTCCAAGGGCATTAAGTTACAGTAGTTTTGAGAAAATAGGCAGCCTGGTTGAGAAGAAAGGGACTCCTGTTTTGTGCATGTTCCCACTGAAGGGAAGGCTTCAAGAGAAGCACATTCACTGTTCAGCGTCAGGAATTCCCCCAGAGCAATGCAGTCTTCACACAAGGCCACAGAGATACAGGTACCCTTGGTACTGATGGAGCAACCTTGTTTTAACTTTCCACCAGAAAAAAAAGTAACTATCAAGCACTTGATTTTGCCCATGACTACTTCTTTCTTTCACTCTCCTTCCCGTATCTTCCTTCTAAGAGCTGACATAAACAAGTCATTCCACACAACCCTTTTCAGCTGAAGATAGTTTGAGTGCTAATACAGTTCTGTTAGCTATTTAAGAAAACAAATTCCAAGATTGCCTTCCTACTGATATAATTTCCAAGCACACTACTAGATCCAGGCCACTGACAGGAAAGCAGTCTTTGGTTTGAGTTCAGTGCTCTGAGGGTTAGACATGCACTAGGATTTGCTGGCATTATCTGAAGAGAACTGGAGTGCTCTCACTCTGTGCCATCTGCACTCAGGTTTGTAAAAGTAGCTCCTTGCTTTAATGCTGTTTCAGGCCGTATTTCCTAAATTCTTGGTTGTATCATCCAATCCGATGCACTGGGTTCTATGAACAGCTCTTGCAGCTCCCTCTCTTCCTTGGCACCACCAAAGACGTGGTCATCAAGTGCTTCTCTTCTGCCATGCCCTTGAGGAAATGCCTGATCCCTGCTAAGCCTTCACTGGCAGCTGTGATTGAGAAGTCCATTTGGAGTGGGTTTTCCAGCAGTTTGGCTGAATCATTTATCTAAGGTCTTAAACAAGACCTTACATAAATGACATAGCCTGTGCGAAGCAGTGAAAAGACTTCTATTGTCTCCACTGATCACTGAGACAGGCCTGTGTTTTTATAAATTGGTGTGGCTGCCTTGAAAGCTGGGAAGCGCTGCTCTAGACAGCTTTTACAAATGTATGGCCATCATCACCTGTGTTATAACTGTGGCAACGAGGTATCCCACACAATTCCATCATCAAAAACTAATTGTCTGTAGAAAGGAATGGCAAAGAAAGAAGATTACCTGAACAAAAGCCTTTGTCCTGGCTCTTTCCGGATAATATTTAGTTTGTAGTAGTGGCGTAGGGCTCTGGACATTTTCTCATAAGTCATATTTGTTCTGTTCTGTTTTTTTCAAAAGAAAAAAGGAAAGAAGTGGTGAAATGATTCATTAAAACCATCCTAAGCCCCAAAATGAGTTGCAGAACTATCACAGCTACCTAAAGTAATCAAGACAGTTCAAGAAATTACATGTACCATTTTTTGCTGTTTGCAAGCCTGTTCTGCCCCCACAGCCCTCATCACCAAATTTTTGTGGGTCTCTTTCCACTCAGGGCAATTTAAGCAAGGAGTCTAACAAAAACTCCAAGTGAGGTTTTTCTACAGTTTCTTAGAACATAGGTAACAAAAGACTGAATTAACTACAAGAGGAGACATTAGGTGGAGGGAGATGCTCATGCCAGGTGGGATGTGACAGGCCTGTTCTTAATGAAAACACCTTTTGTAAAAGCCTAGGAGTAGTGGCTAATAGGCTGAATCTGTCAGCAATTCCTGCTTAGAGCACAGTTCCTCCAGGATTCCCCTGCATTAACTAGTCAATGTTCACAGAGCCCTGTGGGGACTGACAGCCTGTTTCTCCTCTTCTTACACAGGTGTAAAGCAAGAAGCCAGTTGCATTGTACATCTGCTTCTGTAACAGATCCGCCCCTTCATTCTGGGAGCTGTTGGCCCCAAAGACCATGGCTAGAGCACTGAGGTATACTGAAGTATGAGATGATTCATTAAAACCTTCCTAAGCCCCCAAAGGAGATGGCCTTGCTGAAGCTGAGTGTCACAAGGCAGAAGTGATGGGCACTGGCAGAGCTGTACGTGGGCAGCCCCCAAAGTACTGACTTGGAACAGCAGGATCGGCCCCTTAAGCTATGCCTACACAAAGAGCATTTTTCTGGTACGAGGAGCAGTGGTTGCTGTCTGGCAGAGAGACTCCCAGCAGAGAGACAACTCTGCTGGCAAAGCTGTGTGTGCACAAGGATAAAGCCGCCACCTCGCCATCGGCAAAAAACGCCAAACCAGTAGAAGCACGTTTTTGTTCTGGGAGCCTCCATGTCAGGACTTTGGCTTCATCAAAGGAGACTGATCCACCTGCCTAAAATGCCCAGTAAGAGCAGACCTCCTCTGCTTGCCCTGACCACAGTAACTCTCCTAAGGGAGACCACATCAAGAGCTCCTGTGGCAATGAAACACGAATAGGGACAAAGTTTTCCTTGCAAAATCTGGACTCTTCTCATTGGGAAGCCCCCTGAAATACCATGTGTGCTTCTTCTGTTTCTTATATGCTGGAAGGCCACTGTGTTGCCCAAGTGGCCAGTGGTCTGAAGGAGCTTCAGTTTTAGACACCCAGCATGAGACATGATGGCATGGCCCAATTATTAACGTGCAGGTTGGGTAAGTTAGTAAGTTTCATAAAATTCCCATTAGCCCATAGCTCCACCATGTTCAGAACTGCACGGATGACAGCACAACCCTCTGGTGTGTCAGCTACTCCTGCCAGTTTTGTGTTGTCTGAGAATCTGTCCCATCATCCAGGTCATTAATGGACATACAGTACTGCCCCCAGAACCAATCCCTGGAGTAAAATTACCAGTGACTAGATTTTGTGCCATTGATCACCATCTGTCAGCCCAGCAGATCAGCCAGTCTTCAGTCTACCTCACTGCATTCTTGTCTAGGTCATACTTAAAATTAGTCTGTCTTTGAGGCTGTTATGAGACAGTCTCAAAAGCCTTTCTAAAATCAAGATAAGCTATATCCACTATTCTTCCTGAATCCACTGAGCCAGTCATTTTGTTGTAGATAGATATCACAATGGTCAAGCATGATTTCCCATTTGTAAATCCATGCTGACTGCTCATACATTCATATGAATATACTTATATATATATATATATAAATATCTATACAAAACTCAGCCCCAAGCTGTAAAAATCAGTAACGGCTTTCCAGAGAACAAAGCAGGAACTGCCCTCGTAGAAGGAAATACATAATCCTGCAGCATTAGGTGTCTGTCCCAGGGCAGCTGGTGGCAGCTAACATGTGAGTCTAAAGTGTGGGATCTGGGAGTTGCTGCAGACAGGAACACAGAAATGTCCTGCCAAGCTGTAGTACAGAGCTCCTTGTAAACTACATCTCATCAGAATATCCTCAGCATCAGGTTTCGAGAAATAAGATGCCTTGAGAGAGAAGGGCTGTTAATTCTTGCACTCCTTGTAGTTTTATAATTACATGCATTTATAACTAAAGGCCTTTAAACCAAAGCAGCAAGTTTAGTGCTTCAGGATGGATGCACTGTATTTCTAACGTATATAGAATAAAAGATTACAGTTTTCCATCAGTAATCTATATGCCAGCCTTTCTACTTCCCCCCCCCGCCCCCGCCCGTTTATGACTGAATCCTGTGATGCTACAAGAGGTGAAGTACTGCAGAAGGAAAATTGCATTGCTTCCTTACCTTGTGGTTTCCCCACAGACGGGCCAGCCCGTTGGGATCCACAATCCGAAATATTTTGGATTCCTTATCTTCCCATCGGATGAAATTTTCGTACCGGCTGTCGGAAAGCAGCTGATAAACATAATCCCAAAGCAATCTACAGTCTGTGAAGAGAGAAGCAAGAAAATATTAACTTTTCCTTTTTTTCCTTGGGATTAATTCTGGAAACTTTTGGGTGGATGTGTAGTGAAAGGACAGTTGGGATCAAGGCTGAAATGCTGCTGCGACCTGAAATTAAAATGGCTTGGCTGGTATCGAATAATGTTTGCAAATTGGACTGGAATATACAGCCTCTTCTGATGCATGCCAGTTCTCCTGACACTGACAGAGCACCTCAGTCACATCAAAAGCTGCGTGAGGTGAGCTGCTGGTCTTAGTTGTGTGTTTATGGTTGTACTGAAGCACATAAGGCTCACACTGTTGGCCCTTGATGCTGTTGCTGGCTGTTTTAGTGGAGAAATCAAGAATCCTGCAACCTGCTCTCCCTGCTTGAGGCTGCCCCTTTCTGTGCTAACATGTGAGTCTAAAGCATGGGCGATATTACAGCTTTCCTTTGTAGACTCCATGTGACATACAACTGACACCTTCTCCCATTTTCAATTTGATTTTTTGTTTTACTTTTTAAGGTTCCTGAAAAGAAACAACACCTAAGTATTATAATTACTTGAGTGCTATTGAGAGGTTAAATACTTTCTATTTGGATAATTGAATTCAAATTTCCTCTTGGCAAACACTCCTTAGGTCGCTAATTAAAGGTCTAACAGACACTTAAGTTTTAGTTTAGTGTTTTTCAGTTTCATGGCAGTCTCTTGAGACTGAGCAAGCCAAGAGCTGAGCTGCTCTTACTTCCTGTTTGCAATGTGTGTGTGCAGCACAGAATTAACTGGGAATATGGAAAGTGAATTGTACAGAGCTGGGGGTACTGCTGCTGTCAGAAACAACAGCGTTTTCACAGCTCAGCTATCCAGATTTCTAAGGTGGCTGTGGGGTTGCATTTTACGTTGAAAGCAATACCAACCTCTGAGAAATGGCTTGTTAGAGTTGTTCAAGGGCTGGCAACCAAAGACATCCAGCTTCTAAGTGCTAAAATGGATTCTTGTCAGCCTGTCTTTCTATTCCTGTCTGTCTGTCTGGGGCTGGCATGTGCTACAATGGGGATGATGACATGGGAATATAAAATACTTTTTGAGAAAGGATATGAATAACACATTTAGTGAGCACACCTGAAATGGATAGAGATCTTAAAGTAATTTTCCGACTTTCAAACTGCAGAGTATCTCTGACACCAGTACTGTCTCTAAAACCAGAGCTTAGTTTGCCAGTGCCCTTGCTTTAGTCTCTGCCTGCCAGTTCTACAGTAAAGCAGTTTGTTTTGAAGACATGACATCTGGCAAAAATTGCAGGTTCCCATTCTAGCTGAAACCTACCCTGCTGGCCACCTCATCCATGACATCTACAAGCTGTGTGGAAGAATGTGAAAGGAAAGGGACAGACTTTTTGGTTGGAGAAGCCTTCTTTTCATTAACATTTTTCACAGAAAAATATTTTCCACAGAAAAATGACCATCCCCATTTGAAATTTTTCTAGGTTTTAATTTAAAAAATGAAACCTGGGCACAAGTTTCCCTGGACTAAGAGAGAGGTCTGAAAACTGAAGGCTACCACTTTAATTTCTGTCATTCCCCCCTCTCACAAATTCACAAAACACAATTCTTACAGTGCATGCACACACACACACACATTGCGAAAAAGCTTCTTTTCTAGCCTTAATTTATGATTCAAGACAAGGGAGATTATATTGCTCTTCTGGTTTGTGCCTTTTAATATTGTGGGAGGTTCTCAGAAAAAAGGGTAGTAAGGCCCCACTTAAATGGTTTTTTGACACACGTGCAATTCATTCCAGAACTCTTTCAATGAAAGAAATGTATAGAAAATGGCTTTTTAGTGCAAGAATCCCTGAGGTCAGCTGGAGGGATGGTGCTCCTGCAGAGGCCAGTCAATGTCAGGTTATGTCATATTCTTAAATGTTCAACCCAAGGAAGACAACCTCCTATTATAGCACCTTATAGCTCATATTTACAGTTCTGCAGAGATGTGTTTTACACTCATCTTTACTTTTACCTCATTATTTGCAATAGTCAGTGTTATTTTTTAATCTCTCTCTCTCACATTCAGACACACACCCTGGGCCCCCTTCTGCACAAAACCAAAGAAGCACACAAAAAAATCAGCCTGGGATGTCTAGGTGGAAACAAAGAGAGCTTCAGATGCTAAGAAGAGCTAGGATTCAAGTGCAGATTTGGTTTCTTGTTGTTCATTTAGTTTTTTAGGATGGATTCAGGCTAAGCTTGAATATAAATACACCTCAAATGAGAAGAACTCAGATCTGCATCTTGAGAACTTCACAAGAAAAATCCTAAGTGATCAAGGGCCCCATCCCATATTCTAAACTGACTGAGCTGCTCAGACTTGCAGAGGTATTTAGTAGGCTGGTGGAATTTGCAAAAAACCCCAACCACCCAAGTATCTGAGACTGCTGTTTGCTTCAACAATAAAACAGAAAATCGTTGAAAACTCTTCTTGGTTCCTACAACCACTTAAAAACTCGATTTTCAAATCATATGGCTGTCTATCAGCAAATTTAGATATATGACTCAGCTGCAGGAATATAATGAGCATCAGGGCAACTTTGGTAACTGTGTCTCAAGCCACTGCAAATAGGAAATAAAAAGCATTAAACACCAGTAGAAAAGATTCAGGCTCACTGCATTTCTTGTCCCCAGAGCTGAGAGCTCCGAGCACACAGTTAGTTATCTTGGAGCAGCTGATGCTTTGCAGCACACTTCAGTTATGTATGAGCTCTGCTTGCACAGCACCTAAAGCAGCTTGCCTTCCTTCTAGTTTCACCTGGGACACCTTTAGGAATTTGAGCACAGGCACTCAAGGGATTTTTTTGTTTGTTTTCAACCACAAATGGTTGCCCTACGTATCTTTCTCCACAGGTTGCACAGTAAAAAGCTATGAGGTCCTGGAGGTTTCTCCCTGACTGACAGAGGATCAGCAATTAAATAATCTACCAGTAGAGACTATCTTTAATAGGATATTACAGACGAGTCGAGGCTACCTGGTAACTCTTAGAGACTGTAATGAACTTTGTTTATAGTAAAGCCCATCTGCAAGCCTGTGAAATTGGTCAAAACCCAGGAAGAGGCAATGCTAGAAAATGCTTTCAAAAGGAGCTTCTCGGCTGGGAAAAGAGGCACCTTCACAAAAAGCTGGTAGAGACAACGTGCTCAGGCACAGGGTGGGATTCTTGGGGCTGTCCTGTGCAGGGCCAGCAGCTGGACTTTGATGATCCTTGTGGGTCCCTTCCAACTCAGGATACTCTATGTTTCTACGATACAGAAAGTTGCATCCTCCAGGAAGGTCAAAAGGGTGATGTGTATTTTAGGAAGGATAGAGGAAATGGAGAGAAGGACTTGTATGTGAATGGTTGTTTTGTAAATGTCAATCCTTGTATGAGGAAAGTCTGGATGGTGGGAATGACTCCATGAAGACTCAGTCTCTTCCTTGGCTGTCAGAAGGCCTCCAAAGGAGCTGCTGCATGAGGGAGCTCTCCCCAGGATGTATGTTGGCTGGTGAGTAATGGCAAGAAAGCACATGGATGTTGCTGAGGCCAAGCAAGTTTAAAAGTGTGGGAGATTCAACTGGGGAGTTGAGTCAGGGCTGGTACCTAAATTGTTTGGGCATGCTGTGATTTCCTGCCTTTTGGCTAAAATAAGCTTACTTAGAAAGCAACCATGCCTCTCTAGCACAGGGAAACATCATTTCCCCCTAGCACACACATATACTTTTTTTAAAAGTGAACTCAGATGGTTGAACTTTGTACAGTCTGCAGCTACAGAGATTTAGCTGTGGATAGAGCTGGGACTGAGAGGCTTTAAGGTGATGTAGCTGGAATGGGAAGGTGGTAAATGGCCCAGCAATGTGGAAAGGGCTCCTAAACACTGGCACTTCCATGCCCAACCATTTTCTCAGCTCTAACACTAGGCAAGTCTGAACTATGTAATTAGCTGGGAATGAGGGCAATCTGCAGCTTCAAATGGAGAGGTATGGCTACAACTTTCCTCCTGCAGCTAATGCTTCTAGAGGGACTTTTACAGTCATGCACAAGGTAGTGATAAGGTGTAGAGTACTTAGTTGGTTCTCAAATTGTCTGCCATAAGCACTGCCCTACATGTGCAAGAGGCAGCAGTTTCCCACTTCTGCTAATAAAAGCCATGTTATTATTAATTGATTAGGCAGAGTCTTCTGAGTACACACCTAAAGAATACTGGCATATAAATACTTCCTAATGGCCATATGATAGTAATAAATATCCCTTAGAAATGAAATACCATCTCAGAATGATCTGTAAATTAAACATTATGGATCTTAGGTTCCTAGTATTTTGACATTTGTCCAGCCATTACAAATGAGTTCTCCAGTATCATTTGGCCAAGGTCATCTTCATGTTGCAGTAATGAGAGGTCTCACATCTGTACTCCCTAGGACTAAATAGTGCTGTTAACAATATAGGCATATGCATGCTAAAGACCTCTTTTGTTCAGGATATAACATTCCCCTGCACTGAAATATTACTTAAAGCACACACTGTATCTGAGCCCTCTATTGTTTAAATGAGGCCCATGGTGCAGAGCTGGCCCTCTTCATGTATCAACTACCAAACCCTTCTCATAACCACAGAAATATTTTGCGAGACCCACCCACATCTTGCACTGAAGAGCATTACATAAAAAGTGTTTGATCTGGTTGATGACTGCCTTGGAACCCAACATGGCTTCACACAGGAAGAGATGCCAAAGGAACGCTGTCATACTGCCTCTGACATCAGCTGAGGCCTTACCCGTTGCTGTGTAGGTTAGCCTAAAATCTCTCCAGCATGACATCATTTGACTTAAATGGTTCTGTGATTTCTACCAGCTGAAGAGTTCTCCCAAGCTCGGCCCCCTTTATTTTACAAAGTGGTTTGTGCTTCAGCTGCATTTGTTCAGTGTGAAGCAAACAATGGCTGTTCACAACTGAAACTAATGAACAGAACCCTGGAAGTTCTCTGGCACCCTGGTTTCTCTAAGTACATCTGAAGTGTGTGTGAAGACAACACGGTGATGCTCACAGCATCAAAATGATGAACTGATGTAATTCACAGTCACTGGAGCTGGGGAAGGGCCTTCGGTCCCAGAAAGACTCTGACCTTGGGAGTGCCACTGCCAGAGTCCCAGGAATGGTCTGACGGGGGAGTTTCCTTAACAGACATGCTGCAGTAGCATTATGGTGTGCTGAGATATAATCCAGCCTCAAGATCTATCCATGACATACTCATTTTAACAGACAAAACCAGAAGAAAAAAGTAACCAAGACTCATGGTTAAGGGTTCAAATGGCTCTGAGGCCTGGGGGAGCACTGACTGATCCTGAGATGGAGCATCCTGGTCATCAATGTATGTAAATCCATGTCCAGGTCACTGAGAGAAAATAGTTTTCTTTCTGTGAATGCTGCTGCTGGAAGCAGGATGGTAAGCTGGTACAGCAAAGCCAATGTTTTTTTGTGGAGAAACCTCTTGACAGACAACTGTTTGTTCAGCTCAGTAAATTCAAGCTGGGGCTGAGTAAAGAGGTTGCCAGATCACACAATACAACAGTTGTATGTTGCTTCTGTCTTGTACCCAAATGCTGAGTGGGAGATCAGGCAGAAGGAGAGCAGAAACCTGAGACTGTCATGCTGCTAACAGTTGTGCTGTGAGGTTGTAAAAATAACACAGCAAGATGAGGCTGTCTTTGGCAATAAAAACTTGTACAGAGGAGGAGGATCCAAAAGCTTCATATACCTCATGTAGTTGTAGAAAAGAGCCGTGAAATCACAAGGAATATGTAATAGATGGGTCACAGACCATTTGAAAGATGAAGACTTTGAAAGCTAAAGACTGTTGTATTAAAAATGTCTTTTTTCTTCCTGTCCTCTTCTTCTGCCCCATCCCCCCATCTCCACCAAATATGGGGGGGGGGGGGGGGG
>WEIT01028289.1:0-14037 GCA_013389985.1 Dryoscopus gambensis | reverse complement strand
ATACATCAAATAAGCAGGGGTAGCCAATGAATATGTAATCAGTGTGTATGACAAAAAACTCTGTTTACCTGACTCTTGGAGTATTTGATTAGAAGAAGGATCCCCCAAGTGACCAGCATGCTGCAAAAAAGAATGTCTGCTTTCTTATACTGAAAACTGTGTTAGAGAGTTTCTATCTGGCCAATTACGGTATCAATTCCTAGAAGCTCACCAAATATTTTTTGCAAATATTTTATGCTATAATTTCTCACTGAATTAAATCATAATATTACTATTTTTAAGTGCCTTAGATCTTGGTTTAAAAGTTAAGAGAGCTGGAGAGCTCATGATTCTAGCAGTCTCCATGTAAGCCGCTGTTTCTATTTAAATCTGTCAGTGTTTCCTTGGATGATCCTCCAATATGAAAATCAGTTGTGGTGTTAGTTTAGAGATCAGTATATTTAAAAACCCACACAATAACACAGACATTAGCATTCATTTCAGCATTTTCATTTGATAAAAATTTCTGAGAAAGAAAAGTTTATTAAGAACTGATTTAATAGATATTATTTATTTATAGAGTTTATTTCACTATCTCATCCTGTCAGTTATCTACTGTTCCCGTTCTGTAGAAAAAACCTGTAATTGCAACTGAATGCACCAAATTTCCCAGCCAGTCAGTATAAGCTAATCTAAATAAAACAGGAACAGTGTAATATATCAGCAGGTGAGATTTGACTAGGCACATGGACTCCTTCAGATGTGATCTGTAAAAAGAGAAAGGAGAAGATGCTGGAAAACTGTGTGCTCTTTCTGAGCCAAGCCAAAGAGATAAATGTGCCACAGTCTGTTTCAAAATCTTTATATGACTCTAGTATCTCTGGGTCAGGATCTGTTTTTGTAGAGCAAAGCAGATTTTGACAGAACTGTATCTTTTTGTGGCTGTAATAATATATCAAATTGGTGAACAAGACAAAATAGGATGCCATTTTTCCAGGTTCACTGGAAACCATAGGAGTGATTTATTACACAAACGAAAAACTCAGAACTAAAGAACTCAAATAGGGCAAAAAACCCTCTAATGTAACCTTGAAGTATCCCCCTCTGTAATCTACACTGTTTTACAACAAACATACAAAGGGAAGCTTTAAACGCCAAGTGTGACTTGACTCGCTATTACGTGCAACTGAATTTCTCATTTGTTAAATAATAAACAATTTAGTGATGACCATTTAATTTACATGTAGAGGCCATTTGCAAACTCCAGAAGGTCAAAAAGATGTTTCTGAAAAACACTGCAGCAAAATAAGAGATTTTTGTATTCTGCAAAAATACAGCATATCAAATACAAGGAAGCCTGGGGACCCAGCAAGAGTCATGAGTACTTTCATAAGCCTGCAGAAAACAGAAGAGTTACTTGCTAAGATTTGTTGCCAATAGAGTCTAGCCTATGTTATTATTTACTTTCAAAATCTCTTGACTTCCAAGGAAGTTCCGTGGCATTTAATTATACATGAATTTGCACGCCTAAGTAGCCCTTAATTTTACTTTTTTAAAACACCTAAACAGTTAAACTTTTACTTCAGGTCAGTTTCAAGAAAATATTGGTCAGTTTCTATTATTCCAAAGTATAGTTACAGATCCTTGATCACCTCCAAGTACAGAGAAATGTATGCTTAACAAAACATTTTGTACAGTTGATAATGTGCATATTTTATAATCCTTGTCAAAACACATGAAATGTTTTTCAGAGAAAGCTTGCTCAGCTATCCTGTTTAGATAAATTCACATGACCCAAGCAGTATTCTCCTGTAGGAAAGGAAATGTGGATCACATCAACACAACTTCACTTAAATATCTGAATATTTACATAATGTATGTTTTTATACAAGCATACATATAAGTGTTTATTGTAAAAATATGACACCTAAGACTTTTAAAATATTACTTTACATAATACTAATGTGATATCACACCAGAGACAGAAAGACAACCCAGGAGCTGGTAACAGAAGGCAACATACAAAATATGAGGATGTCACAAATTTGAAAGAACTTAATAGCGATATTTTTGCTACTGTCTCATAGTTATGCTCCCAAGCTCCAGTATAATTTATTTTCTTGCCTTGGTGAAGGAAATTAGAGCACTGCAAACACCAGGAATGAATGTCTCTAGTCTGATTCTCTGCTACATAAAAGCTCTTTGCAAACCAGTTTGAAGAAGTGTGTTTAGCTGGTAATATGCATCAGGAGATACAAGCTGCCACATTTTATAACAGTCTTACACACACAAACTTAAGCTATATAGATTGGCTGTGGCAGTATTTGGGGATAAGTCTTCTCTATTGTCCAGAATCTAAGTTATATATTGCATGTTCTCTAGTATTTGTCTTGTCCAGTTGCATCATTAATATCATGACATGCCACATTGCCTCAGAAAAAAAACCTCTTAAAACCAGTTATTTAAGTATTAGGCAAAAGAATATCACACACACACACACAAAAAAAAAAAAGTCTAAATGAATTCACTTGTGTGTGATCTCTCATTTATAGGGCAAGGACAGTTACACTACTCAAACCCTACCTACCTGGCTTCTGCTTGGAAAGTGTAGGGGGAATGGAGTACATCATATTGTTATAAACATTGAAGAATTGGATTTAATGTAAAGTATGTTAACTAATAAAATATTTGAGTATGTCTAAGCAATGTACAGGTTTGGCTGCTGCCTCAGAAGATGATGATGCATCTCATGGAACCACGGAAGAGATGGACAGCTGATTGAAAGAAGACACAGCATCAAGGCACAGACTCGGTAGCTGCCATAGCAGAACTACATATCCCATGAAGCCTCGGAGAAGAGAGACGACAAACAAGAAGCGGATATGGGGGACTGAGACTTTTGGGGATGGGACCAGGAGTTTTTAAAAAGGGCGCTTCATGGCGAAGGGGGGGCTTTTTTTGGGTGGTTGTTGAAGTGAGAGGGGTGAGCTTTGTGTGGTCGAGGGCTGTTGTTGGATTACTTTTTCTCTGTTTTGTCGAGTGGGATGGTGGGCTGCCCACCATCCCCTGTTCCCAGCTGCGGATCAATATACGCGAATTGATTTTTTGCTGATATCTGGACGAGTTTATAACAATACTATCTTCTGTAGGGAAGGTTACAAACATGACCTGTTGTGGGATAAAGCAGAGAACATATTAGATGGCTGGCACTCTAAATTTCCAAACAGCACTCTGCTACAGAGCAAGGTTTTATGTCCCTTCTCTACAGTTCACATATACCACATGTAATGCATTAATTCATATTAATTTTTCATGAGATACAAATAACTCATCATACCCCAACCAGCTGGATACTAAACCCAACTAGAAATGAAAACAAGTTTCGGAGAATGAATTCCACTTATTTTTTTGAATATTTTCAAGCCTTTTCTTGTATACATAAACAGCATCTGCCTATCTGCTTGATAGCTGTTATCATAAAACATATAATTCAGCTTAGTGCTCCTATCCCAAAAGGAAATGTACAAGCATTTAACTAAATGATCACAACAAGATCAGTGTTTAGTATGAATATTTTCCAATAATTCCTCTGCTTGATATGTCAAATGAGTACAAGTAGATGTGTGACGCAATCTGCAAATGCCCGGCTGCCGAGCAGCTACGCCTTGTGCTGTTTCAGGCGTCCCGGGACGAGAGCTCACAGCAATAAGCAGCGAGAAATTTGTTACAAAAGTAACAAAGCAGCGCTGACCTTTCCTTTGCAGGGTGCCGGACTACAGACCCGATGTAACGTGCGTAGACNAATGGAACATCAAACTTAACAGAACTTTCCAGTAGTCATATATATTCCATACGGGATATGCATAAACATAAGGATGTACATAGAACTACGTGGGTGAAACCTTGAATTTATAACGATATGCAAAAGGCAGATCCTGCAGGGGCACAGGAGGAGATACTAGAGAACAGAACTCTGAGCGCCACTCATCCACCAGGAATTACCCAGTGTGGGGGCTGTAGCCAAAGTGACATGCACTGCAACAGATGTGTTACATCCTCTAAATTTACAGCTATGAAAGCAGAATTGGTCCTTGCCCCATATGAGAAAATGAAAAACTCTTACTTCTCTGATCTTTGATAGTGATACTGTTACAAAACAAATACTGAAAGATAGCATCCTGAATATTATTCACACCAAGAGTAATGGGTTTTGCCAAGATAATGCATATTACACAATAGTGTGAGGCACTAACACTAAGGAAGTGAAAGGAAATCTAAGGGGAATTCCTGCTCAGCAAAGTTCCAGTTTATCCTTTCTGGATCCTCCTGTTTGACTCTGCCCTTCTGACTTTGTAAAGGTTTTCCTCAAGCTGTACAGGAAAATCAAGAATATTTTTTCATTGTTTGTGCACACAGGACTCATTCTCTGTGTTGCACTCAAACAGCCTTTCTGAAGCTATGGAACCACAGATCACTAAGTCTGTAAAAGACCTCCAAGATCATCAAATCCAACTTTCAACCAAATACCACCATACCCATTAAACCGTATCACGAAGTGCCACATCTATTTGTTTTTTTAACAATTCTGGGGATGGTGACTCCACCACTTCCCAAGGGGGCTTGTTCCAATGCTTAACCAATGCATCAAGTGAAGACATTTTTCCTAAGTCCTTGCTTCATACACAGCATCTGCTTTTAGTCTTCCCTCCAAAGTGACTCTAGCTCATACAAACTTGTTACATCCCTCCTCGGTCAATTAACAACTAAGTTCAGGCTGAGTTCTATCCCAAGTCTGAAGCTTCAATAAAATCTTTCCTCCCCTGGCTCAGAAATGTGCAAATAGATTAAAACCACACTTAACTATAGCTACTAAAGAATTACATAGTTATTTTAGTATACACCACCCCCCCAAACTAGAGTCCAGTTTGTTGTGCACTATAGAACCAAAGCCAGTCTTGACATTGCTGTCTGATTTTCCTCTTCACTCTAAAGCAGGCAGAGATAGAAGTTCTCTTAGCAGAGAAATGAGATTCAAACAACCGAACTGAATCCATACAGATGTTCCTCCTCAGCTACTACTCAATTGCAGAGTTGGTTAAAAATCCACAGGACCTAAATTTCCATATTAAGAGTCTTCATGCAGGTAAAATTCTGCTTGAAGTGTTTCCAAGAGCCACAGAGGTCCTGACAGTGTCCATCTGTGTCTAAATTCAGCTCTGGCCAAACCAGGCTCTCTGGAACACACTTCTTTTTCAGGACCCATATGTGCAATATGCTTGCAGATCTGAAAGTGTAGCTGGTGGAAGAGTGCCAGAGAAAGAGAAGACTTATCTTCTTGTTCTGTCTTATCTTCTTGTCCCTTTTACTGCAAGCATTAAGCCAATGACAGAATACATGGCAGAGGAGCTCAGTTCCATCGTTCCTCTTATTGAAGCTGCCACCTACCACAAGAAATGTTTAAACCTTCAGATACAGGACAGTCTGAGGTCTGAAAGGCAGTTGTATCAATCTTTTCTACCAAAGCTAAACCGCTTCACAGGGATGAATTAAATACTTGTTGAGCCAAGAAAGGGAGAAAAGGGATTCATAGACCACTGGTTTGGGTATCAGATTCTTCACCAGAAAAGCACAGCTTTCTGTGCTGCTCTTCTGACTCCTTAATGCAAAGAAAGTGTTGAACAGCCCAGATGAGGGGATGGATGCCTTCTTATCTCCCAGCTAACCACAGAGCCACTGGGCTTAGAGTCTTCCCAGCTCTATTTGCTACATCAATCAATATTTAACCCTTCTGCATAAAGGGAATCAGGTTAAGGACCCTGAAGCTCTTTCTATCTATGAGGGTTTATTGATGCTTCAGTGTATAATATCCATATGTCCAAAAAAGCCAAAAAGTTTCAAAGCCAAAGTGAAGCAAGCAAAACACCCCAGACAAACTAAATGAAAAATTTACATATCTGGCCACAGTGCAAATTAGTAGAGAAGTATCTAGTTATTTTTAATTACCCCAAATTAAAAAAAAAAAAGTTATCTGCTAGTTTGAAAAGTGATTGGTTATTAGCACAATGTAATATTTATAAGCAATGGATGACACAGACCCTGACATAATTTTTTATGAAGTGACATAGAGAAATAACAGTTTCCTACAAATATCAAGTTAGCTGTGACATGCATACATGTGATCTGTTGAAAAACCCTCTTGCAGTAATGAACCATGAGCCATATAGTCACAGCAGGAATAGTCCCATTTAAATTCACTAGGGTAATGAAGGAAAAAAAAAAAAGGACAAATCTTTGTTTATGCTATAGCCAGAAGCCATTGTCATTATTTACCTATCTGAATGCAAAAAACGTCTGCCATAATCAACATATGCTGGCTTTGTCAGGTCGTCAAAGTTACTTCTGGTTAGGTGATGGAATTTGGTAGGTTTGATCCCCAAGGACTTGTTCAGAAAATTGTATTTTGGGGATGATCTCTAGCGATGCATAAAATGAAAATTAAGTTCCATAAGATATGTTTTGCCAATGGGCAGATTGCTGAAGAAAAAGTGGAGTTCCATTAGTTCCTGCTATTTGTATTTGCAAGCTGTTTACAAATACTGAGGCAAAAGATAGGAGATTTTCAATAAATATTGACTTCTTGTTTACTAAAAAACCCAGTAGTTTGCTATCTAAATTAATAGTACCTAAGTTCTCTAGAAATATATATTTTGATAGGAAACATAAGCATAAGAAAAGCCTTTTTAGATGGAGAATACCAGAACTCCTGCCAAACTATCAGCTTTGTATGCAGACCAGAAAATGCTCCAGTGTGCTAGAACTCAAATTTTTTCAAGTCAGTTCACAAATTGCCAATAAATGTCATTTCCATGCCCCCTTTTTGCAAACTTAATCAAACTAGGACCAATGAAGCAATATAATACCAGTGACATAGATTCAATAAGCTAGAAATCATACCAGTGATATAGATTCAATAAGCTAGAAATTACATGCGTTTTTTTTCTTGCACTGTATCTCCAGGGTATCAGAAATTCAGCCATGGTGACTAAGGACTCAAACCCATTTAAGTGTTTTTGTATCTGCTGTCATGTGGCACAGATTACAATAGATAGTTCAGTGAGGAAAGCAATTTGGAGGGATGCATGGAAAGGACAGCTCCTCCCATAGGTATTCGGGAACAACTTTGATGATCAACCAGTGTTGCGGTGACCCAGCCCACTAAGGGGCTGTGGCAAGAAATCCTCCCCAGGTTTGAGTGACAGGCTTCTCCCAGGATACATTATGCTAATGTACCCCAGTTCTGTTTCCCTGATTGATTTATTGTCCTCCCTGCCCCTTTATCCCTACATGTCTCTATCCTAGAATGTTCTCCCTTCCCTGCTTCCCCACTGGCCCTTGTACCTTAGTCCTTCCCTTGCTGTATCCCTATTGGTTTCCTTGCCCGAGTCCTGCCTATGCACTGCCCCTGTACCCACGAACCATTGGTCCTGATGCTCTGCCCGCCCCCTGGACTCCATATATAAACCCTGAACGCTATCCTCCATTTCCTTTGCCCCCGATACCCTTCAGGATGAGGCTGCAATAAACCCTCTCATGGAACACCATGCAAGGACCCTTCCTGGCTCTTTTATCGTCCACCCTCGAGTGTGTGAGTGCCGGCTGCTTTGGTGGCTGAGATGGATGATGCCTCCTTTCACTCCTATGAGAGTCTGGCCCATTTTGGGCTGCTCCCTCCAGAAGCCCAACCCTTCGTGGGATGCCCAGCAAGGGGAAAGGACAGGAGTTATTGGCACATCTGAGCTCACCAGCTGGGGCACAGAGCAGCCCACTATCTGGGGACGCCTTCGGGAAGGTTGCGGCACTTCCATCAGCGCACACTGCGACAAACCAGACTATCCAGCCACTCAATTTAAGCATGTGGCAGTTGGTAAGTTATTCATAACAGCACTTCAGAAGAGCTACAATGAGCAGGTTGATACAATTCAGTCATTTTTGGACTGATAGGCATATAAAATTTTTCAGGTTTTGAGTGATGTCAAGCTGGTGGATGAGAAGCTTGAAATGACCTGGAAATGTGAAGTGACCTTGCAGCCCAGAACACAAACTGCATCCTTGGCTGAAGGTCCAGGGAGGTAATTACCCCACTCTATTCCTCTCTGGTGACACCCCACATGGAATACTGCATCTAGCCCTGGGTTCCACAACTTAAGAAGGACACAGACCTCTTGGGAATGAGTCCAGAGACCACACACATGCACAGAGGGCTGGAGGACCTCTGCTGTGGATACAAGCTGAGAGAGCTGGGGTTGTTTTGCCTGAAGAAGAGAAGGCTTTGGGATGACTTAATTTCAGCTTTCCAGTACCTAAAGCGAGCCTACAAGACAGAGGGGCATAGAGACATTTTACAAGGGCATGGAGTGATAGGACGAGGGATAACGGCTTCAAAGTGAAGGAGGGTAGGTTTAGATTACATATGAGGAAGAAATTCTTTACTCAGAGGATAGTGAAACACCAGAACAGATTGCCCAGACAAGTTGTGAGTGCCTCATCGCTGGAAGTGTTCAAGGCCAGGTTGGATGGGGCTTTGAGCAACCTGATCTAGTGAAAGGTGCTCCTGCCCACAACAGACAGCTTGATTTTTAAAGTCTCTTCCAGCCCGTACCATTCATGATTCTATGATTTAGTGAGAGGTTGCATCCTCAGCTGCTACAAAGCTTTGTGGCTGAATTGACCTCAATGATGAGTAAGTGTGAAAGCCTAGCCAAGGATCTAGTCTACAACACCAGGCTCATGGCCGCTAAACAGTTCAAAAAAGCTTTGAGTGAACACATAAAACACTGCCCAGTAATAAAAAAAAAATCACTACTGTCCTTGAAACTTGTTGGTTTAATATGAAGTTTGCTTTGACATTAATATATAATCCCAAAATTGGGAGGACAACAGTGAAAGGGATCACTGGTGCATCAAAACAACTGAGATAGTGACTTTCATAATATTCCCCACATGTCTCACTCAAAGCTTGGTTTTAAGGATTAAATGGTCAGCATCTGGTGTTCAGAGGAATTTAAAGCCTCCTAGAGCAGAGCACAGAACAGCAGGAATTCAAAAATTGCATCACTGAGAGAAATGGCAGCTGTACCAATGCTTTAAATCTGTAGAAAGTTACTTTGTAGTCAGGTTAAAAGTGAGGTTAGGGATCGACTATTCTTCCCACTACAGTCTACCAGTATTTATTTTGTTTGGGTTTTCTAAAAGCATCTTCCTGTTTTCACATATATATTTTTACAAATGTATTTTTAATATGTATACACGTGTATGTGTGTGTCTATGTACATGCAAACTATGCAAAAACACAAGAAGGAACTACTTCTTGAAGTTATTATGCACCATAGTGAGCAGGGTTTAATCATGAGTATAATGTGTTGTCCACTCAAATAAACAGAAATTGAAAATATATATAGTTAGTTTTATCATTCCAGTCACTACAAGCAAAAAGGCAGCAACAAAAAAAATTTGATAGATTAGACAGAGTTGATAGATTCCTTTAATAACCTTGTACTCTAAAACCCACCTGAACCACAAGTTGTGTGGGGCTGAAAGGGTAGAAAGGTAGACTTGACAGAAAAGGTCATACAGGCCCCTGAACACCAGATAAATTGAGAAGAGATTTTAGTTCATTACCCTGAGCTCCTGTAAGACCAAAGGCTTTAGACTTTCGCACAGTTGCTCCTGCACTGAATCCACTAATGTGCATTTGCAGAACTCTGTCTTCCAGGAATGCAGATAGTTTTGATTTAAAACAACAGTCACATTATGAAAAGAATTACAGCTTCCCTGGTAATTAGGTCCAGCATTTGACCACCACATTACAGTGGAGAGGGGGTGGGGGGGAAACAACAAAAAGATCCAATTCCAAGACAAGCTTGTCAGACTTCAGCTTCCAGCTGCTGGGCACCACTAGTCTGGTGAACAGTGTGTGGCTGTTCAGTTTTTTCTTTTTCCTCCTGTTTGATTTCTATGTATTTTTGTCACATTTCACTTCTCCTTTCCTTTCTTCTTTGATTTTAAAGTATTAAACAGCCTGATCCTTCTCCCACTACAATGAATTTTCATCTGCCTTCAAAAGCATCAGACCTATTTTTCCCCTTTTTAGAGCATTGTTGTATCACAATATTAAAAGAAGTTACTGAAAATTGACCACCATATATCAGTATCATCAGTCAGTATCATCATTCTAGCTTGTGCTGTGAAAAGACAAATCACATCCTTGCTCATATTTAGTACTCCCTTACTCACCTATCTGCAGAGCATCTCACCTTGTTCTGTTACAGCACATCATCTGTTCCTCGTATACTGTTACCCCCAGGTCCTTTTAGTTGCCACCTTTCACTAATTTCTCATTTGAAGTAAGCTCACAGTCCTTATTTCTATAAGGATCACTTTATGTTCAGTGTATTTAAAGTTTACTTCTGTTTCAATGAACATCTCTTTATCATTCTTTCAACTGCTGATTTATCTAAATGTTTTCTCCATATTGATTTTATAGTTACTGTTGCAAAAGTGTTATAGCTGAACTGTGATAAACTTAATAGGATGATTACATATAATCAATCCTGGAGTGCTGGAGACTGCTAACATCCATTATAGCACTGCTGGAAAAGACCATTCTATCAAGCCCACAAATTTACTTGGGTGGAAGTTTGGAAGGGGGGAGCAAACTTTCACTTGATTTTTACTGTAAGATAAAGTAATGGCAAGAGAGCTCTCTACTGTACAGTCAGCAAAGGCACATGAAAAATAAAGAGAGGTAGGCTATCAAAAGTGCAGCACTAGCAAAGGGCCCATGGAACCCTCAGCTGCCACACTGACACTAGCCTTACATAATTAATAACAAGAATAATTTGAATTAGCTTTTTTTTCCCAAACAGCTGCAGAAGATTTCAGGCGGAATGGATATACTTTTGTCACCAGATGAAGCCGTGAACTGATCCAAGGGGAAGGTGAGGAAGATCAGTTTATGCTAATCCCCAGTCCACCTTGCAGGAGAGGGAATGAGTGATATCCCAGACTCAAAATACAGTAAGCCACCAGACAAGCCAAATACCACACTGGGACAATCAGTCATAGTGTCTCACATCCTAGAGATATCAGCAAGAAGCAGCATCTCAGTAATTCTCCTAATGATGAAGAAAGCAAAGCAACTTTCTCACTGAAAAGAAATTTGTTATCTGACCTGCTAAGCATGAGAGATTGTTGCACAGTTCTAAAGCGCATGGGGGACTCCGAAGAGTCAAGCGGCACTGCAGCCATGGGAGCCCAGGTGGGTGTGTGCGCGTTGGTCACGCATCATGCTTTTCTACCCTTGATTCAGCTGTGTCTCATTCCCCACAGCCTTTTCCACTTAGCCGAGATAACAAGCCTGAGCCTTCATGCTACAAGAGATAATCCAGGAGAGTCAGGAAAAGGGCTCCTCTCACAAATGACCACCTTCTCCCAACCAGCCTCTGATCTCTGTATTTGGGTCAGTAGTGTTATAAGGGATTTGGCTTTCGTAGGCCAGTTAGGGAAATAAGTTACTGTTAATGCAATATGAAGTTGAAATGGTTATAAGTTAATAAAGCATTCGGGTGTATGGGAAGCGATGTGCGGTTTTGATCACTAGGTAGCAGTACAACAGAAACCCCATGGATTAAGGAGCGGAACCTTCCAGAAATATTACATCAAGAGTGGAGCCCACACCCCAAACTGTAACTGTACAGCGAGCCACCAATGAGATGGGCCCCCCGGCAATGACTGGTCAGGAACGCTCCTAGTTATAGGCCAATCAGAGCGCTGGAAATGGACCAATCAGAAGCCTAAACAGCGAGGATCCTGACTGGTGCATTCTAATCCCCCCCCACGGTTAGGGGATTGGGTAAGGGACCCATCCGAAGGAGGGGCAGGGGCCTTCTGGTGATGTTTAGGGGGGAAGTGCCCAGCATCATGCGTGCAGGTGGTTTTTTTGTATCTCTGACTTGCTGTGCGGGACCAGATTTTTCCAGGGTCTCCGTCTGCAGTTGTTAACTTTAATGGAACAAGTAAATCTTTTCTAAAGTTTCTGGCCCATTCATAACAATTTTTGGAGACTTGTCCGGGATAGCCACACCCAGGAGCAATCCCGAGGAAGGACGAAACCACGGGAGATGTGTCCGGCAGATTTTAGCCACCCTGAGCCCGGATTTCCTCGTGATCATGGGAGGACTGGTGGCTAAACCCGAGTAGCAGCTGTGGACACGGCAATCCAGACGGAAGGACCCTACAAAAGGGAGCTGGGCTTGCAGTACTAGTAAATGCTGTGAGTGGAGTGGGGTTTGGGGTGTGTGAGAGGCCAGGCGCAGTGCGGTCCCAGCGACGGCTGCAGGCTCTCGGTGTGTGAGAGGCCAGGTGCAGCGCGGTCCTGGTGACGGCTGTGGGCTCTCAGTGTGTGAGAAGCCAGGTGCAGTGTGGTCCCGGCGATGGCTGCAGGCTCTTGGTGTGTGAGAGGCCAGGCGCAGTGCAGTCCAAGTGACAGCTGCAGGCTCTCGGTGTGTGAGAAGCCAGGTGCAGTGTGGTCCCGGTGACGGCTGCGGGCTCTCGGTGTGTGAGAAGCCAGGCACAGTGCGGTCCCAGTGACGGCTGCGGGCTCTCGGTGTGTGGGAGGCCAGGTGCAGTGCAATTCCAGCGACGGCTGCGGGCTCTCAGGCATGTGAGAAGCCAGGCGCAGTGCAGTCCTAGCGGCGACTGCAGGCTCTCGAGTGGGCGGCCAGAGACGGTGCGACAGCAATTTAAAAAGCTGTGCACTCTGTTAGTTTCTCGGTGTGACGTAGTTTTGCTTTTACCAGCTCCGAGCGCTTTAAGTGTGAGGCTGGGCAGGGCTGAACGAGCTGAGGGAGCTGAGCAGAGGCGGACCCATTTAAATTATCTCGGAAAAGGGGGACAGGGGCGAGGCGGTGATGTCAGGAGAGAGATCCAGAAGAGCTCAACAAAAGCATCCGGTTAAACTTCTGGGTTCCCACGGTCTGTTTACCACAGACCAGAAGGGCTCAACAAAAACATCTGGTTAAACTTCTGGTTTTCCCAAGGTTTGTTGTGCCAGGGACTGGAAGAGTGAAACAAAAACATCCTGTTAAACAGCTGCTGTTTTTTCTTTCTACGTCGTTTCATGTTTCCCACGGTCTANTATCTCGGAAAAGGGGGACAGGGGCGAGGCGGTGATGTCAGGAGAGAGATCCAGAAGAGCTCAACAAAAGCATCCGGTTAAACTTCTGGGTTCCCACGGTCTGTTTACCACAGACCAGAAGGGCTCAACAAAAACATCTGGTTAAACTTCTGGTTTTCCCAAGGTTTGTTGTGCCAGGGACTGGAAGAGTGAAACAAAAACATCCTGTTAAACAGCTGCTGTTTTTTCTTTCTACGTCGTTTCATGTTTCCCACGGTCTACCCTCGTTCTTTCCTTCCATAGGGATTCATTAGGAACTCCCACTCCTGCCTNTAGAAAATTGGGATAATAATGAAAGTTTAAAGAAATTGGATAAAATCAAGATGATACAATATTGCCTTGAGATCTGGCCAAAGGAAATTATTCGAGAAGGGCTGGTCTACTGGACCTGGTTCGGATCCAGAGAGAGATGGTTATACCTAGCATTAAACAGGCATGTGAACTTAAAAACAGCCCAAAGCGAGGAAGAAATTCAATAGGCAGCCTGTTGGCTAGAAAACGATATCTGAGACAAAAAGATCCAAATGTATAAAGTATCCAAAGAGGCTGCAAAGGAGAAACAAGAGTATAAAAAGAAATGGGACCCATTGGAATTTCTTCCATCTCCCCCCCCTCCTCCAGTAGTGCATCCTCCTCCTCCACCCCAACACCCAGGTCCCCTTATACCTCTTCCTGCTCCTGATGCACTCCCTACTGCCCCCACTGCCCCTACTTCCCCTACTACCTCTTCTTCACCTCAGCACCCCTCCCCATAATCCTTTCTGGAATACGGATGGTGAACAGGGAGTTTTAAGTCTCCATAAAGACAAAGTGGTGGACCACTC
>WEIT01028285.1:430515-464732 GCA_013389985.1 Dryoscopus gambensis | reverse complement strand
CTCACCGGGCATCCCCTGCGCGGGCAGCTCCTGGGCACCCCCCTCACCGGGCATCCCCTCCGCGGGCAGCTCCTGGGCAGCCCCCGCATCGGGCATCCCCTCCGCGGGCAGCTCCTGGGCAGCCCCCGCACCGGGCATCGCCTGGACACCGCTCTCCTGGGCATCTTCTGCGCAGCTCCTTCCCCGGCACCCCTTTCCTGGCTGTTTCCTGGGCATCCCTTTCTTGGGCACCCCGTGCATCGGCATCTGCTGGCATCCCCTTGCCGGGCATCTCCTGGACACCTCCTTCCCCGGCACCCCCTTCCCGGGAATCTCCAGGGCACCCTTTTCCTGGGCATCCCCTGGCCACCCCCCTCCCGGGCAACCCCTGTGCGGGCAGCTTCTGGGCACCCTCCTCCTGGGCAGCCCTGCATGATCCCACGCTTTCCGGGCATTTCCTGGGCACCCCTTTCTTGAGCACCCACTGCACCGGCATCTCCTGCCCACCCCCTTCCCCAGTGTCTCCTGGGCACCCCTTTCCTGGGCACCCCTTGCATGGGGACGTGCTTCTCTGGCACCTCCTGGGCACCCCTGCATGGGTACCCCCTTCCCTGGCATCTCCTGGGCACCCCTTTTTTGGAACCCCCCTGCACCGGGATCTCTTGAGCACCCTCCCTCCCAGTCACCTGCTGTGAGTGCACCTCCTGCATGGGCACGTCCTGGGCACCCCCTTTCTGGGCACCCCGTGCACAGGTGCCCCTGCACTGGCATCCCCTGGGCACACTCTCGCCAGGCACTCCCTGTATGGGCACCCCCCCGGTACCCTCTCTCTGAACACCCCCTCTCGGGTACCCCACGGGTACCCCACGGGTACCCCTTTCCGGGCAGCTCTCCCGGGCACCCCTCCCCTGCTTAAGCACCCCTTGGGTGCCCCCTGGCATCCCCAGTCCAGCTTGCCCCCCACATTCTGGCTCCGTGCCCCACTGCCCTCCCTCTCACCCCTCCCATGGGCAGGCTGGGCTGGGCTGGGCTGGGCTGGGCTGGGCTGGGAGGCTCTGCTGGGATGCTCCTTCCCGGGCTGTCTCCCACTCTGCTCCACTGTCAGAGCCCCACAGAAAGGCATCCCAAGCTCAGAGCCCTCTTCCTGCTGCCTCTCCCAGCCCCAGCAACAAGAAAACTCCCTCAATCCCCTGCTCCTGGGGTGGGACGGTCACTGCCCCTTGGCATCCCGGGGGGATGGTGATCCTCAGCACCAGCTCCAGGCACCTGCACCTTGAATCCCTGATCTAACCCCCCTCGCACCAGGGCTGGGGCCAAGCTGCAAACATCCAGCACCCCCCAGCATCCCCCCAGCTCCTCCCTGCACCCCAAGAACTTTTCCATTCATGCACTAACTCGGATACAACAGAGCAAGGAGCTCCTGGTGTCACCTCACTGTCCCCTCTGTGGGACAGGACACCTGCAAGGGGTTGACAGTGTGTCCTGGGGACCACCCCAGGGATCCCTGTCCTGGCACTTCCCCACTGCCCAAGTTTGGTTTCCAGCATCAGAGCAGCCCCCGCTCCTCCCGTCACCTGTGTGGTGTTTGCTGAGCTGCACAGGCAGCGCTCTCCAGCTCCCGCTCTCTCCACTTCCATGCCTGCTCCTCCTGTTTCTGTGGGACTCGCCCGGTGCTGGTTCCACGTGGGATTCGCTGGAGGAGATGATGGGAAGTGGTAACGGAAGGAACAAAGAATGACTTCATGGCCTGAGCAGCACCAGGGTCTGGAACCCCCTTTGTGCTCAGCCAGGGTCACCCCTGAGAGGTTCTTCCCTCGCTCCGGTCTGGATCCTGTTGAATCCTTTGCCACAGCACTTGAAATCCATGGATGGTGGGCTGGGGTATCCCTGGCTGCGCCACAGACCCACCTTGGTGCATCTTCTCAGAGCTGAGCAATGCCTTCTGAAGACATCGGGATTTGGGTACTGAGGTGGATGTTTCCCCAAGCGAAATCCTGGTGGGAATGGGGGATTTAAACCAAAGCAGCTCACGGCTTGACGGCACCACCAGAAGCCTTGAGCACTTGCTGCAGCCTCACTTCCAGGACAGTAAGAAGTCTGCATTCCCCAATTTTATTCACCACTTTGTTAAAACATGGGATTTGTGATGAAGCCACGGCTGTACTTTGCCTCCTGCCCCAAGGTTTGGTTGTGGTGGGGCTGGGAGGAGCACGGTGATGCCATTTGCCCTTGACTGACTTCGCTTTGCACCTCCAGGAAGGAAAGGCAGGCACAGTATTGATTATTCCTCAGTCACTTTGAAATAAATATACGATGCTCACAAGTGGGTGAAACCTCCGGAGAGCACAGGCTGAGGTGACACAACCCCTCCTGCAAAAACCTGCCAGCAACCATCGGTGCTGCAAATTGAGTGTATAATCAGGTGGCACTTGCCAGGGCTGATGGATTTTGTAAGATTGCTAATTTGCTGTGGGCACAGAGGAGTTTCTGCCTCACCAGAAGCACTGCAGAGCCCGTGTCCTCTCTGGTGTGGCCCAGGAACGAGCCCAGGGCAGGGTCCTCGTGGGACTCAGGAATCCGTGGCTTTCTCTCCCACTCCATGGGTCCAACAAAGCTGCTGTTGCTGCTGAGGACCGAAGAGCGAAAACTCCACAGCAGCTCCACACGCAGAGGCAGGCAGCAGAGGGTCAGGGCTGAGTGTCCGTGGGCAGCCTCTCCTCGGCCTGACACAGAGACAGCACCATTCTCCATCCCCCGCAGATCCGACTGCAGGCAGAGCAGCTTTGGGAGCAGCAGGACGCTCCTCTGGAGTGGAACAAGCTGCAGTCTAACCCCGTTCCTCCAGCACAGCGTGTCTGCCTTCATTCCTGCGGCCACATGGACATCAGCTGGACGGGGACTCTGCCAGCTGGAGCGGCCCCAGGACACGTCCCGTTGGGATACCCACGGCCAGAGCGTGTCCTCCTCCACGGTGCTCCCTGCAAGCTGGCTGCTGCCCACCCCTGCCTGTTCCCAGCACTTCAGTCGGGACCAGGAGTTTGATTGCAGGATGCAGAACCAGCTGGAGAGACTGCTGGGGATGCAGGGAGGAAACAGCAAAAAAAAAAAGACAACCCAAACCATCCACACATCTTCGAAACCAAAAAAAACCTCATTTAAAAACTCCAGAGCTTATTTTTATCCTTGAAGGAGCAGCTTCAAAGCCCCAAACTCACGACTCGGGTGGCCTAGGCAGTGTCACCCCATGCTGTGCCCACCCCAGCCCAGCAGAGAGCTGAGAGCCAGGGCAACCCCTGGGCTATTTATAGCAGGGTAGAAATGAACGCTGTTTTTATATTATTATGCCTTTTGCAGAGATCTGGTTTTTTCCAGGGAAATATTTCAGGAATCCTGAAGGAAGCAAGGAGGCAGGGAGAGCTAAATTTTGGGTCCAAAGGCTGGGAAGGGCCTGGCTCAGCTGGGGCAGCGACCATGTGGATGCAGGCCTGGGATCTGCCTCCCCTTGCATAACCACTGCATTTTTTTCCCCCTCAGTAATCCCTTGGTTGCTGCCACCCCGGGGGAGCAGCCTGTGTGTATGGCAGGCAGGAGAGCAAATATGGTAAAATATTTGGGCAGCTTCCCTAGGGAAAAATTGCGAGTCATTCCTGTCCATCGCGCCAGACAGGGGTTTGTTGTCCCTGGCTGTGGCAGGGTTAAGGTTGTGCCTCACTTATCCATGGGAAACCTGGTGCAGGGCAGCAGGCTGGGGGCTCAGGGCGCTTCTCCTGGAGCTGGTGGCGTTCCAGGGCCGCATCCTTGGGCACAGGGAGTTTTCTGCCTCCTTTGCAGGCAGGCTGAGCAAGGAGCTGCACCGGGAGGGAAATGCTGCAGCTCCCCTCTGACCATGCACACGTGGACTTCACGCTGTGGCTGACCCAGTCCAATGGAAAGACAAACAAACTGGGAGAGGGAACGGGCTCCCGTGAGCCGCGCATCCAACCTGTCCCTCCAGTTCCTCGATGTCTCCCAGGATACCACTGGAACACCTCTGGGAGGGTTCATCCCCTCTCACAGCCAGACTGGACTAACCAGGCTCAGCCTGCTTGGATGGAGAAGGGTGATGGAAAAATCCCAACCAGAGGCCGGCTGCTGGGCTGAGCAGGGAAACAGAAAAACCAGCCCCACCACCCAGGAGCCCTTTCCAGCCCCCAGTGCCATTCCTTGGCCGATAAATGCACGGTCAGGCCTCACTTGCTCGGGCTCTGGCTGGGGTCTGGCCGGGCGTGTGGCGCTTCCCACTCTGCAGCCACTCCATCCCAGCCTGGGTTAATGTCCTGCTCCTTATCAGCCCCCAGCTCCTGTTTGCTTCCATGGACGGGTCCTGGCCCTTTCAGTGCAAACTGAGCTGCGTTTTCCCGTTATCAGGACTGGCTGCTCCGGACATGGGCTGGACAGTGTTAATGAGAAACCACAGCTCCGTCCTCTGCCAGCTGGAATAAGTGACCTTTCCGTTCCACAGTCCCAGCCGTGGAGGTCTCGAGGTTGAGGAAAATGCTGACTGAGTGCAGAGATGGTTTGGGGTTGTTACGGAACTTGAGAGGCTCCTTCAGCTCCACCTACCAGAAAAGGATGGGGTTGAACCTTGATTTTAAGAGGTGGCAGGCAGGATGCTGCCAGCTGACCTCGTGGCATCCCTGCTCACTGTGAATTTGGTCACAGAGGCAATTTGTGGCTTTTAGTGATCTTTTTTCCCACTTCCTGGAACCTCCAGCTTCAGGGAAAAAACTCTGTCAGAGATGGATGGTCAGAGACTCTGACCACCTCAGCCATCTCTCCCTGCCTCAGTTTCCCCTTACCCACCCCGAGCTCTGCTCCTGGCCCCCTCCCCACTCCGCAGCAGACTCCAGGCTCGGAGCAGGGAGCTTTTCCATCGCGTGGCTCATCCTCATCCCCAGAACCTCTCTCTTCCAGGAGACACAAGCTCTACAGGGAGGAGCTCAACCTGACCTCGCCGGCGGCGCCGCTGCCGCTGCGGCCCGAGGCCAGCTGGCTGCAGTTCCACCTGGGCATCAGCCGGGATGGGCTCTACCCCCGCTCCAGCGCCGCCGTCACCCGGCTGCTCCGGGACATGCAGGAGCTGCCCACCATCAGCGCCGGTGAGCGCCCTCCTGCCGCGGGGGTGGGCATGGGGCTGGGGGGCTCCGGGCCCCACAGGTCCCTTCTGGCAGCCTGCGAAGCGGGGTCAGCAGCAAGAGATGGAGCCTGGCGGGGTCTCACTGCTCCTCCTGCCCCTTGCAGACTACAGCCAGGACGAGAAGGCGCTGCTGGGAGCCTGTGACTGCAGCCAGAGTGAGTGAGGCACGCGGGGTCCCCGCTCGTCCCCGCACACCATCGCTGGTCCCCAGCTCCTCCATCCTCACCTCGGCCGGGGAAACGCCAAGCCAGGCTCTGCTCCCTCCCATTAACCCCCACCGCCCCAGCAGAGGCTGGGATCACAGATCATAGAATTATTTGGGTTGGAAAAGGCCCCTGAAATGATGGAGTCCAACCCAAGTGCCACACCCACGCATTTTTTCAGCACTTCCAGGGATGATGGTTCCACCACTCCCATGAGCAGCCTGTTCGATGTGGGTATCAGGACACCAGGACACCACTGGTTTCTCCTGGGGAGGGAGGGAGGAAGGAAAAAGTCCCCATGGGGGTGTAACCTTGGGGTAATCCTCTCCCTCTCTGTTGGGAGAGGGGCTGGGGAGAAATCTTCTCTATGGCACAAGGGAGAGAAGGAAAATAACTGGAAAGAGATGGGGGGGTAGCTGGAAGGGGTGATGGGATGCACTCACGGGGTGGGAAAGCCAGGTCGTGCTGGGGTGTGTAACTGGGGTGTTCCCAGGAGTTACCATCCCCTTTCCCAGGAGTTTTAACATCCCCTTTCCCAGGAGTTTTAACATCCCCTTTCCCAGGAGTTACCATCCCCTTTCCCAGGAGTTTTAACATCCCCTTTCCCAGGAGTTACCATCCCCTTTCCCAGGAGTTTTAACATCCCCTTTCCCAGGAGTTTTAACATCCCCTTTCCCAGGAGTTACCATCCCCTTTCCCAGGAGTTTTAACATCCCCTTTCCTCCCCAAGTCGTGAAGCCCAGTGGTGTGCACCTGAAGCTGGTCCTCAGGTTCCAGGATTTTGGGAAAGCCATGTTCAAGCCCATGAGGTAAGGCCAGCAGAGCCCCCTGAGCCCCTGCAGGGAGGGCTGTGACCATCCTTGGCACGGACAGCCACCCCACAGCCACCCCACGGCCACCCCACAGCCACACCTTGCTCCTCCTGCCCTCAGCTACCCGGGCAGCTGGAAAGGTTCTGTTGTTTTTCATTTTTCTTGGCTGCTCACACCAGCCCAGGAACACGCGGTAAACACCGGCGTTCCCACACCGCTGTTGATGTTGGAAATTTCTCTGTTCATGGGTGCCAGGTGGCGAAGGACCTTGGGACACTTGTTCTCCTGAGATCTTTGCCATGAGGGACTGCTCGCTGCCTCCTCTTCCCCAGCAGACTTTGTGGTTTTTCCTTGGATTCCCCAGAGTGTTTCCAAGACACAGCCATCAAACGGGGTTTAAATTGCTTCTGCACTTATTTGCAGCCCCTCGGGACCCTTCACATCTACTCCCTCTCACTTTGCTGTCCCTGAGTGAGCAGAGCAGCTGGCAGCTCATGGACTGGGATAATGTCCTCACCCAGAAGGCAGCCAGCTCCTCCTCTGCTGGTTTCCATCCACCTCTGCCCAGTGTCTGTCAGGTCCGGGAGGGGAAGGGAAGCACCCACGCCCTGCTGAGCCAGGAGGGCTTTCCTGTGTCGTGCAGCTGCCTGGGGGGCTGAGCATCAGCTTCCCGTGCTGCACATACTGTGTGACAGCCAGAAAACTGAGTTAAACAGAGCTCCCACCTCAGGGACACGAGAGCATCGGACCTGAGCCCTCCTCTGCCTCCCAGGGGGAGGCGGCAAACACCCACCTGAAACTCTGTCCTGAGGGGGTCGAAGCTCTGGCACAAGCAGATTTAAAGCCCCCAGCCAGCCCTTCTGCCCCCCTCACCCACCTGGCACCACCAGGGTGCAAGTGCTGTTCCCTGGCACAGCGGGCGGTGGCTCCAGCTCGGCACTGAGCACTTCGGGTCCGGCCTTGTCCCCGGTGTGGCCACACAAGGCTGGCCCCGAGCCCACCGGCTGTGCCTGGGTGTCCTTGTGCCACCCCTCAGCGCCCAGGCTGCCCAGCAGCTCGGTTACCTTCACCCCCTGCTTTCTCCCAGGCAGAAGCGCGAGGAGGAGACTCCCGAGGACTTCTTCTACTTCGTGGACTTCCAGCGGCACAACGCCGAGATCGCCGCCTTCCACCTGGACAGGTAGGGCCCGGCCCAGCCCCGGCCTCCTCCTGCTGCTGTGCCCACGAGCTTTGGGAAAAGCCGTGCAGAGCTCAGAGCAGGGATTGCTCTGCAGCACCCGCGGGGAGCTGAGGTGTCGTTCAGGGAAGGAGTGGCTCTGGATCCCATCTGACACCCCAGAGTCAGCTTTGCCTTGGCCGCTGCGTGGGGAGAGATGAATTCCAGGTTGGATCAGGTCGGATTCTCACCTGGCTGTCGCACACTGTCCCTCCCCTGCACCCGAGTGCAGAGCTGAGCTCTGGGCGCAGCCTGGGCGCCCTCCTGGTGAGGGAGGCACACACGCAGTCAGCAATCAGGGTGTGCTTAGGGTTGATAAACTGCAGCGACGCAGTTTTAAGCCCTCAGATAATGAGCAATTAACCTGGCACCTCTTCCCAGCAGGGTCTGTGTTTCATAAAATCAAAAATACCCTTCTCAGAAGATGAGGGCAGCAGCCTTTCTCCCCGCGGTGGGGCAAGCACTGAACACCAAGGGAAGGTGACCCCTGAGGGTCAGGGTGGGCCGGGGTCTCCAGTTTCCATGGGATAGGCAGGGCTAGGCTAAGCCCTGTAGCTCAGGCTCCCAGAAAGGCAATGAAGGGAGCTGAATTCCCTGCCCCAACAATCCCCACAGCGACTTTGCTTGACTCAGCCACCACCACCTCGCCCCTGCAGCTCCCCCCGCCACAAAAATGAGGCCAGACCGCTTTTGTGAAGTGCTTTGTGGTTTTTAGAGCTGAAAGATGCTGGATAAGAGCAATTTTTTTCTCTCTCTCTAAACATTGCTCAATAAGTAACAGGCTAAATCCTGTTCTGTGCCCAATTCCCAGGAGCAGAGGGCATTACCCAAGGAGCCAAGCAGAGCATTAGCCAGTTCACCCCGCGTTACTGACTCAGCAATCAGCAGCAGCTTCCCTTTGACTGCCAGGAATGCTTTCCTGCCCCAGGCCCTGAGGTTTTTAAGAGTATTTTTGAGGAATTAGCTGGGCTTGAGTGCCTCTGGAGGGGGGGGTGCCTCCTCAGCCATGTTGTACCAGGATGAGCAGCTCTGCTCCGGGTCAAACCAAGGTCCCAGAAGGGCCTGAAGGGCTGCTTTGGCCCTGGGAGGACCCTGTGTGTGTGCAAGGGGATGGGAGAAACCAAGGCGGTGTTAGGGGAAGAGGCTGCAATCCTGGAGAACATCCAGCTTGTTCCAGGCAGCAGCGATTAAAATACCAAAATCCAAACTGAGCCACATTTTGGCCCAGGGGGCAGAGTGGCTTTTTGCTGGAAAGGATCCGGGTGCAGCGATCCAAAGGCTCCTGGTTCCCTGATGGAAGGGACGAGGGCAGCACCTGCCACCCCACTGTGCAGCAACATCCCCCAGCAGCACCCACTGTCCCCTCTGTGCAGGATCCTGGATTTCCGGAGGGTGCCGCCCACGGTGGGGAGGATGATCAATGTCACCAAGGAGATCCTGGAGGTCACCAAGAACGAGGTCCTGCAGAGCGTCTTCTTCGTGTCCCCAGGTGGGCGAGGGCTTGCCGTGGGATGAGGCATTACGGTCCCAATTATCTTCATGGTCCCTTCACACCTAACCCCAACCCGTGCTGGTCCCTGCTCCCTGCCCAGGGAGGGCAGGGGCTGCAGGACTCGTGCTGTGGTGCAGAACTGGAACTCCTGGGTGAAATGTGCACAAAGATGTGCTTCCAGCAGAGGTTTCCTCTCCCAGCCTCCAGCAGGAATCATCTGCAAGATCTACTCCTTTGGCCTTGTTTCTGAACCTTTCCCTTAGCACAGGACCCAAATCTATGATTTGGCAGGTTGACGTGGATGCTTTGGGTTTTACCTTGTTTTCCCTGGGTTCCCCAGAGTGCTTCCAAGAAGCAGCCATCCAGCAGGGGTTTTAAATCGCTCTGCACTTATTTGCAGCTCCTTGGGACTCTTCGCGTCTGTTCCCCCTCACTTTCCTCCCCCTGCCACAAGAAATAGTCACTGTCCCCCAGTGGGGAAGGGCTCAGCCCAGGCCACCTTGCATCCTCCTGGAGATCACAGCCCCTTTTCCCTGATTCCTGCTCTCCTCCCAGCCAGCAACGTCTGCTTCTTCGCCAAGTGCCCGTACATGTGCAAGACGGAGTACGCCGTGTGTGGGAACCCTCACCTCCTGGAAGGCTCCCTCTCCGCCTTCCTGCCGTCCCTCAACCTGGCCCCACGGCTCTCCGTCCCCAACCCGTGGATCCGCTCCTACTCGTTTGATGGAAAAGAGGAGTAAGTGGGTAAATGATGCTGCTGCCCATATCTGCACAGCAGGGTACGGACACACGGACAGACCTGCAGAAATGATCCAGGCAGAGGAAGGCCGAGGTTCAGGGTGCCCATAATTAGCGTAATAATTAGTGTAATAACCCTTGAAGCCTGGGCATTGGCTGCGTTTGAATTCCAGTCTCCTGCGGGCGCAAGGGGAGATTTATTTCCTCCTCCTCTACATCTTCACATGGGAGATGGGTTTGGGGGAATTTTTGGGACATGGCGGGAGCAGCTGAGGGCGTCTCCCCTTCTCCATTTCCTGCAGGTGGGAAGTGAATCCTCTCTACTGCAACACGGTGAGGGAGATCTACCCCTACAGCAACAGCAACCGGCTGCTCAACATCGTGGACATGGCCATATTCGACTTCCTAATAGGTAATGATGGAGGGGGAAAGGGCCTTCCTTCCCTCCTTCCTTCCCTCCTTCCTTTCCTTGCTTCCTGCCTTCCTTCTTCCCTTCCTTCCTTTCTTCCTTCCCTCCTTCCTTCCTTTCTTCCTTCTCTCCTTCCTTCCTTTCTCCCTTCCTTCCTTCCCTCCTTCCCTTCCTTCCTTCCTCCCTTCCTCCCCTCCTCCCTTCCTCCCTTCCCTCCTTGCATCCCAAGCCATCCCTTCTCCTCCAGAGACAGTTTGGAGGGGCTGCTGTCTCCCCACAGCCCCTCCAATGTGGGGGCACTGGGGAGCCCCCAGACTCTCCCCAGCAAGGGGAAAGCAGCAGCTCTGAGCATTGCAGACACTTCCAGCCCGGCAACAAATATTCCATGCAGACCTGAAAGAAAGCTCAGGATAGTTCAGAAAACTCCCTGCAAGGGAAACTCTGTCCTCTGTGCGCCCTTTGCAGGGAACATGGACCGGCACCACTACGAGATGTTCACCAAGTTTGGGGACGACGGCTTCCTCCTGCACCTGGACAATGCCAGAGGGTGAGGCAGCGGAGGCAGGAGGTCGGGAGGGGGAAGGAGGAGGGCACCACTGAGCTCTGCTTCGCCCCCCAGGTTCGGGCGGCATTCCCACGATGAAATCTCCATCCTGGCTCCGCTCTCCCAGTGCTGCACGTAAGTTCCACCTTCCTTCCCAGGAGTGTTCCCGCTGTCCCTGGGAAGTCACCCAGGCCTGGCTCCATCCAGCAGCGCAAGGAGGACCCTGCTAATCCCAGCCCGGGGCTGGGCTGGGTGCTGGAGCATGGGAATCACAAGTGGAAAAGCATTCACTGACAGAGCAGGAAGCACTGTCCATTGGATCAAACCCTTCCAGAAAGTTCCAGCAGCCTTTCCCTGCCCATCAACACGAGGTGCTCTCAGGAAGCACAGGAATCTCCATCCAAAATCCTGGTGGAACTTCAATGCACTTAATCAAGTTTCCTCTTCTCATGGCATGAAGGAGAAGGTCATAAATTTAACCCTATGTTCCCCCCTCGTTAATTCACATAAATCAGCAGCTCAAAGTTAAATTTAAGAGGCAGAAGCAGCTGCTCTTCCCTGGGGTTTCTCTTCAGGAGAGCCTTTTTCCTTGCTGTACCTGCTCCTTGTCCCCCTCGGGGTGGTAACTGCACTCTCCCCCCACACCTTTAATTTTAAGAGCTGTTATTTGCACTCAGCAAGTCTCTTCATTTCTAATTGCATGCTCACAGGGAATCCTGCTCTTGAAATTTTGTGCAGTTCGAAATTAACCCTGCCTCCTAATTTGACCTGCATACCATAATATCCATGGGTCACATCATTCCTGTTCTCCCAGATCCACCTCCCAGAAACCACTCTTAATTTAATTCTTGTGAAAGGCAGTGGTAGGAGGACCTGAACACCTTGTCATAAGCAAACTAGGGCCAGGAGCAGCATAAAAGCAACTCGTGCTGCCTGAGGGAGACACACAAACCCTCATTTCCCACAAGAGCCGATCCATCTGGAGTGGGAGAGCGTCTAAAACCACCTGGAAAGGACGGGAAGAGGTTTTACTTGAGTGAGCACACGGAGGCCACAGATTTCAGCCTGCCCTGACCAACAGCCTGGACTCAGCCCACCGAGCCCCCTCCTTGCTCCGACACCAAGCAGAGCAGGAAAGCTCCCCCAGCCACTCCACGAGGGAGCTCTGGGAGCACAGGGGTGCTGCAGGCAGCCTGCTTCCTTCCCTGCTAAACACACCCATCTCGTTCCCAGCTGAGCTCTGCTCCAAGTCTGCCTTCCAGCAGGTTTGGGGCTGTATTTTTAGCTGCCTTTCACAGCTCCCAGCCCAGCCCTGTCCCACACGCTGAAGCCTGCAGGTCTCCTCTCCCAGCACAGAGAGTGGCACAAATCCAGGCGTGCCATGAGCTGGTCCTTTCCCTGAAAGCATCAAAACCCTCCTGGAGGCACAGCCAGGGCTGAAAACAGCCCCAGTGAGCCTGACGAAGTCCCTGGGAGGCTCGGGGTGGAACATTCAGCAGCCAGCACAGCCACAGGGCCACAGGGGGAGCGGAGTGGGGCCGGGGCAGCGTTTCCCTCTCAGCCCTCCCCATGCTCTGCCTGTTTGTGTGAGTGTTCCAGCTCTCAGTCAGCTGCTCCCCACGGGGTCAGACCAGCCCGTTCTGCACCTCCAAGCGCCGTCGCTGGTGGGACCAGAGCAAACACAGCTGGTGTTTACCCACAGCAGCTCCTGGGCCGGCCCTGCCTCGAAGGACAGCTCGTTCGCATCTGCTCTGGGCACAGCTTTCCCCAGCAGCAGCACCTCGCAGCTGGGGTTTAAGGCTTCCTTGCCAGCCCTCACACTGGATCAATGGATTATTTTATTTTTTTCAGGAATATTAACGCAGGAAGGTGATGCCTGCCCCTGTGGCAGCAGCATCCCCCATCCCTTGTGCTGCAGGCACACTGACCACGGACACACGCCTCGCCCAGCTACTCCTGATTTAGGTTGGATATTAGGGAGAGATTTTCCTGGAAAGGATTGTAAAACATAGGCACAGGCTGCCCAGGGAAATCATGGAATCACCATCCCTGGAAGTCCTTAAAGGATGTGTGGATGTGGCACTTGAGGACATGGTTTGATAGTTCTGGGACAGCAGTTGGACTTGATGATCCCCAGTGATTGTCCCCAGCACCTGGTACAGCCACAACCCTTTCCCAGACAGCACATGGCCTGTTGGAGCTGCAGAGATCCAGATCAACATTCCCAGTGGATGCCCTGGGTAAACAACAGCCATAGACAGACAAATTCTGGAGTTGGCTAAAACGGATCTGACTGCACCTTTTTCCACCTGAAAATTCTGGCTCAGCTAAACCAAGTGGTTCCACACACATGGACCACTTTGTTTCCAAGCTTTAAAGGGCAGTAATTACAATCACTGATTCATTTCAGTATTATACATGCTGAAGTCAACACATTTCTGCTGAGGATTAAACAAATTATTTCAGAATACTTCACTTCATGCCCAGAAGCATTCCAAGATTGCAGCTCTTCATCCCATTTTCTGTCAAAGCAAATCATATTTGAATCTCAGTACCCCTTAAGGTGAAAAGTCACAGTTACATCAGTTCCAGGAAATATTCCCTGGTTTTGCTCAGGCTTTTGACAGAAGATAGTTCTCATTCCTGCCTCTTCATTTACCTCCCCCTCTGCTCCCATCTCATAAATGTCATCCTTGGGGAGATGGCACCACCCTGCAGGAACCTGGGGAACTGGGTCATGTCTGACTCACTCACTACTGAGAACTTCAGTCATGTTTTTCTCTCTGCTGACAGAAATTTGCAGTACACTCTGGGAAAACAAAGGCAGAAGTAGAGGTTTCTGCACAAAATATCATTACTTTCCAAAATCAAAATTCAAGAACTTTTGCTCCAAAATTCTTTACATTTCCTCACCCCTCTCTGCCCTGCTGCTGCCAAGGGGCTCAGCTGCTCTTGCTGGGAGGCATTAAGTGATTGATTTCTTTTTTTTTCCAGAATAAAGAGGACGACGTTACTGCGACTGCAGCTCTTGGCGGAGCCCGAGTACCGGCTCAGCGACGTGATGAGGGAATCCCTCCTGCAGGACCCCCTGGCCCCTGTGCTCACGGAGCCCCATCTCCTGGCCCTGGACAGGCGGTTACAGCTCATCCTGGAAGCCGTGGGGAAGTGCATCGACGCCTTTGGAGAAGCCGCGGTGGTGGCCAACGACACCGCGCGGCCCCAGAGCCCCGCGGCGGACAGAGCGAAGCTGGACACTTAAACAGAGCTCAGAGCCAGGGAAACCCTGCGAGGCGAGTGGCAGCTTTAGGAACCGCTCATTTCCACCTACAAACAGCTGCAGAGATGGGGAGAGGAAACGTCAGAAGATCAAGAATCACTCTGGGCTCCTCTGCTGGTGTTTAACCAGAGCTCCTGTGCTCGGCCAGGGTGCTGGCATGACTGCAGCAGATCTTTACACCCCCACCACCACCCCAGGGCTGCAAAAGCTGTGATCTCCAGATCTGGAGTTGGCCGTGCCCTTGGGAGGGTGGGGGAACACCTGGCCTTGGTCTGCTCAACCTCCACGGGGGCTTGGTCTTGCTAGAGGAGGACACGAACTCGACCCGAGGATGAGGGTTGAATAAAGAGATGCCAAGGGCATTTTCCTCTTATTAAGTCTTTGTTCTGCAGTCAGGGGTGTGTACTTGAGAAAAGGGCAGCACCTGCCCCTGGCGCAAGACAGGACATTGATCCAGCTCGGCAGAGCAAAGGGCACCTGCACGCGCTCGCCTGCGCTGCAGGAGTGTCAGCCCAGCCCACACCGACCCGTGCAGGGCACACAAACCCTCACAGGGCAGCACAACCACTTCCCTTACCTGCCTCAAGAGCCAGCTTGGATACAGAACAGAGGCAGGTCTGTGTTACCTTAGACTCCAGGGAAAAAAGCCCAAGCTAAAAAAAAAATAAAAAAATAAAAATCAAACCACTCTGAGACACACGACTGTATTTACAACTCAAGAACCCTCCCGTTTCTGGGGAAAACATTTTGCTGGAGTGGGGGGAATCTCTCTCAGGTCATCTCCTCATTATCTTTTAAAATCATTTAGGTTGTCACAATGAGCCAGAAATTGAAATGGTTTCCCAGTCTCTCCCCCCTCTCCACGTCTGTGCATTTTGAGGAGATGCAACAGAAACTGGGGACCAAAAAAGTGCAGGGAGGGAGTTATCGTGGGTATTTCAGTTCAGTTCACCTCCCAACAACAAGGTTTAAGAGTATCTGGATTAGTGAAGCTCTCTTTAATGGCCTTTTCCTTCAACTGTGAGGAATTACTACACTGAGCCTTTTGGCAGCCTGGGGAAAGCAGTTGAGAACTCTGTTGATAATTTATCATCCTTAAAGGGGAAAAAAGCCAACCAAAAACCCCACACCATCACCCATCTACCAGAAGCTCATTCTAAACTAACCTTTAAGTTAAACAAAACCCACCTACAGCACTGCAGGCCTTCCAGAGGATCCCAAAATCCCTGCACAAAAGCTGTCAGGCAGCATTTTAACAGGATCCCAGCAGGCTGCTGCACCGCCGCTGGCTCCTTTTCCCATGGGCTGGAATTTTGCCCGACCTAAAGGGAGCTCAGCGACACCAACAAGTGCCTGGATGATGCAAGGAAGGAACAAAGCTCATCTGGCCACAGCTGCTTCTCACAGGGGATTGTGCTGGTGCCTCATGCCACTCCACAATAATCTGACAGTGCACCTGTTCCCAAACTGCAAACCACAGGAGAGGCTGCAGCTCTGATTTGAGTGTGGCCCTACAGGTGCCCATTTGTAGGTTTGAGGAAGCTTGGAGTGTTTCTTAGCGAAGAAATTCCTCCAATATTCCGAAGCCACAAAGGTTTGCAAAACCCCGCATAAACCCACCAAAACCCAAACACGAACCCCACCAAAAACCCCACTCCAGGCTCCTTTAGTCTCTCCCCAAACTGTGGTTCAGAAAAGTCCTTGCATTTCCAACCTTTTAACAGTCTCAAGCAGATTCTTGGCCTTTTTACTCTTGTGGACAGAGAACATAGGAAAATAAGAGGATTTCACTCCCTCGCAGCATGTTTGCTGTGTTGGTTATTTCTGTCCAGGACAATGAATTCCCAAAGTTTTATCTCCCTCTACCGGTGACTTTTGTGCTCTCGCCACACAGAACAAACCCAGAATTCATTCCATCGTTTGTGGTGGAATGGTGACTGCTGCTTCAGCAGGAAGCACATGGCAACAGAAGATAAGCTTACATTAAAGTTGTAGTTATAGAGTATATACTTCCAGTCATGAGGCTGGAAATGGAGGGTTTAAAGGTCCACTTTAGGTAACAAAATTCTGGCTTCAGCCTGTTTTTTTCAGTGGGGAGGACTGGGAAAGGGAGGGCAGGGTGAAGGAAACAAACCCACAGATATTTAAATGGCTGGTACAGTAACAGGGTTCTTATTTTTATTTATGATAGATCCATTTTTATTGTACCTTCAAAGCCGGATGATTCAGCTTTCTTGGAGCTGGATGTAAAACACATCCAAGTCTGAGCTGCTTCAGGTCACTCTTCAAATTTTTTCCTACTTTATCACAGTTGAAAATCCCCCTTTTCCATTCCCCACCGCAACTTGCGCATGATTATCCATTCCTCGCTCATTAAGGGGCTGCAGAGGTGGGAGCAACCAACTTGGAGAAGCTCCTGAGCTCCAGGAATCGTGGCTGGGCTGGGAATTCCCAGCTTGGAGAGATCAAAGCAGCACGAGGTGCCAGGAGCCAGAGAGGACACAGGAACCTGCTCAGTGCCACAGCTGCAGAGAATTCCCAGGCTGCCACGTGGGGACCGAGCTCTCCCCCGGCTCCAGGGGGAAGCCAGGACCCGACCTCACCCCTCTGCAGTTTACACCAGGATAATCCACTAAGCCGCTTATTTTCTGCTGCCTCATTCATAACATACCCCCTAAAGCCAAAGGAAAACACAAGGTAGGGGTGGGGAATGAAATAAAAGAGGCTGATTGCATTTAAGAATTTAAATCATTTTATTGCTTTACCTGCCATTAGGACAATCTATAACAAAAGGAATATAATATAATATATTAGCACATACAGTAAATCAGACTTATAGAGTCAGGTAACAATACAAAAATGGTCCTCTGGTTGACTATAGCTTCCTAGGGCAATAGACTTCATCAGTTTGCTGAAGATAGACTAGCAAAAAATTACTTCTAAAGCCCTGAATGTTAGCTAAGGCAAAACTATGCCAATTGTGGTTTCAAACATATTGAAATTGCACACAAAGGTAAAGCTATAACTGTGTTTAATATTTAACTCAGACTTAGCTGATTTATCTTAAAATCTTGTAGGTAAAACTACAAAAGGGAGTAAACAGCAAGCTAAAAAGATGCAGTAGTGAAACTTGATTAGAAAGCCTTATATAAAAAAAATGTGCATTTTTTTTTTGTGGAGCTCTAACTGGTTTACACAGTTTTTGGTGCTTTAATGTAACACAAAGAACACATATGAAGAAAAAACCTGCAGAGTTAAAACTTAAGAAAAAAGTTTTACCAAAAAAAGAAAAAAAAAAAAAGAACCAAAAAAAGGTAGCATTTGCTTATTCCTTAAGGACTCTGGCAGAAATCCTCTATTCAACATCTCCTGAATAGAGAACTCAAACCACAAGCATTTCAATCCCCTTCTTGGGATTTCAGTTTCAGAAATACCCTGAAACCTTTTGTAAAGGCTTGATACCTCCAGTATTATTCTGCATCAATTTGCAGACTCTTCCTGATTCTCTCCATGCCTGGGAAAATGTTGGACTCGAATCCACCCCACCTCAGAAAGGAAATAAAACGAGGGCTCCATCATTAAAGTAGTTGCACAACAAATGCCAAACTGCTTGCTGTCACTCCCAAATACAAACCTATGCTACTTGATATAAATTACAGTTTAAAGGAAACCTTAAAAATTGCCTACAATTATTGAACCGTGGAATTCAGTAAAAACTTCTGGGAAGTCTTGGTGAGCACAGAGTAATGGAACACAAAACTGGGAAATACTGAAATACATTTAAGACTCCGCAACAGATTGAACTTGGAAAAAAATAGAGCGAGGATGAAATGAGCGTGGTGGAAATTCCATAAGCAAGAAAAGAGAACACACCTTTTGGCTTTGAACTAGATTTATAGTGAACCATTTTTAAAATGATGAACGGACAGCTCAAAAAACTTAAAACAACTGAGTGTTGCAGGACAGTTCAAACATTCAGTTTTTCTGCCTCACGTTCTCTACCAAGAATAATGGAGCTCTACAGACCAGCAATCTTGTCACCTGCAACTGATGCTGGCCAAAACACTCAGCGTTTATCTTCCCTGGTAACAAAGGGTCACTGGAACTGATGGCTGTTTATTAAAAGTCAACTGAGGATTAACAAAACAAGTCACAGGGAAAATCAAATGTTTGCTGTCGACTTCTACACCAATCTAAGCACTCACACAGTACTAACAGCTGGACAGCTGCACCATTCTTACACCAATCTATGTACTAGAGACCAAAGTCAGGCATTTAATGTAGCATTTGGTTCTTGCCACTCGGAACAGGAAGAGTTTTTATTAAATGGCAGATCTATGGCTGGAGAAAGAACGAGTGAAAAAGATCAGTTGCGGCAAGTCAGCAAATGGATCAACAACTGCAGTAGTTCACCAGAACTATTAACCTGGAAAGCTTTTGATTTACACTTGACAAGAACAGAACTAAGCAACCTTAAACCAGCAGACACGCAACAATTATACTGGTAAATTCCAACTGTGGCTTTCTTAGCAGCTGATGCCTCACGATTGAACCCAGGATTACAGTACCCAGAAAATGAAAAAGAAACCCAGAAAACCCCAAGCCCCAAGAAGCTCAATTACAAGGGTAGCTCTCATGTGAAAAGAAATACAGCAGGTGATGACCACAGCCTTAAAATCTGTCCAACAATTTGAGAAACGTCTTTCAAAGAACTTTTTTTCCCCCCTTTACTGTCACCTCCTCACTCTATGGCAATGGCGTGGTGCCAGGAGGTCTCTCCCTCGCTGAAGCAAGGCTGCACTGGCCTGAGCTGGACACTGGTGCACAGAGAGAAGCAAACGTCTCCATTGAACTTTTTCTATTAATTTAATGGGACAGAGAGCACAGAAATAATATGCTCTAAATTAATGACAGTGCCATGATAAGCAGATTATTATTTTTTTCCTTTTTTTTCTTTTTCTTTTTTTTCCTTTTTTTTTTTTTTAACCGGACAGGAAGCTGCAAATGCCAGTGGTGATGTGGCTCTGCACGAGGGAAAGAAAGCAGTCTGCATTCGTGAAGCATGGCTTGGGCAGGGAGGAAGGTTTCAGACAGACAGCGATACAAAACTGTTGTACTGCTGGATGTTCCTCTTGAGGATATCCGAGCAGGGGCCCAGCACGCGCTCGAACCGGGGCCGGTCCAGCTTCACACATTTCAAGGGGCCGCGAGCCACGACGGTGGCAGCACGAGGACGGTTCATCAGCAGAGCAATCTCACCTGGGACAGCACAAAGAGGGCACAGAGTTACCAGCCAGCGGGCAAAAGAGGCCGAGCAACATCCCTGCTCCATCTCAAACTGCACACAAGGTCATTCGGGCTTTAGCACTGCTCACAACAAGTACCTGGGAGTTACCTTAGAAGCAACTGGGTTTTTGTTTAGTTTAAAACAAAAAACCTACTTGATGATTGTGTGATTAGAAAGCCTGTCCACATTCAAGTCTCTCTAGAAAAAAAAGCCTAAAATTTTTTTCAGTGCTGTCTCTGTTTGAGAAAAGGTCATGTTTCAATTTACCACGTAATTTTCCTAGCCAACAAGTAGTTATTTTTCTAATAGTACTGCTCAATTCTGGTATTTCTAGGAAACTCAGGACAACGAGAGCGTGGTTCTGAAGCAAACAAACAAATAAAACATTCGTGCACCAGAGAGAAGCCTTTGACCCATTGCTGGCCAGAATAGAGACTCTGACTTTGTCATGGGGCTGTGGAAAATGAGCATTTTGAAGTCCCACTGGATCCCCATTTCTTAAGTTTTTCACAAACATGCCAAAAGCTTTTTTTCAACTGCTGAGAGACATATTTGGAAATTTCAATAAGCCCCTGTTATCAGCAACTAAAACAACCCCTAACATTCCTGCAACAAGCATGGAAGAAACTACAGCAGCAACTTCTGGGACCTGTTTGCTTTGTTTTGGATTTTAGTTAAGTTCTTTCCATGTTCAGGACTGAGGAAAGAACTCATTGTTCCTTGGAGAACACTTTTGCCTGCATTATCAGAAGGGATGTTCAAAAGAAATGAGAAAAGCTTTGCCTCTGTGCCCAATTAAAACTCCTGAACTCAGTGGCCTCCAAAAGAGAAGCTTGCAAAAGAATAAGGAGCTTGTAAGGGAGAGTTAAACCCCTGAAGGAAAGGTCTGCAGCACCTGAACACAATGACTGTGGTAATATTTAGTTTTAGAGTGGGAAACTCGAGAGAGAACACAGAGGGAAATATTAGAAAACATGAAATGACACAGAGAGAATGAAGCCTAATCCTAGATCCCTGGCTAAGCAGACCTTTGGGCAGAGCTCATGCACTCGAGTCCATCCCAGCAGAGGATTTGCTGCTCACATCATCTACAGAGCTGAGAACCTGGACAGCCAAAAGGTTTTAGCAAGAGGAAAGAGAGGAACTACCTAAAACATGAGAAAAACGTTTGGGGTTTTGAGAGGGAGAGGGCTGGATTTAACCCTTAAACAGCAGGTTCTGACCAGGTTCCTTTCTGACCTGGAGAACAGAAGGCCAAGGAAGGAATTTTCTTATCTGACTGCTGTCTTCAGCTGCATAATGAGTGACTACAGAGACAAACCCAGGCTGCACAGTGAAACACAGACAGAAATCAACAGGCTGCAGAACAGGAAATTCTTGTCAGGCATGAAGGAAAAACCTCTCCACAACAAGGCTGGTTAGACAGAGAAAGAAATTGCCCAGAGAGGCTGTCGGATCTCCATCCCTGGAGACAATAAACTCAACTGGACACAGCCCTGAGAAATATGATGTCATTTCAAATTTAGCTCTGCTCAGGGCAGGGAGGTCAGGCCAAATCATCAGCAGGCCTCTTTTACAGTAAAGCAGTGTGGAACAATCCCAGCCTGTGTGCACACCTGAGTGCCAAGGGACTCTGATACTCACCCGACAGCGAGAGCAACCACAGGAGACCAAAACAGCAATTAAGCAAATCCATCTCATCTCCACCATTGACACGGCACACACAACACGGTGACAGTGGTGTCTGCAGCCACAGCTGCCACAACATAACTCACCAAAGTAATCAGAAGGTCCCAGTCTGCCCACTTCAACAAACTCCTCATTTTCTGACCGGCGCTGTAACACTGCAGCTGTGCCCTTCAATAAATCACAGCAGTCAAACAACTGGAATTGCCAGCATCACTCCAAACACCGAATTTCACACAGAATCAGCTGCTTTGCAGAAATAACTGTTATGATGCCTCAGTTAAAAAACCACTTCACAGTCCTCGCACAGTTCACCTAGCTGCTGTGTAAGAACAACTGCTCCTCTCCTCTCTAAGCATAAAACATTCTGAATATTTACATATCCACAGCAGTGACCTCTTCCTGGTTTTCCTCATAACAGTAGGAATATTATATTATGACTAGCAAAAAATCCACAAACAACACAAACCAGCAGACAGAAGACAATGACACCACTACCGAGGCATTATCAGCCATCTAGAACAGGTCTCTACTCCTCTGAAAAAGATAAATTGCTTTCAGTCAGAAACTTGTTATTTTTTTCCTGGAAGTACCATTTGTGAAAATAGCAAAACTAAGTCCAAGCTGCTGCATGTCCAGCTGGATGATGTTTCTTTAGAGATTCTCTGGAAGTACATTCTTATGTTTTATTCTTCTCCAAGTGCCTGCTTAGGGACACAATAAAAAAAAAAAAGTCAAGTTCTGAGCTTTTAATTTTGACCTTACTTACCTCTAAGATAATGAAGAACTCATCTCCTGGCTCTCCCTGGACCACAATCTTCTGGCCATCCTCAAACTGCACCGGTTCCAAGGCATCAGCCACAGTGAGGCGCTCCCACTTGTCCAGAGATTCTGCACAGTTAAGAGTTCATTACTGGAGTGTCTTCTCAAGGCACAAATTACGCCTTTTGCTCTGTATTTATACAGAGGTCAGTGTATTTCTTGTGCATCAGTGATCAAGACCTGAATTAGAGTTATTCTGGACTGATGCAGAGAAGCAGTTGTGATGAATTAGCACAACAGCCTGTAATCATCATAATGCTGGGTAACAGCTTCATTACAATGTGGCAACTGATTCCACTCCAGAACAAAAATCTTCTCACTTACCCAATATAGATACTTTACTAAGGAATTTCTCATACATATTTCTCTTTCTCAAAGTATTTCCCTACAAAAAAAAGAAAAAAAAAGAAAAAGGACACAAAGTAAGTTTTCTTTCTACTCCAAATAAACTCAAGACACAAACAAACTTAACCAGACACAGTGTTCTGTCTCACAGACCCCAAACCCACAAGATGAAATGTTTTGAAATTGAGTTCTCTCAGTAAAATTCCAGTTGAGCAACATTCCTAAAGCACTCAGTACTTATTGCAGCCTTGTTAAGCTCTCAGTTCAGTTTAATACTGGTATTGTTTTGCTCACTAATGCAAGATTCCCCCTTGCCCTGTGCCTGAGAGACGCACACTGAGTAATCAGCTTTCTGATTACAGAACCGACAGCAGGATTTGGAATAAATAACTCCAGCAAAGGACAGGCACAGGCAGAAGGTCAGATGCCGAGGACGCATAAACCCCAAAGCATAACTCCAGGTTCTGAGGGATACTTGCCATCAGGATCCTTCTGTAGCTGTCCCTGTCGATGCCCCAGAGCTTGACGTTGGTCTTGGCTTTGACGGTGGCAGCTCGGGGGGTGCCGTAGATGAGGGCGAGCTCCCCAAAGCTGCCCCCCTCACCCACGCTGGTGGCCCACTCGCTGTTCACATAAACCTGCAAGGCAGAGCATGGTCAGACACAGCTCAGCTTCCTGCTGCCCTCTATTCCCTTGGGTATAAAAGGAAATTCTCATATCTGTACAGAGCTGATCGTTTCAGGGCTTTATCAACGCCTCCAACCCCAGCACAATTTGTGCTTTCATTGACAAAGGGATTCTCTTCTACACCACACTCTGCACCCACAGACTTCTGAGAAATAAAATCTCAACAAGGTCTGTGTCATAAAGAGCTATGAATTAGCTGGGCTGGAAAAGAAAAAGTCTGGTTGTTCCTAAAGCTTGTCCCACACCTCAACTCCACCCTGCACTCATATAACATCTGTGTTGTGTCCAAATCATTCACTGTGAAACTCACTCTGTGCAGCCAGACGGAGCCATTAAGGGGCAAAACAAACTTCTATAAATAAGAAGTTAAAATGAGAAAAGCTGCTAAAGGCAGGGTCTGTAGAAGAGGCCTACAAATATCAGAGTATATTCTTCTGTATAGGAATGGAATATATATATATATAGGAATATATATATATACTATACTTCTATATAGTATATATATTCTTCTGCTAGGAATGAACATATCATTAATAAACTCCCAGGAATGCTTACATCCATTTCTCCTTGATCAACAACATAGAAGTTATCACCTTCATCACCTAAAGAAGAGAAAAAAAATTGATTATACACTAAATTGAACATATCAAGAAAGAACTGGCATCTCTGCCAACTTTAATGTTCGGACTCCAATAAGGCTGACAAATTTTTGCACAGTTTGCAGGGTGAAATGTCACATTTTGCTGATTTCACACTCCTCTCAGCCCGGTGAAAGGAGACATCTATTGGTACCCAGGAGATCAGCAGCAATTCCAGGACTACTGGAAAGGTGAACCAGATCCATAAACTGACATAACATTTCTACAAGAGTCATCACAGGACAATATTCCCAACAACAACCTATTCAAGGAAGCCACATCTTCCTCCAGCGGCTCCCACGCCTCACTTCAGTGGGAGCTGCGCTTCAGGGAACACAGCAAGAAATTGTCTGGCTGCAGTGACCCTGCTTTTATATTAAAAAATAAACACCAGCTAACAAGAGCACGAGAGCAGAGCCTGCCCCCCAGGCCCAGTGAGCCCCCGTGCACACGCTGCCACTTGCCTTGCTGGATGACAGTCTCTCCTGCGATGTACGTGACGGGGAACATCGCATCGAAGATGTCACTGAAGGAGAGGACACCAAAATCAGGCAAAATCCTGCACAACTCCACACCTGCGCCTCACACGTCTGTACCCCCAAGCCATCAGTGCTGTCCCTGGAGCTCTGTGTGGTTCCACTGAGCACTGCGGAGTCACTGCAGATTTGTGACACCTTCAGCTCTGCTGAACTCTGCCCCTCCACAAACCTTAGCCCCCTCCTACCTCCTCTCATTATCATCAAGGTGGGTAAACAGCACATTCTTCTCAATAGCTTTTGCCAAAGCAGCCATGGTTTTATAATCTTTTGGAATAACCTAGGACAGAATCGGAGAAAGCAAACAGTTGATTTTTTTCATGAAAAATTTCTGCATTTCCCACGGTAAATAAACAACTTAAATTGCTACAAAACACTGGCTGAGTTTGCCCATTTTCTTTCAAGTACTATAAATATAACCCCAAATACAGTCAATGTTTACAGACAGTTTGAACACAAGGAAAATAGAATCTTGTATTATTTTATGCAACTGAAAAGCATAATTCCATGCTCAATTTGTAAGTTTTTTTGGAAGAGGACCTGTTCAACCTGTGTTTTCCTGGGAACAGCAGCAACTCTGCTCTGCCATTAGGCCAAATGTTGTTGCAGCTGCCAAATAACTGGAAGCGCATTATATATAATACATCTAAATATCACATTATATATAATATATCTAAATATATGCACATCTAAACACGCATGACTTCAAAGGGAACAGGTCTAAGTAAAGCATGAATGGTTTAATTGCATGATAGGTTATTCTGGCCTCCAGTTAAACAGCCACACACACACAGGTCTGCTTTTTACAGCAATTATGACATAACAGGCTCCAGGAGCTCGGTGTTATTTAATATTCTGGATAGAAGGTGGGTTTAAATAAACTCTGGGGTTGTGGATGTAATCTTGAGCAGTGTTTAAGAGCCAGAGCACCTTTCTAACATAAGAGGCAGCATCCTCTTCTGTGTAGACTTCTGCACTGATGGCGCCGCGCCGCGATCGATATTTAACCACAGGGTTGAGGGGAGGAGGAGGGGAGATCTCATCCTCCCGGGAGTCCGAGCGAGAACCAGACTTCAGCTGATTCAACAACTGCTTTGTTTCCTCCTAAACAGGAAGGAAGACATGTTTGTGTCACATAATCCAAAGGGGAAAAAAGCCCCAGCCATATATCATGTTCCAGCCCAGCCTGCCAACACCAGGGGGCTTCCTGAGCACCATTATTCCCACATTAAGGCAAACAGGAGCCTGCAGCATGCAAGATCAAAGGCCTTTCAAAACACGTGGTAGAAGTGCCTTTCATTCCTACCAGTCACATCACAATGGTGTTTATTGAGTTATTCTCCATTTATTAAACTATTAGTGTGAACAAGCTGGTTCCACTCTCTGCCCGTGTATTCAGCAGGTGATGAAGGCATTCCCCAAATGCTGAAGGCGCTTCCTCAGCTGCAAACCCCCAGTTCCTCCCCTCAGCTGCGAGGTGATAAAGCCTTCTTGGAGTTGAAAGGCACAGGAGCAATTCCTCAGAAATCCGTGTTACATGAGAAGCTTTTCAAAGAGGTTGACTCATGGACCAACTTGATACTCGTTAACCAACATTTATTTTAGGAGAAAGAAACAGGAACGCTGCTTTCAAAAGAGCTGGAGGAAGGATGCTGGAGGCCAAAGTGGGATTTTTTTATGCAAACCACATGCAAACCTTGCACAAGGTTACTTGTTTTCCTTATTTCCCTCAGTCGCTTATTGTGTTGTAGTGATACTGTAGAAGACCAGGGTACTTACAACAAAACAAATTCTAATTAACTTGACACACCGAAATTTGATTCTTCCTAAGATTCCCCTCAATCAACTAAAATCAGATTAAAAACAAACCAGCCAACCCTGGAGTCAGAGCATTGACATCAGAACAGCTCCAATGACTTTCCCAGCATTGGGAAACAGGGATGTTGGGACATTCTGTGAAAGAACAAGAAGTGATCTGTTCTCCCAGAGCTGCAGCCCTCATAAAAGCTGCGTTTGTCCCAGTGCCCTTGATCCCAGCTGGGCAGGGAGGCTCTGGGTAACAGCACAGCCCGGGGAAAGCGCCATGGGATAACCATTCCTGGCAGTTGACATTCCCCCTGTCCCAGAGCCTCACATTTCACTTCCTGCTCTTTGCCCATTGATAAAATGGTGCCACATTTCCCAAGGATGGGAGCAAAATGTATTTAAAACTCGTTTCTGTCATCTGATTTTAGAGGAACAAGTCTCGACAGAGATGAAATTAAAAACAGCCTGAGCAGTAGTAAGTGTTTGGTGTAAACTGCCTCGCCATCGACCACAGAACAAGTTTGTTCACATACAAAATACTTAACCCATTAAAAAAGACGCTTTTTAAATAAGTGAACATCAGCTGCTAGGCCTTTTCCAGCATCACATAAAATATTAAATATCGTGATCAGAGATTGAAGCACTTCAGCAGCATTTAGTGAGGGAGTTGTTATCAAAACACTCTTCAAGAGATTCCTCGGGGCAATGCCCTACTCAGGGAGAAGGAAACTGCACTAACACAAAAAAATACAGCTGGTAACTTCCATCTGACTCAAAATTTAATACTAACATTTTTTTTAGTATAGTAAGGTAGGGGATGGACACAGAAATAAGTTACAGGCGGATAAGATAATGTATTAACTCAAAATATACCAGTTATTCTAAATAGCTCGAACACACACTCACCAGGAAGATTCTCCCTGAATGAGACAAATCATAGAATAGAATCACAGAATGAAATTAAAAAAGACCTCCAAGATCATCAGCTCCAAACACCACTGTGTCAGCTAAACCATAAATCTCCAGATATTCATACTACACACTGCCAGACAACCCTGTGCCATGGACTGACATCCTATAATCCAAGTTTTCATCTTTTTAATCTATACTTTCGATAATTTCTGATACTAAACCACATTTATTACAACCAACAGATCAGAGAAAAATTACAGTAGGGCCTGAAGGAAGAGTGGCAGTTGTTATTCTCAGTTGCCTTTGGATTTAGCCAGTGCTGAAGAGAAAAATGTGTTTGTTCAAGTCTGGAAGCTCCTCACATCAAACATGCAGTGGATAAACACACTCAGTTTGCTGTGAGCTCATCAATATAGCCATTCCCAGGACTTGAAAAAAACTCATCTATTTATTACACCCAAGTGTTGATCCTGGTTTTCCAGCTGATGGAGCAGCTCACAGCTTTCAGTGTCAGTCACAAACTGCAAGCCTTATTTTTCCTGACAAGTAACAGATGTTTATTAAGTCCATTTAGATTATTACAAGCAATACTGAAGTGATGACACTCCACAGACTCACACTGAAGCCTATCAGCTACTGAAGAAGACCTTCACAATTTCAGAATTACGGTGTACACTGTAAAACCTGCTAATTGCCATGGCACCAGACACAGTCTCAACTTCTTCTGGGTAATTAGTATTTCATTTATATCATATTTTAAAAAAAACCCAAATATTCAGAAGCTATAAAAGCACATTTTAAAAAGCTCTGCCATAAATTCACAATTGCACAGTATATCCTCCTAAACTAGCTTGTTTTGCAAAAGAAATACTCAGGAAAATGGGAAAATATTCAGGTATCTGAGCAGGGCAGGTGGTGGGGACCAGGGCCAGTGACTACACGTCCATCACACTTCCTAACTGCAGCTTTCTCATAAAGCCTGATGTGCACATAACTGCATCGCACACAATATTTCAACCATGCACTTCTTCCAGGGGACAGTCATGTCCCAACAGCCAGGATTCATCTGGCAGGCTGCAATAATGATCTCTACATTCAATTTCCATAGCTCAAGCTGCATTACACAGCCCAGCCCCGCACTGGAGAGCTATTACAGCTTTTAGCAGGTATTGGTATTACCAGACATGTTTGCACAGCAAAGAGAACAGGGGCCCTAGCACACCACAAACAGATAAAATAAAACCATTTATACAACCAATGTGCAGTAATTAGATTCATCTAACAGCTTTCATAACCCAGAAGAGGACATTTGAATTCCTATAGTAGCTGTAACCATCTCAGAGGCAGCAGTTTTAATGTTTCTGAACAGAAATTCTAAAGCATGTTTAAATTTCTCCAAGATATTTTAATAACATGCCAGTGAATCAGCTCTGTTTGTGTGCAGTGGAAGACATGACTTGTCAAGAGAATGAGAGAGAAAATAGCAACCTCACTTCGCTTTTCAATGGCGTTCCTTCAAAAATCCAGCTTAAAAAAAAAATACTGGATGATACTGAGGTTGAGACAGTTGAGATACGGTCAAAGAGATGAAAATTCAGAAAGCACATTGAAAAGTTGCTCTGCTTTACTAAAGATGTAAAAGACTTGATTTTGGGAGGTGAAGCAGATTGAGTGTGTAGCAGAGCTGAGGACTGGGTCATTGAAAAGTTGCTCTGCTTTACTAAAGATGTAAAAGACTTGATTTTGGGAGGTGAAGCAGATTGAGTGTGTAGCAGAGCTGAGGACTGGGTTGGAGCTGGTTAATAACAGAACTGAGCATTTGTGCTCTCCAGACATGGATGCCAGGAGTTTCCTGCCCAGCACAGGATAATGACAGCTCAATAACAGTTCACTGCTCTGCCACCTGGTAGCTGGGCAGGTACCACATTACCTGCACCAACTAAGACATGACTTGTCAAGGGAATGAGACAGAAAATAGCAACCTCACTTCGCTTTTCAATGGCGTTCCTTCAAAAATCCAGCTTAAAAAAAATACTGGATGATACTGAGGTTGAGACAGTTGAGACACGGTCAAAGAGATGAAAATTCAGAAAGCACATTGAAAAGTTGCTCTGCTTTATTAAAGATGTAAAAGACCTGGTTTTGGGAGGTGAAGCACATTGAGTGTCAGGCACTTTTGCTGTAGCAGAGCTGAGGACTGGGTTGGAGCTGGTTAATAACAGAACTGAGCATTTGTGCTCTCCAGACATGGATGCCAGGAGTTTCCTGCCCAGCACAGGATAATGACAGCTCAATAACAGTTCACTGCTCTGCCACCTGGTAGCTGGGCAGGTACCACATTACCTGCACCAACTAAGACATGACTTGTCAAGGGAATGAGACAGAAAATAGCAACCTCACTTCGCTTTTCAATGGCGTTCCTTCAAAAATCCAGCTTAAAAAAAATACTGGATGATACTGAGGTTGAGACAGTTGAGACACGGTCAAAGAGATGAAAATTCAGAAAGCACATTGAAAAGTTGCTCTGCTTTATTAAAGATGTAAAAGACCTGGTTTTGGGAGGTGAAGCACATTGAGTGTCAGGCACTTTTGCTGTAGCAGAGCTGAGGACTGGGCTGGAGCTGGTTAATAACAGAACTGAGCATTTGTGCTCTCCAGACAGGGACGCCAGGAGTTTCCTGCCCAGCACAGGATAATGACAGTTCAATAACGCCACCTGGTAGCTGGGCAGGTCCCACATTACCTCAGGCCAGCCCAGGCTGAGTGGGGAAACCCCCCAGAGGAAGCTGCAGCAAGTTTTAAACCCTAGGAGGCAAGAAAAAAATGCTCCAGTTTCACTTGTAGCCACAGCTGCACTAGAGGGCATTTAGAACCCATGAGAAAAGACCCTGACCAAAACTGTGGGAGCAATTTAAGGGGAAAAAACATTACCTAACCAGTTTTATTTTCAGCTTCAGTGTAGGCTGACCGAGTACACAGAGAGCCAATGTGCACCAGAATAAAATCAACTTACTCAATTCCGACATTCATGTCATTAAATTCAGAGCTGGACTTGTTGTCTTGCTAAAAAACAAATTAAGTTTCTAAGTACTGCACGCTGACCATAAATCCACTGCACAAAAGCACCCAAATAATCCCATTTTCTATCCCCATATGGATTGGTTTAGGGTTTATTCTAAGCACAGTAGTGCAGTTTATGTGGTAAAATTTTGTCTATAGATACCTGTGGTGATGTTTTAAAAATTCCCAACCCAGCAGTACTTCAAAACTCAAGAATCCCAGAGGGAAAGGGGGCATTGTAATGGGCAGGGACAAAGGATTTTTAAGAACCTCATTATTCACTGGTTTGTTGCTGATACTCACACACACACGCCCCAAAAACAGTCAGAGCTCTTCATTTCATAAGCAAAGCACTCCCCAAATACATTATGAGTTACAGCAGGTAGTCTGCACCCTTGGTCATTCTCTAGTATTTATCCTGAACACTTCCATTAAAATACAATTTCCACCAGACATATTTATGATCTCCAGTGTTAATGGCCTTCTTCTTTACATCAGCAATTAGTAACTCACTAGAACAAAAAAATAAGATCAGTATCTAACTGCCCTGTACAAGCGCGGAGAGCAGCACCTGCAAAAACTGCTGCACAAGGTCACAGCTGCATTATTTACTAATTCCATGTTCTGAGTACAGTTGTAATAAACCTTCCCTCTGCACAAGCCTTTAATCTTCCCATTTCCGCTGCAGCTTCTTTTCCTACCTGCTTAGATATCAATATACACCAAATTAACAGGTCAAAAGAGGACAAAACCACTGTTTCAACTGTGATTGCTTTCCATTCCCAAGATCCCAGAATGCTTCCAACAACAACGAGAGCACCAGAGGGACCTCAGGACAAACACAAGAGGACACCAACACTGAACTCCCAAGAGAAGGCAGAGACGGGCTCGCTTTGCAGAGACCTGGAATGCAAATAATTCCATCTGACTTCAACCACGCCTGGATAAGACCACTGGCACCACTCCTGTGCTCTACCCAAATTACTGGAAATCCATGTAAGAATCCAAATCCCATCACCAGCGCCCAGCCAAGGTCGAACTCCGCAGTTCTCCAGCTCCACACACACCCATGTACGCTGTGTATCAGCTTCCATGAGTGAGCACTGGATTGGGATCACATCCACATCCCAGCTGGGGAAGTCTCCTTGTCACCTTATGTTCTGCCCTACATGCTTTGGTATGACAGAGCTGCACAAACTACTGGGAAACAGCATCTGCTTTCCTAAAGCACCACTTCCAGTTTCAAACAGCCAACACAGACATTGGTCAAATCTGCAGCTCAGCCCCCAAATCACAAAGATATATTTAAATTTGTTCCCCTCTCCTTTCCTTCCATTCTAGATTTTACCTTCTCCAATCGTTCAAAGTACTCTCTGATGAATCCCATGGGTCTTTCAGGTCTCACTGTGCATAACTGTACAATGCAATCCTTCAGCAGCTGCTGGATGTTGTGTTTCTGGATGTAAAGTTCACATTCCCGAAGGCTCCGCTCCTCCTCGCTGCTGCTGCTGCTGGAAGCTGCCATTGCTGAAGGGAAGAGAAGGAGAAGGTCAAATAACTACTGGAAACAAAGATGCTGCTGCCTAAAACAAAGTTATACTGCATTATCTTACTGATACCACAGCAAAAAGCCACCTTTACCTACCGGAGCAGTAACTAAGCTAAAGAAAATGCTGTGAACTTATTTAGCACCTGGAAAGAAAGCAAAAATCAAAACTCTGGGGGCTCTACAGTGACAGGCACAAAAGGAAAAGCATTTGGTTGAGCTGAAAAAGCTTCAACAACTCAAGCCCTGCGAGCGCTCCGAGTCAGGGAAGATTCCACCTGAACTTCCTGCTGCTCAAACTGAGCATTTGTAGGACCGGAGGCTCACGTCAGGAGCTGCGTGGTCTGTGTGGGGTCATGGGCACGGATGATGGCCAGCAGAGAGGTGGGTGGAAGCTGGAAATTTGAGAGGCCAAGCACGACCAGTATTCGGAAGTGAAACGTGTTCAGGTTGAAGCCCAAGCCAGTTCTTCAAATGTCAAGGCAGAGTCTGCTATCGGAAGTTATGGATTACAGGCATCGCTCCTAAGAACTCCTGTGTAATTCAAACCTCTTCATACCTCATCACTTATTTCACGGATACACTGCAAGCCCAAAAATACCTCTTCAACTGTAAATAATGAAGAGTACAGCTTTAAACATCTGTTATGATGCCCAGTTTTCAAAAGACTTCATAAGCTCAGCTGTGACACTTTCAAAAATGTTCTTAAGCGGTTTTTTCCCCCCTTTCAGGTTTGTATTGGGTTTGCATGGCCAGATTTGGGGGGGCTACAGGGGGCTTCTGTGAGAAGCTGCTGTCAGCTGGAGTTAATGTGAGACAGCTCCAAGATGAAACTGCCACTGGCCAAGGCTGAGCCCATCAGTGACAGTGGCAGAGCCTCTGGGATATCATATTTAAGGAGGGAAGGGAAATGGCTACTTCAGCCAGACACAGGAGTGGCAATACACAGGAAAAACAGCCCTGCAGCCCCAAGGTCAGCGCAGGAAGGGCTCCAGGCCCTGGAGCATGGATTCCCTGGCAGCCTGGGATACAGCCTGTGGGGAGGCAACCGTGCAGGGCAGCCAAGGGAGGCCCACGGGGGAGCAGGGATCCACCTGCAGCCCTGGGGATCCATGGGGGAGCAGAGATCCACCCACAGCCCCGGGAGAGCCATGGGGGAGCAGAGATCCACCCACAGCCCCGGGAGAGCCATGGGGGAGCAGAGATCCACCCACAGCCCCGGGAGAGCCATGGGGGAGCAGAGATCCACCCACAGCCCCGGGAGAGCCATGGGGGAGCAGAGATCCACCCACAGCCCCGGGAGAGCCATGGGGGAGCAGAGATCCACCCACGGCCTTGGAGATCCATGGGGGAGCAGAGATCCACCCACGGCCCCTGGAGAGCCATGGGGGAGCAGAGATCCACCCGCAGCCCCTGGAGATCCATGGGGGAGCAGAGATCCATGCACAGCCCTGGGGATCCATGGGGCAGCAGAGATCCACCCACAGCCCTGGGAGAGCCATGGGGGAGCAGAGATCAGCAGAGATCCACCTGCAGCCCCTGGGGATCCACGGGGGAGCAGAGATGCCCCTACACCCTCTAGAGGACCCCACACTGGAGCAGGGGAATGCACAGAGTGTGACCCCACGGGAATGCCGTGCTGGAGTGGTTTTCTGTCAGGACTTGTGACCATGGAGGGGAAGTGAGGCTGGAGCAGCGCACGGAGAGCTGCAACCTGCAGGAGGGACTCACGCTGGAGAAGTCCATGGAGGACTCTCTGCCACGGGGAAGGCGTGAGGAGCTCTCCCCCGAGCAGGATGGAGCGGCACAGACAACGTGTGACGAACTGACTGCAAACCCCGTCCTCTGGGGTGGGGGGAGGTAGAGAAAATCAGGAGTAAAGTTAAGGCTGGGAGGAAGGGGGAGGGCCAGGAGGATGGTTGTAAGATTTGGCTTTATTTCTCATTACCCTGCTCAAATTTAATTAGTTTAATTTATTACCAATTTCCCCGAGTCGAGTCTGTTTTGCCTGTGATGGCAAGTAGTGAGTGATCTCTCCCTGATCTCAGTCCAGGAGCCTTTCCTTATATTTTCCTTCTGTTGGTGAGCTGAGGAGGGGGGTGAATGAGCAGTTTTTAGCATCTAGCCTGGCTCAGCCCACCACAAGGTTATAAAACCATTTTAAAATGTATTTTTTACATATCAACGTATACAGACACATTTAATGTCATTTTTTTGCATAGGGAAATGAACACTGTGAGAGTTAAAGAAACAGGAAAGAATTTCTCAGGGCATTTTTTGATGAAATATAAAGGAAGTTACCTGGTACAGGGAGTGTGGCAACAGCTTATTAATATGCAGTAAGATATGTTGATCCCAGGATCAGCTTTTGAAAGGGAAAAAATGGATTCAGTCAAAATAATTTTGAGAAATGACAAGTCACTGAATTCACATCATGGGTTTTATCATGCTGAGGCAGCAGCAGGAAAACCCAGGGCACAGAGACAACACAGCAACGTGCTCCTCCGAATTCTGCTGCTGGAGATTACAGAAGGCTTCGAGTTAATATGGAATTACCAACACTTCGAACAGGTTTCATTCTTGTCACACTTAATCCCTGCCCAAGCACACACACGCACACGTGTATTGTGCGTTGCATAAACACAAAGCGTGGCCTTCCCACGGGCCGAGAAAGCGCCGAGAAGTTCTCCAGTTGCTCCTTTTGTTTTGCCAGCCCGCACGGTGAAGGTCAGCGCTAATTCAGCAGCCCCGGAGAGCCCCGGGGGCTCCGTGACCACGGGCAAATGACGCTCCGTGAGCAGGCACGGGCACGGGCCACGCGAGAAGGGCAAGAGCGGTGCAGGAAATGCGCTATCACGGGCGAAATGAAAACCCCGGTACTTCTACGGGGCATTTTTTCTGCCCATTCTCAAAGCTTCCCCGAGCCCCCCAAGGCGTGGCTGCCCCGCCCAGCCCAGCTCGCCTCTCACGCAGCGCGGGGCTGCGGCCGCTTTAGACCCGGGGCCACCGGGACGGCACCGACCCGGCACCCCCGGGGCGGGGAACG
>WEIT01028285.1:394723-414981 GCA_013389985.1 Dryoscopus gambensis | reverse complement strand
CTGAAGTGTGTTAAGGTAAATCCTGATTCGTCTCAAAGTGGGGAGTCAGGCTGTGCTGTGGGACTGCTGGGAAGCTCCTGGGGTTTCATTCACTGCTGAAACCCTGCTGAGCTCTTTAGAGAGGTCTGAGGTGTTTATCTGGCTGTGCCCAAACCCATTTCAGCCCCCAAACACAGCTCAGTCATCTGCCCTGATCCGTGTCCAGCTACAAGCTGGTGAGCAGTGATGTTTTGGGCAGTTGGCAGTGCCTTGACCCTGTGTAGCAATCACAGCACCAGCACCTTCTCCTGGGCCCTGTCTGTGTGCACAGTGAGGATAAACCCATCCCACTGACCCTCCCGTGGCCACAGGGCTGCACGGAGGGCAGGAGGGGTGAACCAGCCCTCCCCTGCTCATGCTGAGCTTGTCCAGACCTCCGCTGCCTCTTCACCTCCCAAACTTTCCTGGATTTTGTCCCTGCGGGTGCCAGCATCTCTGGCTGCTGCTTTGCCATCATCTGGAAACCTCCCTTCACCTGCACATCAAGAGCAGCCCGTTCTGGGAAAGCACATGGTGGCTTTGCCCAAATCAGCTGTATAAATATTCCTCTGCTTGCAAGTGGATGGCTCTTACTGTAGAAAAGGCAAAGTCTTCCTGGAAATGCAAAATGGCTCTGACACAGCCCCAGATGCTGTGGTTAGCAGGAATAGAAGTGGGAAAGAGTTTGATCTGAGAGTAATGGTGGAGCAAGGCAGAGATTTTTAATGTGGGTGTTTCAAGTTAGTGACTAAGCTCCACATTTAGATACTAAATAAGTGGCCTCATTCCCAAAGAGGTGGAGGCTTCCTGTACATGGATTCGGGTGCTCCAGCTTGAGGATGGATGGGGTCTGGGCTTAGGCTTTTATTGGGATGTTTTCAGTGCCTCCGGACACTTGGCACTAAGGGAGGTGAAGCTGTGCACTTGCTGGACTTACAAAGCACAGCCCTTCAGCCAGACCCAAAGCCTGCTCCCAAAAAAAGCCTCTGTGCAAAAAGCCTCCGTGGTGACACGTGGGGATCTGGCCCAAGCTGAGACACAAAGCTGGGTGGCCCCAGAGGTGGTGGCCCCGTGCTAAGGGTGCAGTAGCAGGCTTCCCTTTGCCCTTCTGCCTGTCCTCCCGTGGCTTGGCTGCTCCTCGTGGCTGGGGGGATGTCCCTGACGGGGTCAGCAGGAGAGGTACAAGCACCTGGACTTGGGAAATCCCAGCCCCTCAGCCAAGATGGTGCAAGGGGGACTGTGCCTGAATAAATGTGTCTCAGCTCTGTTCATGCAGTTCTGCAGGGCACATAGAGCTGAGTCTTCCCTGCTGACACCAAGTGGGGAAAGAAACATTGATGTGCTGGACAGATGCACTAAGTTTAGCAGCAGTGGCAGACCCAGCACCCCCATGTTCTGTCCCAAATCAGGAAGAAGTCAGGGCAAAGGGCCTGTATTCCCATCTGGAGGCACACTGACCAGCAGGACTGCAGCCTCTCTGCTGCCAGGTCTTTGTGATCAAAAAGTAATTTGTTGTGAACTGCAAAGAAAAGTTGGGGCAGGGATAGATGGCAGTCAGGGCCCGTGGTGGGGTGTGACCTGATGGGTCTTCCTGTTCCTGGGGATGTGGAAGATGTAGAGAAGCAGAGAAGAAGTCACCATGTTTTGTCTTCCCTCTAAAGCAAGACCAGATGCAAAACTCTCAAGAAGAGTCGTACAAACCCAGATGTGAGAGGGGATGGAGAAGCAGAAGAGATCACGTTTCTGTTACATTTCAGTGTGTGGGAATTTCCTGCCGAGTTTGTCTGACAGTGAAGGTTTGGGTTTGGGAAGTGTGGGAGCAGCAGCCAGAGGCACTGCTGGTGAGGTTCTGTGCATGTCCCTGTGTCCTTGCAGAGGCTGGTGGTCTGCCTGGAGGAGTCAATTTACATCCATAACATCAAGGACATGAAGCTTTTGAAGACTATCATGGATACACCTCCCAACACTACAGGTGAGCATGGGAGAACTGTGTGAAACAGAGCTTTGTAGAGCCACGGCACAGTGTTAGAATCTAACCCAGCCTGTGGCTTGTGCATCTTAATCCAGCACCGGGCAGCCAGAAGTGCATGGAGGCAGTCAGGCAGGCTTGGAGAATCACAGAAGCTGAGCTGGAAGGGACCCACAGGGATCACAGAGTCCAGCTCCTGGCCCTGCACAGCACCATCCCAGCAATCCCACCCTGTGCCCAGGGTATTGTCCAAACTCTCCTTGAGCTCTGTCGGGCCTGCTGCCGTGGCCCAGCTCTGTCCTGAGCGAGACCCTGCCCTGTCTGGAGCAGAACCCTGCTCTGTCCAGAGCAGATGCATCAAAGGAGAGCAGAGATGGGCAGCGGGTCTGAGTTCCCCTTGGAGTCAGCTCCCAAAGTGATCACCGGGGGCAGAACACACAGGCAGGCACAGCCCCAGTCCCTGCTGGGCAGTTCCCGGGAGCTGCCACCTGATGTTATTCCGTGTTCCGTGATGTTATTCCGTGCCGAGGGGCAGGGCCGGTGGCTGCAGCGCAGATCCTGTGTGTGTGGCACAGGGTGAATCCGGCTTTCCTGCTGCTGGGAGCGCAGCTATTTTTAGCAGCAGAGGGAAGCTTGGCCGGGTGCCCACGTTGCTGTGCCGTCCTGCTCGGGCTGCAGCATCCCTTCATGGCTGGGTGCTCAGGAAGCTGCTGATGTGCTCACGCTCGGCCTCGGGGCTTTCAAGGGATGCTCTTCCAGCAGCTCCCCTGACCTACTTCAGGTCTCACCAGATGGGCTCTCTGCGTGGATTAAACATGCTAAATGCTGCAAATATAATTAAAGTTTAAAACCTTCCCGAGAAGGCCCGGCAGCAGGATGGACAGGGATACCCAGGCCTGGAGCTGTTCTGCAGAGGGGCTGGAGGATCAGGTCATGGTTTAAGAGCAGCAGCAATCAGCCAGGGCAGGACTGGGATGCTGCAGATCACAGGCTTCATATGGGCTTAGTGTTTTAAACTCCTTTTACTGCAGCAGCTGTCACTGAAATGAGCCGAGTGACAAGTGCAGTGCCTCTGTTGTCCCTGGGCCATCTGCTTTGGTCCCAAGCTTGACCCCGAGGACAGTGTGTCCAGTAGGTCAGGGCAGCCCAGCCTCACTGCTCTTCGTGCAGCTTGTTTAGGAGCGGGGATCTGTGCTGGGGGATGTAGGAGCACATGGAAAATGTGCCACTCCTATAAAGCGTGTGCCCTGGGCACGGTGACACCAGCACAGGCAGGACCAGGGTTTGCTGCAGCCACACTGGCCAGTCACAGTGAGATCTCTGGCTGTTCCTGGCCAGCACCTGGCTCCTGCTGCAGCCTCCTCCACGTAGGAGAGGAAAATGCCCATGGTGTCCAAGACAGTTGTTTTTCATGTGATTCATGTCAGGGGCAGGATTTGAACCAAGGAGGTCACAGTGCTTGGGGTGACCTGTGTGCCATGAGGGCACATCTTGGGAATGACTGAAGCTTTGGAAACCACCTCGTGTGGCTCCCCCCAAGCCCTGGATGTGTCTGGACCTGCTGGCCTGAGGGCAAGGCCAGGCTTCCTGGACACAGTAGCACTTTTTCCATGCTGCTCGAGGAAGCCACCTGTGACGTGGCACTCCCAGAGGTGCCATCCTGAGCAGTGCCAGCGTGCCTCCTCCCTCCTGAGCCCACCACTGCAAGCACCAACCCTCCTCATGGCTGGGGGGCTGCTGAGGGGAGAGGAGCATCTTCAAAGGCTGCCCGTGGCCCTGTGGTCCTTGTTCTTTGTGTGTCCCCGAGGTCAGCCCAGTACACTCACATCTGTGTTTTCCCCTGGCCTGGTTTCCCGGCCGCCTCTCCCGGCCAGAGGAGCAGAGGGAGCGGCTGACTCACCCCGGCGCTCAGAGCTCGCTTTGTTTAGCTCCAGCCTGCCCTGATCCTCTCTGAAAGGGCTGTGCTGATCCCCCCGTGCTGCCTGGGCCGGGGGATCACCATCCGGAGGAGGCAGGATGCTCATGCCAGCAGCAGAGTCTCTGGGCTATCTTTGCCTTCCTCCTACCGCTCCCTCTTTAATTGCCTTTTAATTGCCTGCACTTCGCTGCTGCCGTGCTCCTCGTGCCTGTCCCGATGCGCCATCCCTGGCATGATGTGCACGCCTCTGGATGGATGGGGAGCGGATCCCTGGGGCCTCTGGCTGATCCTGCAGCTCCTGGCTCCGCTGCGGTCTCTTTGTTTGGTTATAAACAATGACCTAAAACGAGAGCTGCGGCCGATCCTTCCCCGCTGCTGCCGCTGGGCGGGGGCCAGGCCGTGTCCTGACACGGGGCTTGCACGGCACGGCACGGCACGGCACGGCACGGCACGGCACGTCCGTGCGTCTACGTGCGGTGTGCGGCTGTCCCGCTGGCCTGTTTGGGGCCCGTGGCAGCGCCCCCGCTGCCTTTAACCCCGCGGCTTCCTCCGCACGTGGGATTAGGTGGGACCCCCGCCGCGGGTCAGGAAGCTCCGGTCGTGCTGGAGCCTGGAGTCGGGTTTGGGAGGGCTGCGAGCGCACGGACGCGGGGCAGGAAGCGAGCCAGGCACGTTTCGTATGTGACAGGATTCACCGGGCTGGATCCTCAGCCAGCAGCACGAACGAGAGGCAGGAAGAGATGCTCTTTTCCGAGGTCACCTGGGGGCCAAGCGGATGGATGTACCCACACACGTATCCATCCATCCCTGCCTCATCCTGTAATTCCTGCCCGCTTGGACAGGAGCGTTTGGGAACCTTTGTGCTCGTGTTGGCACAGACCCAGATGGCTCTTATGGGGAAGAATTCCCCTGTGCTTACAGTCTCACTATGTTTAAGTTCCTTGTCAGCCGGAAACTCCCTGCACAGCTGGCGCATTTCCTTTGTCTTTCTCTGCTTCCCTTTTCCATTCCGAGCAGAAGGAAATGGCACTGCCCTCAGCCAGGCTGCCCCAGGGCTGCCCCCACACCGTGCTGCTCCTCTGAGCTTCCAGCGCGGCACCCACACCCTGTGCACACCTGGACGCGTCCAGATGTGCCGGGACAGGAGTGCTGTCAGCCCTCAGACCGACACGTCCTTTGCTGTTTCATGCACCTACTCCAGGGAGATAATGCAGGGGAAGGCCCAGGGCGTGCTAAGCCGGATCTGGGTTCCCTGTGCTCGGGCCGGGCGGGTGCCGGGGCACAGCCGCCGTTCTGTCCCGTACCAGCAGATGGCCCCACGGCCGAGGCATTGCCCGCGCTCCGCGGCCCCAGAGCGAGCCCGAGCCCGAGCCTGAGCCCGAGCCCCGCCGTGCCCCGCTCTGTCCTCCCCCCGCTCACAGCCTCAGCCATGTCCCTGTCCCCCTGCCAGGTCTGTGCGCTCTCTCCATCAACCACGCCAACTCCTACTTGGCTTATCCCGGCAGCGCGACCAGCGGAGAGATCGCGCTTTACGACGGAAATACTTTGGTAAGTGCGAAGCTCAGCCTTTGGATACCGGCAGGGGCTGAAAACAAACAGAGCCACAGCAAAGCCAACGGGGCCCTTGGGAAGGATGAATAAATACACTCCATCGAGCTGGAGTGCAAGGGAATTGCCTGGGAGGCACATCTGGACCTATTCCTTTGCTCGGAGCAGGCAGCTCTGAGATCAGGGCACGCATCTCCCAGCACAGGATATTCGGGGAAACGTGACCCACTGCCCTGCAGCCCAAGGGCCACTGCCAGGCTGACACGGGGGTTGCTGCGGGAGCGTCAGCAGTGTATCCCATGGGAGTGATGTGACCAGCGTGGGCCAGGGGGGTTGGAGCTGCTCCAGCCAGCTCAGGACCTGGAGCAGCTGCTTTGCCACAGCATGGGCTGGAAGGGATGACGGACCCAAAGTCCCCGAGAGGGCAAAGTGCCCAAAGTCCCCTCAGGAAATCTGTCCCTGGCTGCATGCAGGGTCATGATTATCTGCTGTTTATGCCAGGGCTTTGGGTTACATAAGGCTGGTGGCTCCGTACGTGCTGCGGGAGCTGAGGATCTGCAGCAGGGGAGGAGCAGAGCACAGGGAAAACGCTGCTGCTGCTGCAAGAGGTGCTGCGAGGGCTGGGGCTCCCTGCAGGTGGTGTCACCGCAGCAGGACTTGCTGTGCAGCACAGAGAGTTGCAGGGAAGCCAGCTCTCCTCCTGACAAAGAAGTGCCAGGCTTTGGAGACGGTGCAGGCACAATCCCGCACTCTGGAGAGGCAGGGAGCTGAGGTTCTCTGCCCCTGAGGTGAGCTTTCTGTAATCACAGCAGCCATAGGTGGGGAATGAACTCGAGGCAGGGCAGAGATAAACTGCTGAGGATGTTGAAGGGATACCAGCAGCACAAGGCGATCCCGTGAATCCGTATGAGCAGGGCTGGGCAGGGAGCGAGGCAGGAACGCCCTGCCCTCACACGGTCCAGGGCCCGGCGCGTCCCTTTGTGCTCACGTCACCTTGTGCCCTACAGAAAACAGCCTGCACCATCCCTGCCCACGACGGGCCTCTGGCCGCTCTCGCCTTCAACTCCACCGGCTCCAAGTTGGCCAGCGCTTCTGAAAAAGTGAGTGTGGCTGCACGTACCCTCCCTGTGCATCAGCACCCCTGAGCTGCCCCTTCCTAAACACAGCCAGCACAGAAGGGCCGCTGGCTGGTCAGTGTATCGAGATCAGACTGAGCCCAGCTGGCAAACAGGAGGAGCCTTTGCACATCCTGAGTTTCCTGGGTGTGTCAGGGAAAGGGCTCGGGCTCCTTGGCCTGCTCCTACGTGATATTTCCATTTGCATTTTTTGCAGGGCACAGTCATTCGTGTATTTTCCATTCCTGGGGGGCAAAAACTCTATGAATTCCGGCGAGGGATGAAAAGGTCAGTTAATTCTTCTGGCAGTGACAAGTACACAGAGGGCTCCCAGAGCCGAAATGTAAACACAGGGACACAGGGCAACGTCAGATCCTGGTGGCTTTGGCATCTTTTGCAGAAGGAAAACAAGAGCAAACGTATCAGCTCGAAATGTCACTGTGCCAGGGTGTGCCCAGCTCAGTGATTCCCTTCAGTGTGTCACAGAGCAGGGCGATGGCAGGGAACAGACGTGGAGTCACTCCCTTTACTCTGTCCTTTCTTTTTTCTTATTTGAAATAATGAAGTCCCCAAAACTGTCAGACACCTCACTCCTGCTGAACCCGTGCAGGAGATGCTGTTTGTATCCCACTGTTCTGCACTTTGGATGTTCTCCCTGCTCTCTGCAGCACCAGAAGCTGCAGTGAAGCTGGCACAGATGTTCCCTCCACAGGCAGCTCTGTGAGCAAGGACATTTCCACCTCTCTGGCTGTTTGTCACTAGCTCGAGGCTACCCCAGCCCTGCTGAGCAAAGGGATTTGGGAATTGCTCAGTGAGCCCACAGGCTCAGCAGCAGCTGTGCGGGATGATCCTCACCATGGATGGGTCTCCTTCCTCCCCATCCACTCCTCTGTGAGCCAAACCCAGCAGTTCCCCCTGAATGAATTGCCGTGGAGTGACCAGTGCTGTGCTTGCTTGGCTCTAGGTATGTGAACATCAGCTCCCTGGTGTTCAGCATGGATTCCCAGTTCCTCTGTGCTTCCAGCAACACGGAGACGGTGCACATCTTCAAACTGGAGCATCTCACAGACAGGTGAGGGGTTAGCCTAGCTTAACCTGCCTGGCCCAGGGCTGTCTCTGCTTCAAAGGTCTGTGTTTACTCAGCTGCTCTCCATGTCCTCACCACGTACTCTCCATGAGCAATACCAGCTGCAAAGTGTCTTGGTGTCCTGAGGGACTCACTCCTTGGAAAAGCCACACACTGCACCCCTGCTGTCGGGCTCTCTGGGCCTCTCTGGGTTTATGAGGTGCCACTGTCCCCTGCCTTCTCCCTGTGCATCCAGCCACGCAGGTGCACAGTGTACAGGTGCTCCCAAAACCCCTTCACCGGTGTGAGATCGGGTCTGGCCCTGATGGTTTGTCACGCTGACCGTGGTGACCCCACTGACGCTGCTTTGTGACCCCCTCAGCCGGCCAGAGGAGCCTCCAACCTGGAGTGGTTACATGGGAAAGATGTTCCAGGCTGCCACCAACTACCTCCCTGCCCAGGTGTCGGGCATGATGAGCCAGGACCGAGCCTTTGCCACCGTCCGGCTGAACATCTCCGGACAAAGGAACATCTGCGCCCTCTCCACGTACGTGCTGACCCTCCTGACCCCTGCCCCCTGGGCCAGGCCAGCCTTGTCTCGTCCTCCTGCCTGCAGAGCTCGTGCTGTGGGTGCTGCTGTGTCTGTGGGTGTGAGGTGTTTGGCCTCAGGATGCTTTTCCCACCAGGATTCAGAAGCTGCCTCGGCTGTTGGTGACGACGTCGGATGGACATCTCTACATCTATAACCTGGACCCACAGGACGGAGGGGAGTGTGTCTTAATTAAAAATCACAGGTAACTCTGCCTCCACTCGCACCTCATACAGAGGCCGGTCCTTTAAAAAATGAAGGGGAATTTCACCTGGCAGCACAAAACAAAGCTGTAGGAGCAAGAAAGTTAGAACTGAATTTGTGATTTGAGCTGCCTGACCTGACAGATATGGGTGGGAAGCGCATCAGCAGGCAGGGGCACAGAAACCAGAGGCATCTCGGATGCCATGGCAGCTGTGGGACATCCCGGCTTAGACTGGGCAGGCTGTGCCTTAGGAGATGCACCCGTAGCAGAGCTCTGATTATCGTGGTGGCAGGAGAGCAGAGCACCTTCTGGAGTGGGTGCTGGAGAGCTGGCTGGGGCTAGGATGGTGTGGAGTGACACCATGAGCTCCTGTAAACAAAATCCTAGTGCCAAAGCAGAGGAATTTCTGCATGGAAAGGGTTGTTAAGCATTGGAAGGGCTGCCCAGGGAGGTGGTGGGGTCACCATTCTTGGAGTTGTTCAAGAAACAACTGGATGTGACCCTCAGTGCTCTGGTCGGGGTGACAAGCTGGTGGTGATCAGTCAAAGGTTGGGCTCGGTGATCTTAGAGGTCTTTTCCAACCGAAACCATTCTGGGATTCCGTGAAAACAGAGCCTCCCCCGCCACTGCTCAGTCCAGATGCAAATCCCATTAAGCACGTAACCCCCCCGCACACATCTGGGCTGCTTGGCTCCAGATGTGAAGCCTTTGGGGTGGGGTGAGATGTAACATGTGCTCCGGGCCGGGAGGTGGCTGCCAGCCAGGAAAGTGCCAGCAGCTTTTGGAAAAGCCACAAAACAAAAGCACTTCAAAGCTGCGCTGTCCAGCGCGCGCCGCCCGCAGCCCCCAGCCTTGTCATGTGGGCTCCTCTGAGCATCAGAGGGCTGAAAAGGGCCCTTGGGTCATGAGTTACATTACATCATACGATATCTCTGCTCAAACTCCGTCCCAAACTAGCCAGGGCTGCTTTTCCCATCTAGTCTGCTCCTGTTGGAAGCCCTTCGGAGCCCCCTCTGTGATTAGAAACACTGTTTGCCTTTGTAACCTAAAGCTTTTGTGGTCAATCTGTTCCCTTCTGTTCCCATGCCAGCATTGTCCTCCAGCCGAAGTGGTGCTTTCCCTATCTCCTTCTTCACCCCCTGCTTGCCTTGTGGAGCACAATGCTCCCCTGTCCACAGCACTGCTGGGGCTGCTGCACGCGGGGATGGGGATGGGTGATGTGCTTCGAGGAGATGTGGATGCATGGGATTGTCTTAGCTGGAGCTGGGGAGGAGCAGGGATCAGGACTAACTCTTCTCCCCTCTCTTGATCTGTACCATTAGTCTGCTTGGCTCAGGAAAGACGGAGGAGAACAAAGAAAATGACCTTCAGCCTCCAGTACCTCAATCTTATGCAGCAACTGTAGCCAGACAAAGTACAGTGCCTTCAACTTCGACCATGCCAGGTAAGCACCACATCTGCTCTTCCTCAGGCAGAAGCTGCAAAACCACCTGGGGCAAAGTGGAAAGTGCCCCAGATTCCAGGGGTTCACCCAGGATCACCTCACCTGCACTGCACACTGGGGCAGCAGGGCTTGGGAGCTCACCGGGTTCATCCCCTGCCACAGAAACAAGCCAGGAGTTTTCTGCTCTGCTCCCTGGGCCCCTGTGCCCGCTCTGTGCAGAGCTGTGCCACAGACAGGCCCAGGGCAGAGCAGGAACCACTGCTTGTTTCCAGGAGCTGTAACCGTGGGTGTGGGAGTCAGGGCTCACTGTTTCTGCAGTGAGATTGCCTCAGAGTCTCTGAAGCTGGTACACCTTGCACTGAACTGCTGCAGGAAAAGACTGGGTGACTCTCTCACTATATTCCCAAGTCTAAGGTCCTCATACAGGTGAAGATCTTGCCGTGCAGTTGGTGCTTAGGTTCGTGGCAGGAGGAGGAAAGCTGCTGCCCTGGGAGCTGACCGTGTAGTTCACCCATAATCCACAGTGTCCATGGAGACACCTTCCTCTTCCTTGCTCCCTGAGCTCTGCCAGGAGGCCAGAGGAAGCAGCTCGGTGCTAAAAAGGGGGTAGCAGTGTCTGCTGCCTGTTTGCAGCCTCCTCCCAGCCCTTCCTGCAGTAACCCTTTGTGTTTCCCCTGCCCAGGTTACTCGGAGGACGGCGGAGCCCTGCGGGGGGAGGTTATCCCGGAGCACGAGTTTGCAACTGGCCCCGTCTGTCTGGACGATGAGAATGAGTTTCCTCCTGTGAGCATTCGGGACCCCTAAACCTGCAGTGCAGCCCTGATGCTAAGAAGGGAGTAGTAACCTCTCCCAGAAGAGATTCCATTGCCCCTTCCTTGTCCCAGCTCACTGTGGAGCCCAAAATAACTGAATGGGCTCTAGGGACAGTGCCAGGAAAATGCCACCCCCACTAAACAGCAGCTGGAGATGGGGCAAAAATGATCAAACCTAAGTAGAGATAGATCTGAACAAACTTGCTGAATGGTGATCAGATCCAGAGCTAACCTTTGTGCCTTGAGCAGATTTCTAATATTACCAGGAATAGTTTTAATTGGAACAATTTAGAAATAAAAACTTAATACCCCGTTGCATTTTCAGTCAGTTGTATTAGTTCATGGAATGCAACTGGAACATACCTGAACCTCACCAGTCTCTTCATTTCCAAGCTAACTGAGAAGGAAACTCCTTTTCCAAGTACAAAGATGAAAGGAATAACAGAGTTTTAAACCATTTGATGATTTTTATATGGCACTTTCTCAGTTACCTTTGGACGGAGCTAGTGGATTTTTCAATCTAACTTCAGCCTGGCAGTGTCTTTCCAGCTCCTTTTCCTATTCCACAGTCATTAATTAAGTTTCTAACCCCTAATTGGACAAATGTTGGTCTGTGCTGTGATCTGGTTGTAATCAGTGGTGTCTTCATAGCAGTAATGCAGCAGAATATTGTAATGGATTGCAGGTTGCAGCCTTGGCAGGCTTTTGGAATTCCTTACTTCATTTTTACATATCCTGCTGCTGGAGGTTTGCCTGAAAAGGAGGAAGTACAAACCTTATCCCAGGATTCGTTCCATGTGCTGAGCTGACCTCTGTGAGGCACCTTCCTCCGAGCTGATGCAAAGTGTTACTTAGATAAAAGGAGACTGGCTCATGACTCTCGTTGAGCCAACACCACCTGAACCCAGCTCAGCTCGCACAACCCTCAGGTTCTTTCTTTCCTTTCCTGTAGCATTCCCTGCTGCAAACTGGGAGCAGCAATTTCCCAGTTTTCCAACTCCATTACTGAAGAAGGATATTTAAAATGTCTCCCTCTGTGTGCCCGCAGAGAAGGTGATGGCCCAAGCCCCTGGAAGGAGCAGCAGGGACAGAGAGAAGTCCTTTGTTTCCTTCTGCTAAACCTGCTCTTGAACTCGTGGTTTGGGGACAAGCAAATGCCAGCAAGCAGGAATCACGCTGCTCCTGAATGAGGCTTCCTGCTGGCACTGTGCTGGATGAAAGCAGCCCCAAACCCCTGCTGTACCACAGCAGGTGCTGCGTGAAACGAACTTTGATCCCTCCAAATCCTGTCATTAACCTGACAGAGCAGTGACATGTGTATTGTTAGGGAGGAGGTGGTGTGGGAAGGGAAGGCGCTTTCCAAAAATACTCCCTGATAACGGTGGCTGAGCAAACGGAGCTTCCAGATAAAGCCCCTGCTCTTGGCTTTGGGGTTTGCCCCTCGCAGTGGGAGCACTCGGGATGTTTGGATGCTCTGGATTTCGCTGAACGTGGCTGTTTTCTCAGCACTTGAGCTCTTCAGTCTCAGTGAAGGGGGTTTCAGGCATCGGTCACTCCTGTGTGGAGAAGGAGGGAGAGAAAACCTGACCTTATCCAACAAAAATGTTTTGACAGCGTTCGGCTTTGCGGAAACATGGGAAGGGTTTTGTTTGTTTTTCAGTGAGCAACAAAAAGACATTTAAAAACCTCAAAACTTGTGACAAAATGGAATATTCACCCGCAGCCCACAGTATGGCTTTGAACTCAGACATGGCTCTGGAGAAACAGCAGTGCTCAAACCCCACAGTTTCTCCCCGTTTTGAAACCTCTTGTCTTCCCTTAACCTCAAGCAAGACTTCAGAGGCTCAGCTGTTAAAGAGTGAGGGAAAACAGCTTCAGCCTGACATAAAATCTGTCAGACACTGCCTGTTCATTAAGTGGAAGGAGGGACAGATCAGAGAGGAGATGAGAAGCCCAAGGAGGACTCGTAAAAAGTGGCCTCACAAGAGGGAACGTGGATGGTGCTGCTGCTGGTGCCAGGATTGCGGAAGGATCCCGCGGCAAGAGGTTAAACCAGTTCAGTGACAGCTCCGGCGTGGAGCGGGAGCATTAAGCACTCCCAAGTCACTGCTGCTCGTAGGCAGGAAACCCGTAGGTGTTTCTGAGGGGGACAGGGGGCTGAAGCCATGGGTGCTGTGCTGAATGTGCCAGGAGGAGGCTGCAGAGCCCTCGCCCTGCGGGATCAGAAGGTTTTGCGCGGGTGGAAAGAGCAAACTCAGCTCTGGCTGCAAAACTGTAGCAATTTGGGCTCTTTTCTGGTCACCTGCCTGAGCTACCCCCACCCCGGTACTGTGGGTGTAGCAGGGAGTGAGATTGCCGTGGTGCTGGGAGCTGCTGGGGTGTGGTTTGGGCCAGGCAGGGCACTGCAGTTTTGGGGTAGTGCTGTGAGGTTTGGCAGAAGAAATCCTGCAGGACTCTGCAAGCAGCACGGCCTGTGTGCACCTGAGGAGTGCAGCCACGGGATCTTCCCAAAACTTCTGGGAAGAAGTCCAGTCTTCAGCAGGCTGCTCAGTGCTTTTCCAGGCACAGGGGATCCATCCTGCACTTGGCTGCAGGGCCCAGAGGTGAAGGTTTTACGGGGGCAGCCATGTCATTAAGTCAAGTGAGACTGCACACAGCAATCAGCTCTTCCAAGGCTGCTTCCCCTCACTGATACTCCATCACTCTTAAAACCCATCTCTTTCCCATCGGTTTTTTGGCTGCTCCAAAACAGTTTGGGCGGTTTCCTGTGCTGCCAAAGGGTGCTGCTGCCTGTAGGAGGGAGAAAATCCAGCGGGATCCACAACAGAGCAGGAATCATGGGGTCCACACACCTCTCTGCTGCTCCAGACCACAGATCTTGGTACAAGAAACCAGGCTGCAGACACATCTCTGGCTCTGTGGAACCAGTCTTGGCCCAGATTCCCCGTGGCTGTTTGCTGGAAGGTGTTTCCCTCATTCTGTTGCATGGATATGGACACTAATTATTTTAAGTGGTTATTTTTTAACAGCTGGCTGTTAGCAGAGGAAAGGCCACAGATTTTCCAGTGAGGCTCTACTTATAATTATGTTTCGTAGGGGATGAGGGAGTTTGGCAGAACCTGGCTCCTGCCCTTGTAGCTCAGGCTGGCATTTTGGGCAGCTGGGGCTTGCAGGATTAAGCCCAGCTTATCAGAACATTATCTGAGGTCCCTTGGGAATTGTGCCATCCAGTGTCAATACTTGTGCCTGGAAACCTGGCAGCGATGGTCCTGCAGCCCAGGAGAGACAGCCCTGGGAGGAGGAGCTGGCAGAGACCCTCTGCAGCAGGAGCTGTGGGGTTCACACCCCTCCCAGGTCACGTCTGGCAAGGCTGGAGCTGGGAGGGATCTGTGCCAGGGCTGCCCATGCCTCCTGCAGGAGCAGGGGCACATTTCACCCGGGGCCTCCATGGCAGGAGTAGCTGATGGGAGGTGGCTCAGGCTCCTGCTGCTGCCTGTTCTTCTCTGCTCCTGCTTTACTCTTTCACTCAGAGGCTTTGCTGGTATTTAGGCTGGGCTTTCCCTCCCCTAATCCTGTCTGACGTGGTGGAGTTTAACTCTGGGATCCATCCAGAGACCCCGGAGTGACACAGGGATGCCCAGCACACACCTTTCCCTCGGGCCACGCCAGAGCTGAGCTTTTTTTGGGAGTGCTTAGGCAGGCAAATGCACTTCACCCCAAATGACTGCACTCCCCCAAAGCCTGGCTGTGCTCAGCCAGGGGCCACACTCAGCTCCGAGCCAGATGGTTCCTGGTCCCAGGACTGTAAATCTGGAGAGGGGTAGAGCAAATAAATAAACCTCTCCCCAATCTGCCTTTGAATGGAAAGTAAAACACTGCGGGACGTCCCTCCCCCTGCTCCTCCCGTGTGCGTAAAACCGACTGGAAACGCTCCCTGGTGCTGGGAAAAGTAAGGCCCTTCTGTTTTGGTTTTGGTAGATAATCTTGTGCCGTGGAGGTCAGCCGGGCAAGGCGAAGAGGTCATGAGGAGAAGCAAAACATCCATGCTTAGGACAGCTGCTGGGAGGTGCTCTGGAAAAGCCAGGAGTTTCGAAGAACAGATCTGTGAGTCCCCAAGACGAAAAAAATAATACAAATCTAAGGTGGGCCAGACTTTTTCGTCTGTGTAAGTGAACTGCTGGCCCTGTTAGCCCCTGTTTTAATCTGTGTCTGGGTGGGGTGTCAATGTACTGTATGCACATGGCTCTATTTAACAAACTCTGTGTTAGAACCACAGTGTAAACGCTAATTTAATCAGATTTGTATGTAACCAGAATTTTATATACCCATTTGTCCCTTTTCTAATTTATGCTGTTTTATGTGTATAAATGTACTTATAGGAAGAGATATTAAACTTATGTCTTTGTACAGTATATACAGACTATTTTAACCCAGGCAAAGTATTTTTGCAGTGATATTAGAGAAGATGCCATTTGCTATGTTGAAAGACAGAATAAAGTCACAGTCTGTCCCTGGCAGCTCCTGCTGTTCTTTTTGGGGCCCTAAAGGTGTGAGTATCGATTACGTTTGGGGAGTGGGGGCGGTTTTGGGGGCAGGGGCAGCCCACCTGGCTGAGTCCACACCAGTCCTCTTATGGCCAAAGAAAGAACGGGGTGTGTAAACCAGAATCAGAATTGTTTCAGAACACCCTCACTCAGCTGCTGAGAAATCCCAGTGGTTTCTCAGGTTTCAGTTGCACCTTCATTTCTGCCTTTGCACCTGCCCAGCAATGGCCCCGCAGCAGCTGTTTCACCCCATCTGTGCCTGCGTTGGGATGGCAGGAGCAGCTCCTCTGCCTGGAGCCCTGACCTGCTGGGACACCCCAGGGCAGGGACCTCTCCCTGGCCTCCCGAAAACCCTGCAGTTGCACCTTTCCCTTCCCGCAGAGCTGACGGGGAGCAGCCCCAGTTCTCTCCCTGCCAGGGGGACAGAACAGCCTTTCCCAAACCCTGGGATGTCACCGTGCAGTCCCTGAGCCCAGCGTGGCAGCACGAGCTGAGCATCCTTCCCACACGGATGGCAGCGCTCAGGGACAGCCAGGACCCCCTTCCTTCCTTCCTTCCTTCCACAGACAGCTGGGTCTTGCCATGACCCCGCTAAGGAACCTCAGCTGGTGGGGCAGGTGCTCCATTCCCAGAGCACTCCCCTCGTGCCAGCCAGGAATTTTCTCTCTGCAGCCACCAAACTTGCAGGGTCTCTGCCCCAGAAGGGCTGATTGCTCAGAGGCTGTGCCTCGTCCTCCCCTGCCTTGTGCTCCCACCAGCTGCTCTTGTAAGGTCTCTTCTTAGAGGAAAACCAAGCAAATTTCCCAGAGGAGCTCTCTCCCAAAGCCAGCTCTCACAGAAGGTCGTTTTAATCCAAGAGCTGTCTCTGTCCCAGACAAAGAGCCCTACAAAAAGCCTTCCACATGCCCGGGGTCCAAAGGGGACCCTCTGAGTGCTCCCCCAGACCCACATCCAACGGAGCTCTGCACGGAGCAGAGGGAACCGCAGCCTCCATCCCCCGTGGCCGACCTCCAGCCCGGAGTTCACAGACACCAGACCCGGGAAAGGAGCCGCCTGAGCAATTATTTGCTTACAGACAAAGCCGTGGTGTTCTCTTTTCCACGTGGGGACCCAGCGCGGCTCCGTGAGCCCCGCGGCACCGGCAGCCCACGTGCTGCACGTTGCAGCAGGGAATTGCGGCCGGATCCTGAGAATAATCTGCAACCGAGACGTTGTCTGCTGCAATGTCCTGCAGAGCCCGGGCGTAAGCCCTGCTGATGGCAGGCAGCACCGCCTGGTACTCTGCAGATTCCACATCCAGAGGCTCCTGCTCCTGGAGGTCACGGTCCAGGTTGAAGATGAGGGGTGGGTGGTGCCGCTCCGCCGGCCCAGTGCTGCCGTCACAGGCCATGGCCCCTCCTAGGGGGGAAATGAGAGAAAATCCCTGGGGTCACGGCAGTCCAGGGATCACCTCTGTACCCCTCAGCCACCCAGGACGGCCCATTCCCACCCCATCCCAGCTCTTATTCCAAGAGTGTTCCTGAGGCCAACCCCGGGCTGCAGCTGACATGGCTCAGCACATCCTTGGGTCTGCTCTTGCTTGAATTCACCTGAGGTGGTTTTCACCTGTATCTGCAGGGATCTAAGAATTCCTGGAGTCTTTTCCCAGACTTCACAGCCTCTGGCAGGGACACACTACCTGTGGTGTAAAACGCCTTGTACTGAGCCAGCCGCAGCGCCTCGATCTCGCCGACCTGCCCGGCTGCGCCGCTGTTGGGGTGGAGCAGAACCTGCAGGAAGGGACAGAATAATTCCTGCCAGCCCTTTGCAGGGAATACGTGCTCCACGAGATCCACTCCCTCCCCAGGTGAGCCACATCTCACCCCTGCACACATTCACAGACACCATTCAGGCCCCGGACTCTGAGCAACCAACGGAGCTGTGATTGCTGAAGGGTGGGATGATGGCAAAAGGGCCCCAGGAAACAGCAGCATCCCCCTTGGACCTTCTGGCCCTGCAGGACCCTCTCAATTTACCTCCCAATTCTATGGCAAGAAAGCGATCACGAAGGTGGGGAGGCTTCCAGCAGAGCAGGGCAGATTATCACAAAATCCCAGAATGGTTTGGGTTGGAAGGGACCTTAAAGATCATCTCATTCCACCCCTGCCATGGCAGGGACACCTTCCTCTATCCCAGGGTGTTCCAAGCCCCATCCTACCTGGCCTTGCACACTTCCAGGGATCCAGGGGCAGCCACAGGTTCTTGGGATAACCTGTGCCAGGACCTCTCCGCCCTTAAAATTAAGAATTTCTTCCTCACATCCAATCTAAATCTCCCACTTTCACTCCAAAACCATTCCCCCTTGTCCTATCAAATGCCTGTGGAATATTTGGGAGCCAGGGTGGTCTCAGGTGCTCTGTGTCACCCAGCACCTCCCTGGGTGCTCACAGCTCAGCCAGCAGTGGGGGCATCCAAAGGAGCCAAGCCCCAGCCTGGAGCCAGCGGAGCCACGAGCTGAGCGTGAGCTCATGCGAGGCAGAGGGGAAGGTGAGGTGCTGGAACATCACTCCCACATCCCTCCCGTCCGTCTGACTCACCCCGCTGTGCGAGGGCTCCCTGCCCTGACAACGGCCAGGGAACGGGCTGGGGAGCAAGGGAAGCAGGGAAGGGTGGGTCGAATCTCTCCCCTTTGGTATTTAGGACACTGGATCCACACAGGACGGCTGCTCTGGCGCTGGGGAGTGAGGAGACAAGTGAGCTGGACGCTCCAGCGGCTCCTCTCTCCGATAATATCTGCCGCGGAGCCAAAGCCTTCACTGAGGGATGAGTCACTTGAGGTTTCCTCCCTGGGAATTTGAGTTCAAAAGTGATTCAAGAAATTTCCACTGTGCTAAGAATTAGAAACATCTGCTGGAGTTGTAGGCAGCTGCAGTGCCAAGTTTAGTAACAGCACTCGCAGCTGATGAGCGCAGCAGTGCCTGAGCAGGTGCCCGGCACGGAGCTCTGCCCCTCAGGGAGCATTCCAGGCACCCCGGGCACCCCGAGGTGTCCATGCCACACTGCCTGGCACAGAGCATTCCAGGCACCCCGGGCACCCCGAGGTGTCCATGCCACACTGCCTGGCACAGAGCATTCCAGGCACCCCGGGCACCCCGAGGTGTCCATGCCACACTGCCTGGCACAGAGCATTCCAGGCACCCCGGGCACCCCGAGGTGTCCATGCCACACTGCCTGGCACAGAGCATTCCAGGCACCCCGGGCACCCCGAGGTGTCCATGCCACACTGCCTGGCACAGAGCATTCCAGGCACCCCGGGCACCCCGAGGTGTCCATGCCACACTGCCTGGCACAGAGCATTCCAGGCACCCCGGGCACCCCGAGGTGTCCATGCCACACTGCCTGGCACAGAGCATTCCAGGCACCCCGGGCACCCCGAGGTGTCCATGCCACACTGCCTGGCACAGAGCATTCCAGGCACCCCGGGCACCCCGAGGTGTCCATGCCACACTGCCTGGCACAGAGCATTCCTGGGATCCCAGGCACTCAGAGATGTCCATCCCTCACTGCCTGGCACAGAGCATTCCAGGCACCCCGGGCACCCCGAGGTGTCCATCCCGCACTGCCTGGCACAGAGCATTCCTGGGATCCCAGGCACCCCGAGGTGTCCATCCCACACTGCCTGGTCCGGATGTAGCCACCATCTCATGGGAGCAGTTGGAACCTTGTCCAAGAAACGCCAGGATTCAGGGTAGGGGGTGATTTCCAAAGGCTCTCACCTTCCTTTACTGCCCTCTGTTGTAAAGCAAATTATTTGTTAAATAATCACCTTTTGGAATCTGGTTGGATCTTTATGTTTTAGGGGAGAAATAAGAAGGGAGTGAAGTGTGAAGTGGAAGAGGTGGTGCAGCGTGAGCTGGTGCAAGGAGGAAGCTCTGCTGCAGAGCCCCCTTCTGCTGACACTCCTCGGGCACGATAAAAGAGCTCCAAAGCAGGAATCAGCAAATATTCAAAGCCCTGTGAAGCCAAGGGACCAGGAACTGAACCAATTCATCTGTCTCCAGCCTGAAAGCTTCGCCTACACCTTTAAACAGCACAGCTGGGCTGCTGCCAAGGGCACTCAAACCTCCCTTCCTACCAACAGCCACGTTCCTAAACCTCTTAAAACCCCACACTTAGAAAATCTGTTATAATTTACTGCATAATTAAGGAGCTTGTTTTGATTCAAGAAACATTCCCAGGTCTGGAACCCTTCCATTAATCCACGACTATTATTTTAATAAATAAAAAATAGAGAAGAAGAGAAAAAAGCCTTTTCTTCCCTGAAAATTCATTGCTTGAACTTGGCTCTCTGGGCTATTCACATTCAGCTGATGGCCAGAGGGATTTACTGCCCCGGGTGCCCTCGGTGCTCCTTGGAGGATGTGGTTTATCCTTCCTGCCAACAGCCCTCGCTCTCAGCAGGACCCGGGTGTCACCCCAGCCCCGCTCCCGGCTGTGCCAGGCCGAGCACAGGCTGGGACACTGGGGCAGTGTCACCCGGGCAGCCCACACTGGCAGCTCCAGCCACCCCAATTAGGAATGTGTGGAAATTGGGCTTTGGAGTGAGCGAGGGAGCTGCTCTCAGGAGGATTTGTGTCACGGGAAACCCTGCCCGGGGGTCACTGCCGGCCGCTCGCGAGCGGGGGGTGAGAGGCGGGGAGCCAGGAGGGGAGGGAGCGGGGACACGCCTGCTCCGATCGCCCCACGGGGCTCTGCGTCCCCTCCCAGGCCGCCCCATCCCACGGCAGTGCAATCCCACCCCCCGGGGGAACTCCAGGAGTGGCTGCACCCTGACGTCCAGCAAACCATCGCTGCCTGCAAACCATCACTGCCTGCAAACCAGCATTCCCAAAAAACACCACCCTCAGCACACCATCGCTCCCAGAAAACCATCATTCCCAAAAAAACCCACTCTCAGCACACCATCACTCCCAGAAAACCATCATTCCCAAAAAACCATCGCTCCCAGAAAACCATCATTCCCAAGAAACCCACCACTCTCAGCACACCAT
>WEIT01028285.1:372056-392432 GCA_013389985.1 Dryoscopus gambensis | reverse complement strand
ATTTATATTATATATAGGTTTGAGCCCCTGGGATCTCCCCTTCTCCTCACTGATGTACCTTTTGGGATCAGAAAGATGCTGTGCTGGGCACTGCAGGCTGCCACAAGCCTGAGTATCCCCGGGCTGGAGTCCCTGGGATCACAGACACAGCTCCGAGGCACGGGGAAGGTGCCAAGCTGCAGGCACAGGCATTTCCACCTCTAATCCCAGATTTGTGAACGAGGCACAAAACAATCTTCATTGACCCAAAGCCCTTTTACCCTGGTATCCAAGCTGGTACAGCACCCGGCCGTCTCCATCTGTCCTTCTCCTCCTCCAGGCCAGGGGCTGACACTCCCGTGGATCTGCCCATCACCAGCCTGAGCCTTTTTCACCCCCACTCACCTGTTTTAGCTCAGGCTCCTGCTCTCAGGAGGGGCTGTCCCTGGGGGGTGGCTCTGCCTTACCTTGTGCCCCACATCCGACCGGCCAAAGAGAACTGGGGACACATCCAGGCCATCGAGGCGCCTGTTGGGGGGCAGCGCTGCCCCAGCCAGGGCCACCAGCGTGGGGAAGATGTCCAGGACGCTGGGGAAAGAGGGGACTGTCATCAGAGCAAGGAGTGAGGGTCCCTGGAGCGTCCCCCCACCCTCACCTGTGCCCCACATCCCTCCCAGGAGAGCTCCCAACAGCTGAAAAGGCTGAACCCAGCTGTGGCCCTGGCAAGCCCTGGCTTCACACCCCTCCCACCCCCAGCCAGCTGCTCGGGTTCAGAGAGAGACATGGGGAAGGGACAGGTGACCTGAAGTCCCCGTGGCTCTGTGGGGATGCAGAGAGGGACACAGGGAAGGGGCAGGTGACCCAAATTCCCCCTGGCTCTGTGGGGATGCAGAGAGAGACATGGGGAAGGGGCAGGTGACCCGAAGTCCCCCTGGCTCTGTGGGGATGCAGAGAGGGACACAGGGAAGGGGCAGGTGACCTGAAGTCCCCCCGGCTCCGTGGGGATGCAGAGAGGGACAGTCCCTGCTTTCCCACCTGCTGCCTGTGGCCCGGGACCGTGACTGTCCCCACCTTGGCACGTCCCTGTGGTGTGGAGGGGCTGCAGGAGGGGTGGGATGGGGATCACCCAACCCTGCCCCCAGCCCTTCACAGCCTGGGCACAGGCTCCCCCTCTTCTGGCCCTGTGTCCCAGAGGGCTCCAGACTCGACTCCAGTGGGATGGGAACATCCTGCTCGCAGCCCCCACAGCCAATCCTCGCCCTCCACATCCTGTGGGGCACAAGTGTCCGTGCCCCTGGTGCCACCAGCAGCGTCCCTCCCTCACAGACACAGTCACAAGGTGACCCCAGATCTCTAAAAGGAACCACCCCCACCAGGGTGTCCTGGGGGACAGCGGGACGTCAGCGTGGCCGAGTGACATCACAGCGCTGCCTCCCAGGCTGTGGCACAGCAGGTGACAGCTGGCCGTGCTGCCAACAGGGACTCAACCCTCATCCCTCCGGCTACAAAACCCCCGAGCCAGCAGCTCAGAGGGCCTGGCTGGGGCAAGGAAATTGGTACAGGAGGCAAAAGCACCAGGAACTGGGGTCACCGGGGTGCTGCCGTGGTCCTGCCACCGTGACCTTGTCACCGTGGCTCTGCCACCACTATGGCCCTGCCCCTGCGTGTCTCCTGCAGCTGCGTGAGCAGGGAGAGGAGAGCCCTGGGCTTTACAGCCCCCAGTTCTCCCGTTGAACGAGCTTCAATTCAGCTGCTAAGAGACAGCGAGAACAAATAAGAACAAACACTGCTGCGAGGCAGCCCCGGCCGGCGCTCACCGAGACGGCCCCCACAGCCAGGGAGGCGCCCAAAAACATCCTGGCTCTCCACTGCAACCCTTGCAGCACCTCGCTGGGGGCACAGCAGGTCCCCCAAAACAGCAGCTCACCTGGGCAGCCTGTCCCTGCTCCCATGGGGGCCCAGCACCCCCAGGATCCAGCTCCCACCTCAAGGCACGTGGATGCTCCCAGGCAGCCCTGACCCAGTGCATGGGACCTCTGGAAAGCATCACCAGGGTGGGAGGACAACATGACTGAGGGCAGAGGTGGTTGAAGATTTTCCCAGCCATGGGCAGGTGTAACCCATGGAAAAAGGCATGAAAAACAGGATTTTGGTGGAAGGTGGCATCAAAGCAAAGGCCCCCGCAGCGGGCACATCCTGGGAGCCAAGCTGGGGATCTGTGCTTGAGGGAAAGGGAAAGCCCCGCCGCCCACCCCCTGCCCTGCCAAGAGAGATTGAACACATAAAGCCACTCCAGCATCCTGCTGCTGCCTGAACACCGTGGGAAAAGGGCCTGGCAGTGCCCAGGGACAGCAGCTCCCTCGCTGTGAGACAACGGGCACCCCGGGCAGGACGTGGGGGCAGCACTGCCCTGCCACGGCGCTGAGCATCCCGGCATCCCAGCACGGCCCACGGCAGGGTGCAGGCAGCCGCAGCAGCTCTCCCCACGCCGCAGCAGCTCACCCAACCTGCCCAGCCCCACGCCGCCGGCACAGCCAGGATGGTGCAATCTCCTCCTTCACCACCCTCCTGACCTACTTCTTCCGTGCCCTACTTCGGGTTGGGGCAGGGAAGGGCAGAGGCACAGTGGGTGGCTCTGACAATTAACTATAATTAAGAAAAAGCAGACGAGGCAGTTTTGTGCAGAGCCCAGCGTGCAGGTGCTGGTCTGTGGCGAGGCATCAGCGTTTCTGCGCCGGCTGCAGCTCCCCGGCCCCGGGGCACGCTCACCCTCGCTCACCCCTGCGCTCCTGGCCAGGCAGGACACGGAGCCACGAGGTCCTGAGCAGTCCCAGCAGCCTCCGTGCCCCAGCCGGGTGTTTCCATAACCCCAGGGGAAGAGGAGATCCGTGCGGGTGGATGAGGCCTTTCCCGGCCCAGCCCTGGCTCTTCCCGGGGATCCCACCAGGCTGAGGCCCCTCTGGGTGTGCAGAGGGCTCCCAGCCTCTCCTGCACACACATGTCATTCCCTCCCCAGCTTCTCGGCCTTCCCCATCAACCGGGGGGATTTCAACGTCCCTGGTGCACATGCTCATCTTCAGGGGCTGTCCCCGAGGGTGACAGAGGCACAGGGAAAAGCCGCCTGTCCTGCGAGCACCTCCCCGTCCCTCTGTGTCGCTCCACGTTCCCTGTCCCACCTCGGGCCGTGGCTGGGACCGCAGCGGTGACACTTTCCTGAGCACGACCCATTGCTCACGTCCCCCAGCTGGCTCTGCGCTGCCTCCCAAAGAGGGGGTGCCCCTTCCCGACGCCGGGGCACCACCCTGCACAGCTGGGCACGGCCCCTGGCAGTGCCGGGCTCTGCTGAGGGGGACCCGAGCTGTGCTGACTCCCGGGGAGCTGCAGAGTCACTCTGCAAGCACCTGGAGTGCTGCACGTGCCTCCGTGGGATTTCTACATTTCCAGCTGTCCAACCTGCCAGACTGGAGCTGGGAAACGCAGGAGATAAGGTCTTTGAGGAGATAATCAGAATTCCTGGGCTTGGAGGCAGGGCTGCAGGGCAAGGCTGGTGGCACAGGGGGTGGGGACGGGCACTGACCCTGCACGAGCTGCCCCAGCAGCCAGAGTGGGCAGGGGCTGGCAGCTCTGCCCCACGTCCCATGGCAGGCAAGGGTTTGGAAGTGGAACCATGGGGTGCTACGTGCGCCCCATCGCCTCCACCAGACACCAGTGACTCAGCTTATGGCTCAAACCTTCCCCTGCCTGCAAAAAACCAGCTCCCAGAGCTGCCCTCGGGCCGTGGAAGGAGTGAGTGTCCCCGGCTTATCTCACGGACCTCAGGAACGCCCAACGCTGCCCCAGGGCCCACCAGTCAGGACCCGCTTCCAGCAGCTGGGACATTCTTTCCCAACACCCAACAACCCTTCAGCCCCATCACCCTGCCTGCTTGAGGCCTCCAGCCCCATCACCCTGCGTGCTTGAGGCGTGAAAGGGGACGGGGCACCCCAACGCCCAGCAGCCCCCCAGCCCCACCAGCCTGACCCCCAGCTCCATGCAGATCCATCAGGGATGAAAGGGGACATTCCCCCCGCCCCACAGCCCAGGCTGTGCCCCACACCCACTGCCAGGGAGGGCTCTCAGGAGAGGTGCAGTTCCACATGAAGGGGTGCAAGTGCTGCATGGAGGGGGCACCACAGACCCTCCGTGCTGCCCTTCCCAGCGAGGAGGGGCGGGGGGCAGCAGCCGTGCCCTCGCTGCTGCCGGATCCCGGCCCGGCCGCATCCTGCAGGGGCTGCCAGCTCCATCTCTCCAGGCAGCCCTCCCCAAACCGCACCCTCCTCCACATGAAGCCATTCACTGACCACAAAGCCTGAGCCTGCTCCTTGGTGGGGAGAGAGAACATCGTCGTCTTTTAATTACCGGGAGGCCCTTGGCCACCGCGGCCAGGAGCACACGGAGCCCGGTGGCTGCGAGCGCCAGCCCTCCAGCCTCACAAAAAGCCCTTTCAGCTCCTCTCTGCTGAAGCATTAAGTCTTGGGAGAGCACAAAAGTACAGTCTGGCACAAGGCAGGGAATAACCAGTGCAGGCAGCTGCTGCTGCCAAAATCCAGGTGATGACCTGGGTCGCAGTGTGGGCACGGGGGGTCCTTCCAAACGGGGCCGCCCCCTTCCCCGAGGGGCTCTTACCTGAGCAGAGCGTGGCTCGTCCTCCCGGCAGGGACACGGCCGGGCCAGTACGCCAGGGCTGGCACCCTGTGCCCTCCTTCCCAGGTCGTCTGCTTCGCTGAGCTCCCACCTGCAGGGGAACAGGGCAGCGCTCAGCATCCTGCTGCTACTGGAAAACCTGCTGACCCCGGAGCTTCCCTGGAAAAGGAACTGTGCAGGGCAGAGATGGTGTAAATTACCCCAAAGGAGGATGGTTTCACGGGGCCAGGGAAGGGGGAAGAGCTACAGGAGTTTTTCAAAGGGAAAGGGAAAAGAAAGGGGTCTCAGCTGGGCACTGGTTTGTGTTTGTCTGCTCCAGTGAGTGATGAGAAATGCAGCAGCTGCCAGAGCCACCGCATTTCCATCCACTTTTGATGCCAGGTGAGAGAATGGAGCAGGCAGGAAATGTAGGAATTTATTCCAGGGGCTTCTGTCCCCTGCAGGGCTCAGCACCAACAGCCCCCCCGCCTGCTGGAAACCTGCCTCATTAAAAATACCATCCTGCTAATAACCCTGCTGCCAGTTAATGAACCTGATCCATCGCTGCCCTGACAGCACCCAGAGCGCGCCTGCTCTGCCCTTGGATTCGGGGATCTGCCCAGCCCCTTCCTCTGCCTGGAGTGCTGAGCACTGGGACTGGGGCGCTGAGCACCAAAACCGGGGTGCTGAGCCCCGAAATGGGAGCACCGAGCATCACAAGGGTTGGAAGAGTGTTGGAGAGCCTCTGCCTTGGCCGCAGCCCAAAGGGCCCCAGGCAGCTGGAGGGGGAAGGGGCTGGGAATGGGGCAAAGAGAAAATCCCAACGCGATTCAGCGAGCAAACTTCCCAGGAGCAGCCTTTGTGCGCTGCCTTTCAGCGTGCGCATGGCAACGGCACTCGCCCCGAGCCATTTCCTCCGGGCACAGCCAGCAGCCGTGCCCGGCCCGGCCCGGCCTCTCCGGGAGGCACTGCCCGGTGCCACGGGCTGCTCCGCGCTCCCCGACAGCGCTGCCGTGCCCGCAAGGACACGCCTGGCACAGGTGCCACAAGCGCTAGCCCGGGGAAAAGGTTTCTGACCCTGGCACGACCAAGCACATCCCCGATCTCTCCCACTCTCCAAAAGCCAAACTTTTGGTGTTTCCCCTCTGCCCTCAGACAGCCCGGGAAATCACAGCATTTAATATCATCAGCATCTCTGCGCATACATGAAAAAACTCATCCTCCTGGGTGCATTTCCAGGGTTTTTCCACGCATGGTCAGGGGTCTCTGGAAGGACATCAGAGGGATATTTCCTGACCAAGCCACCCCAGTACCTCTGGCTGGTCAGGTCAGAGCAGCCTGGGAATGAGGTCACATTAACACTTTGGGAAGTAAACAGGGCTGAAACACCCAAACCCAACCAGGGAATTTTCTCCAGAGTGGGGATGATGCAGCCCTGCTGCTGTGGGGACTTTCCAGGCTTTCCAGGAAAGCTGAACTGTGCATTCCCGTGGCAGGATGAAAACCTTGGTCCCACCACACACACAGCAGGTCCTCAGCACAGGCACACCAGGTCTGCAACTTCCCCAACCTGCCTCAAAACATGCCCAGCATCACATCCCCAAAATGTTTCTCTCTCTCCCAGTCCCCGCCTCGCTGGAATCTTGGCCCCGAGGTGGGAGACGAGTTTTTGGGGTGGGCTGGGGGCCGTGGGAAGCACAGAGAGGAAGGGGCAGCACACACGGATATGCTGCTCTCTCCCAACTCCAGCGAGCACCTGAAATCAGCGGAAAACATCCCTGGAATGTGGGTTGGACCTTAAAACGAAACACTGAGCTACAGGAAACGTATAGAAACACATAGAAACATGCAAAAACATGTAGAAACCGATAGAAACCTATAGAAACCTAATGAAACCTATAGAAACATACAGAGCCGGGAGCAGTCCGTCCTGCCCTCCCCTCCCGCTCCTCGGGGGCGTTTCCCCGCCGGGGAACAATCCCCCCGGGCTGGGGAGGCCGAGCATCCCCCGCCGGCAGCGCCGGGCGGTGCGGGCAGTGCCAGCAGCCCGGCCCGGCTCTCCGAACACCCGTGCGGCCACCAGCCCAGGGATGGGCACCCTCGCCGCCAGCGTTTGCAGCCAGCTCGGAGCGCTCTGCCAGCCCGACCTCCTCCCCGGCCCCCACCGCGGGCAGGAGGGGCTGGGAAGGGGCCGTGTTTTCCTGCCCTGTTCCCGAACGCCGCAGTCTCTGTACCATCTGCTCGGGCTTGTGACCGCGGGTTGCTCAAGAGCAACAACCCGGGGCCGTCAGCGGGGTTTGTTTACTAGAAAATTAAGGTTACGGTTCCATCCCGGGGCCGGGCGAAGGAAGGGCGCTGGGAATGGGACAGGGCCAGCGCAGTTTGCCCAGGGAAGCGGCCGCGGTCCCAGGGCCGGGGTGTCAGGAAGCGGAGGAGGAAGCCCCTCGCTGCTGACCCCGGGCAGGGGCGGCCGAGCCTGGCACGTTAACGCCGCGTAATACAAGCAGAAGTGGGAAACGCCTGACTCATGAATGCTTCTGGCCGCCCCGGCAGAAGTAAACCCACCACGCAGATGGCTTGGCCGGAAAAGGAGGAAAGAGTGAAAAAAAAAAAACCAACCAAAACAACAACAAAAAAAAAAATCAACAAAACGGTGGAGAGAAAGAAAAGCAAAGTCCCGGCGCGCGGGGAGGGTGGTGGGTGCTCTGCTCGGGGCGGGATGGGGCTGGGGGCTGTGAGACCCCCATGGGGCAGACGGCAACATCCCACCTCCAAATCACCACTCACCTCAAGCTCCGGGGTAACGGGGACCCCAGCCCACCCCCCGCAGCAGTTTTTGGGGAAACTTGACTGTTTGAAAGAAAAAAATTGTGCTGGGGTGTTCAAGCCCGGGGCAGCAGCCAGGGAAAGGCTGGGGGTGGAGTGCTGCCCACGTGCCCTCGATGGGCACTGAAGGGCTTTGTGGAGCAGCCCCCGCGGACTGGGACCCCCCCACGCTGCCAGGTTACCTCGCTGCCTCTGCCAGGCACCCACGAACGGCCCCAGGCGTCCTGCCAGCTCACACTTCTGTGCCCAGGGGCCATTGTCACCTGCAAGAGAAAGAAATGTCCCCATGAGCGACACCAGGACCAGAGGGGACACCCTCACCGTGGGCGGTAGGCACGTGACAAGGACAAGTGACCCATCCATCCCTCCTTGCCACCCCTGCGATGCCTCCCCACACGAGCAAGAGCAGCTGGTTGATGGATTTTGGGTTTTAACAGTTCGTTTGCAGGGGCTGAGTGCAGGGCGAGTGCTGGAGTGCAGCCAGGTCAGGGCCGGGGGGGCGCGGTGCCACCAGCTTTGGGTGTTAATGAGCGGCCGAGGGAGCGGTTCCTGTCTGCAGGAGCAAGACATCCTCATTAGGGAGGCTGCTCAGCGGCAGAGAGCGGATTTGGGCTTCTTAATGAACGAGGATTTGTGGTTTAATGAGTCACGGCCCCACCACTTCAGCCCCGCAGCCGGAGGGGGGTGGCAGGGTGGGCACCCAGCTGAGTGGCCACAGCAGCCTGGGACCCCCGTCCCCAGCTGGGACCGCTCCCCATCCACAGAGCATCGAGGGCAGGGGACACCGAGGGCAGGGGACACCGAGGGCAGGGGACAAACAGAGGTCCTGGTCCCCCCCCGCCAAGTGCAGTCCCCAGCGCCACCCCCAGCCCCAGTTTTGCTGCTGTACCTGCAAACCACAGGAGGGTGTTGCCCTTCCCGTGGCTGTCGGCGACCTCCTTTACCCGTCCCACCAGCGCATCCATCTCGCTCAGCGAGGCTCCGTAGATGCCCCTGCCCGGAGCGGGGGGCAGCGGGGGGGTCAGCGGGACGTGCATATGGGCCAGGGCCAGGTACAGGAAGTAGGGGCGTCCGCTGTCACTGCGCAGGGCACAGAGAGAGAGTGTTCAGCCTTCAGGGGAAGGCAGCGGCAGGAAACCATCGGGGTGGTGGCACTGCTGAGCCTGGGGACAAACCAGTGGCCCTTCTGCCCCTGCCTGAGTCGCAGCTCCTTGGGGGAAAACACCCCACGTGCATCACCCAGCTGCAAACTCTCCAGGCACCCTCTGCCCTCACAGGGACGGAGCTTGGCTCAGCTGAGCCTCCCCTGCTCCTACTTAAACCTCTCCACATTGTCCCTCTGTTATCAACTGTCCTCCCACCTGGGCTGGACTTGACCTTTCCTCCATCTCCAGGGGCCAAGCACCCCACACTGGTGCACCCACACACCTCCTTCCCCTCTCTCAGGGGGCCCATTTTGGCTCTTGTCCCCCTCCCCAGAAAGCGCCCAGCCTCGCTGGTGCTGTGGGCAGAGGACGGGCCACAGCAGGATGCCCACACCACCCCGGGCACGGCTCGGCAGTGCCAAGCAGCCCCGCACAGGGAGCGCGGCACGTTCGCCGCCGTGCGCTGCCCCGCTGCCTGCTCGCTCCTAAATCATCACAGGACACGTCCTGTTTGCTTGTTTACAGCTATATTTATCTGCTCCAACGAGGCCTGCTCTTCCTCAGGGACCTCGGAGGGGAAGGGTGGATGGCCAGCGGCGGGAGGGGCCGGATCCCGGGGACGTGTCCCTGCCCGCGCACGCGCCCGGCTCCGGCCGCCCCATCACTGCCTCCTGGACGCTCTCGGGGCCCTTCCAGCGTGTGGCTCGCACTTCCTTCCTCTGCCCGTCGCCCACCTGGATGGAAAATGAGTAAAGCCCATCCTGCCCGGAGCTGCTGCCCGCCCCCATGGCGCTGGAGCCCCGTGAAGGGCCGTGTCCCGCTGGCGCCCTGCCCGTCCCCGCAGGACGCGGGGGTTCAGGAGAGCTCATGTGCCCCTTGCAAATTGCCACTGTGAGACCTCTTCCCGTGGGATGCCAGAGACCCTGGAGCAGGGAGAGCTGCTCCCGTGGCTCGCATCCCACGTGGGAACACCACGCCAGCATCCAGATGGACTCGTGGCTGTGATACTCAGCTGAACATCCCTCTCATTTGCCACACGGACACCTCGGAATTGTCCTGAAGATCGAGCAAACGTTTAATCAATAACTGAAGACAGGAGTCCCTGACTTTTGCTCCTATGCTCACTTGTGCTCGAGCAGTGCCACGTCTCACTGTCACAAGTTGCTCAACCTGGACTGGTTAAAAAACCACCGAGATGGCAAATCCGGTGTTCTTTTGTTGCCCTGTAATGAATGAGTCAGGCGGGGGAAAACTGGAATAAGCCATCAAAGGGAACGAGAGAAAAGGCAGGCACCTGCTCAATCCTGTTCTCCACGAACGCAGATAACCCCAAAACACTTCTGGGAGTTTAAAGGTTTTTTCTATTAACCCAGAGCTTACACACTTAGTTTCGCAGCCAAACAGCATCCTGGCACTCCGGAGGGCTGGGGGTTTGGCAGGAGAAGGGGTTTGTGCTGCCCCACAGCCCAGAGCCTGGGTACCTCAGCATCCCAAGCATGGCCAATCCCAATACGGGATAGAGTACAGGTATTGTGCAACAAAACGGCGCCCAGGTTTATAAAGAGCCGTTTCCCCACAGGCTGCTCCCTGCCCAGCCCTCCATTCAGCTCTGTTACACAAACCTTACCCCGGGGACCCCCCTTCCCCGGGCCTGCGTTATCCCGGGGTGCAGGCAGGGGATGGGCTCAGACAGGGCTGCCCGGCAGCGCTTCCTCTCCTCGCTCTGCAGGGAGGCATTTTGCAAAGTCACAGCTCGTAATCCGCCAATAATGGGGATTAAAATTACACAACCCGTCAGCAGGGCTCGGGGGCGTCATTCGGAGGAGCCGCTCTGCTCCTCGGGGACAAACACACCCGGGCACCTCCTGTCCTGCGGGGCTGGGCGAGGCACACCCTGAAGCCCAGGGATCTCGGAGTGCTTTATCCTCGAAATGGGTCCAATCTCACACCTGGGGCGTGTTCAAACACCTCTGGGTGCTGTTCTGGTCCCACCCTGGGCACCATTCAGCGCCTGCTCACACGGCCCTGCCCGCACTTCGCACCCATGGAGGCACCTCCACCACCCCATTGCCACCTCCTCCACAGGGATGCAGGGATGGATGGACCGATGGCAGCGTTTGCCTCCCTCCCATCCCCACTAGCCCTGACATCATTCACGTTCCCCCCAGGAAGGAGGCACAGTCCCACCCAAAGGCTTTGACCATCCTCAAAAATGGTGGTTTTAAAAACACAGGATCCCTTTGGAGGACACCGGGGCAGCCTCAGTGCCTCCTCTGGCGGAAGCCAAGCCATGGACACCCCAAATCCGAACCACGGGGCATCACCCATCTCCCCTGGCATTGCACCAGCGCGATGCAGGGGAGTCCTGCCGTGACCCAGGAGCTCTGCCAGCCAAGGGGACAGACAGGGGACAGCGGGCGGCCCTCACCTGGCCCGCTGGATGAACCGCGCCGCCTCCTCTGCGTAGCGCGTGGCCAGGCTGCCGAGCTCCACGGGCTGCTGCACGATGGTGACGTTCTCGAAGAGAGGCAGGGCAACCTCTGTGTAACAGTCCTTCCTCGCCTCCCTGCTGGGAACAGCCACCCCAGGCTTGTCACCGGCGCAGGCACGGAGCCCGGCTGTTCTCCTGGCCTCCAGACAGCCGGGGAGGGGACAAGGAAGGGAGCGGTGCCAATGTCCCCACGGCACAGGGTGCTCCCACCCCGCACCCCGCAGGGGGAAACCGGGTGCACAGAGCACGAGGAGAGGTGACCACAGCCAAGGGCAGCCCTCAGGGCTGGGGACGCTGCTGCAAACACCCACCTCCCTGTGCCAGCACTGGAACCCCCGTGCCCCGTACCTGGCAGTGGTGCCGTGCCGCGGGCAGGGCGGGCAGGGCGGCAGGTTGTAGCCAGGGGTGTCCGTGCAGCCCATGTCGTGGCTGTAGGGGATCCCAAAGTAGAAGTCGAAGCCTGAGAGGCAAGCGAGGGGGTCAGCGGGGTCAAGGTGACCACAGGGCCCTCGGCCCGCCCCCGCCGGCCCAGCCCTTACCGCGGGAGTTGGGGTGATGGCGGCCGTGGTGTCCCAGGTGCCACTTGCCTGCGGGGAAGCCACAGGACATCATTTCAGAGGTGCCACAGCTCTGGCCACCGCCAGCCCTCACCCACGAGGTGCCCGCAGTGCTGGGGGCTTTAATCAAGCTACAAGAAAGGCTCCTTGTTTGTGCTGGCCGCGGCTCCAGAATGCCGGCTATTTTTGCAGAAAACCCAGAAAAAATGCATAAGGTATCTCATGCCTGTGCAAAGCGACTCTTTCCACAGTCTTCAAAACCTACAAAGGCTCTTTCATGTGTTTGTGCTCCGAGCAGACGGCTTCCTAACCCCTCCCTCACAGCCAGCTTCATCCTCTGACAGGCACGCGCCTGCTCCCACCGAACGCCCGATCCAAGAGGCAGAACTGCAAAAACTGGGGGGGAATGGAGGAACAGAGGGATTTGCTGCCAGCACAACAGCGGGAGCTGAAGGTGCAAAGGGCTTGTGCCGGCTGAGGGGGACCCACAGTGACAGGAGGCTGCCCAAAGCCACGGGGCCAGCAGCACCGCCCGTGGCGTGGGATGCAGGATGGCAGAGCTGCTGAGCGCAGTCCTGTTTGCTCAGGAACACCCAGCACATTCCTCGTGAGGTAAAGCAATTAGAGATTAAATGGAGAAGTCTGGATTTCCGGCAGCGCCGCTGAAAAGGAAGATTTTAAGCCTGGCATTGCAAAATCCAAGGGGGATGTGTGAAATCTCCCTCACGTGATCCTTCAGATTTTCCTTTCATCGCCAGCGTTTCACCCAAGTACCCGCAGCCCCTCCTCTGCAAGGGCATCTTTGTCACCCCGTGGCACCTCCCCAGTGCCCCCTGGCACTCTGGGCATTACCTATAGCCCCCGTGCTGTACCCGGCCTCCCGCAGGACCTCGGCCAGGGTGGTCTCGTTGAGGGGGAGGCCCCCGAGTGAGCTGATGGCGAAGTTGTGGGTGACCCCGTTGCGCACGCCCAGGCGCCCCGTGAGCAGCGAGGCGCGGGACGGGGAGCACGTGGACGCAGCCGAGTGGAAATCCACGAACCTGCAACATGAAAACACCCTTCAACTCACAAGGCCCTGTGTGCTCTAACACTGCCCTGTCCCTCCCTGCTCGCCTGCACACTCCCCCTTTTGCTCTGGGCATGAGGGCAGGGAGTGGGAGACGAATGTTCCAGCAGGGATGGATGGACGTGCACCCCAAGGTACCAGGCTCTGGCTGCCCTCCCCGTGCACCCAAACCCACACCAAGGAAATCCCTTCTCCTGCCAGCCCCACGGGGCTGAATTCTCCTGTGCTGCAGGACAGAATAACCAGGGATGCTCGGAGGGGGCAGGGAAGGGAGACAGTCATTACCTCGTTCCTTCGGCAGCCAACTGATCCAAATGCGGGGTCTCCTTCGTCTCTGCCCAGTTGGCGCCCAGATCCCCCCAGCCCACATCATCCGCCAGGACGACGATGAAGTTGGGCTGCCCCCTCACCACAGAGGGAGCCCGGAGTCCCAGCAGCACCAGGGCGAGCGCCAGCACCGCCCACGGGGACAGGGACGGGGTCCCCATGGTGCCACACGTCCCCTCCCGCCCGCGCTGCGGCACCGGCGGCTTCGTCTTCCCCAAACTCCTTCTGCTGTGTCCCCGTGGACGCAGCTGAGCTTTCCACGGGCTCTGTCCCTTCCTCAGCTGGTCCCGTGGGGCAGGGCCGGGGGCCGGGGGTCTGGGTTTGCTCCCTTGGCTGCCGACCGAGCTGCGACACCTCCTCCGTCTTTCACACCCAGGCACAGCTGATATTCCCGAAATCGGCGCCAGCAAAGGTGTTATTCTTAGAAGTCAAAAAACACCCTTTGAAGTCACTGTCACCCTATTTATATCTTTGCTTCCTTCCTGGTAAATATCTAATTAGACACCAAGCCGAAGCAGTATTTTCCTCTCCAGGAGCGGGTTCGATCCGCGGCGGCGGCTCCGCTTCCCTCACCGCAGCCAGAGGGAGGTTTGTGTCCAAAAACGGCTCCTTCCCTGCAGACTGAGCCCCTCGGCCTTTGGGTGGTGAAGAAACTGCTGGGGCTCTGTCAGTCCATCCTTCACCTCCTTACAGCATCCCCTGTGCAAGGGAAAAAAAAATGAGTCAGGGAGTGCTCCTGCACCCTGGCCCGGGGCAGAACGCCTCCTCCAGCCACCCAGGCTCTGCCTTTGCAGCTGTTCTGCCGCTCAGCTGGAAAGGGCTGGGAATAAGGAGCGGCCCTTCCCTGCACACACTGCTCAGGCTGGGATGGTTTCCCGTGCTCCTGCCACCCCCATGCTCCTGCCATCCCCTGCTCCTGCCACCCCATGCCCCTGCCACCCCATGCTCCTGCCATCTCCTGCTCCTGGCATGGGGCCCCTGCCATCCCATGCCCTTCCCATCCCATGTCCCTGCCATCCCATGCCTCTCCCACCCCGTGCTCCTGCCACCCGTGCTCCTGCCACCCTGTGTCCCTGCCACCCTGTGCCCCTGCCACCCCGTGCCCCTGCCACCCCATGCTCCCTCCTGCTTGCCAAGGGCTGTCTCCCGAGGGCTGCAGGGGGCACAGCACCACGAGGGGCACATGCGGGGCCCTGCCTTCATTTGTGACAACTGACAAGTGTCCGAAGCTCATTGCCTAAATTTAGTTCTGCTCCCGCTGCCCCAGTGCTGCCAGAGCAGGCAGCACAGCCCGGCTGCCGGAGGGAGCCGCTCCCAGAGGTGAGGAGGCAGGAATCCATACAAACCCAGAAGGCAAAAAACCCCAGGAATACCCAGGATGAAGCACATCCAGCTGCTTAGGGCAGGATTTGGGCTCCCGAGATGGAAAGGTTCAAGGACAAACCCCCCAAAGACCAATGGCAGAGACGGAGCTGTGGCAGAGCTCCACGGAGCAGATGGAGCTGTGGAATACGATGTCTTGAACACAAAGTTATGGCCAGAGGGGGATGAAGCTGCCAAAATCCCGCCGGGTCCCGCACCAGGAGCTCAGCCCTGGCTGTGGAGGTGCTGTGGGGATCTGTGCCTGGGTTGGGGATGGCCAGGACCCAGCTGTCCCCAGCAACCTTGGGGCAGGAATGTGCCGTGAAGGATGCAGCTCCCATGGGATGGTCAACACAGCCAAGCAGGACAACATCCATTAAGACAAATCGAGAAGGCAATACTGGGAAACAAAAGAGAAGAACACGACAGGAGGAGGCAGGAGAGGGAATACGATGAGCCCCATCTGTAGGCCAAGAGGTTTGTAGCTTTGCAAAGTAAATTATTCCCACGTTTTGCTGTTCACATCTTTAAAAGCTTTGGGCTGTCACTTGGATCGGCAGCTCCTGGGCTGTCAGCAGAGCATTGCAGTGATCAGAGATGTGGCTCCATTCATAATTCATAGCCCAGAGTGTTAATTTATAAAGCCTGGAGGCTCTCGGTGCATCAGCTGACGGGGGTGGGTTGTAGGGCTGAGCTGTGGGAGGGGGCTCAGCTGTGGGAGAGGCTGCTCAGCCCTGCCCCAGCAAAGCCCACGAGCTCAGGTCGTGTTCTGCACCCTCCTGCACGCCCACAGCTCCAAATACCAAGATTAGGTCTCTGGACATGTCTGATGGCAGCTAAGTTGCCTTTATTTTCAAAACAAAAATTCTTTTGCAATTTCCTTGGATTTCTTCCTGGATGGGAACTTGAAAGGAGCAGCTCTGCTTGGGTCCAACACCTCCTGCTCAGGGGCTGAGCCCAGCTGGGCCAAGGACAGCACAGAACTGAGCCACCAACCTCATAGGAACAGCATGGCCAGGGAGACCTCAGCCCCATCCCAGCCCCATCCCAGTCCCGTGTCTGGGACTCTCCACAGGGCAGCGGAGCAGGATGGCACCCTGTGCTAGAACTGGGGTTTGGGGGAAAATAAAGCACCAAAGTTGAGCTGAGCCCCTAAGGCCGTTGGTGTTGAGGCTTCCTGGGAAGACACACCACCTAATCCTGCCCTCCGGCACCTCCGCTGGCACCCAGCAGCTCCCGGGCCCCTCCCAGGCTCAGCGTGGCCTCTGTGCCAACTCCCAGCCTCTCCAAACATCCTCCATGCAGCACCATCCCAGACCCCATCCCGCTCCTGAGGGGTGGCCCCGCACCCCACAGCGTGCCCCAGGGACCCCCCAGCTGCACCTGCAGCCACACGGAACAACCCAGCAAACCTCAGAAGAGCCGAACCCACAAACCTCTGTCCCTTCCATTTGCCTTGGGGAGGGATGCCAGGATGACACAGCTAACAAAAACAATCCCAACAGTTTTCAAAGGACACTCTCTCCTCCCTAAATTACAGGGAAAGTCATCCAGGGCTGAAATTCATGCATTAGCATCAGACAAAACTTCTTGATCCCTGATGCTCAGGGGCCGTTTGAAGGCGAGGCGGAACGCGGCGGAACATCCAGACCACATCCCACAGCGTGAGGCCATCGCTTGGCATCAACTCTGCTGCACTCTGAGCCCTCTCTGACCCTGTTCAGCCCAAAGTCCCGGGTGAGGCCGGGCTGCGCCGGCTCTGCCCCCGCCCCACGCTGTGCACATCCCCCTGGAGGAGGTGGGAGCCTCTCTGGGACAAATCCCAGCCCCTGCTGACCACGGTGCCAGGACCTGCAGCATCTCCGCTCCCCTCCAGCTCTGCTACAGCCAGACCCACGCAGAGCTGACCCACCGACTTTCAGCTGTTTTTGCAGAAATAAAAATGACTCAGGACAGATTCCCCGGGCTGCCTGTGGCAGGAACACTGCGGCACCTCGCCTTGTGCCAAGCAGGAAATACTGCACAGGTGGCTGCAGCTGGATGAGCTACCTGGGAGGAATTGCTCCCGGGATCCAAGGCCTCCGGATAACCGGCGCTGGCAGCGTGCTCCCCGCCTGGACACGGCGTCACAGCACGCACCCCGTACCAGGGAGGATTAAACAAATAAATAACCTGCCTTTTGCAAGCCAGGCAAGGAGCTTCACAGGAACCTGGAGAAGTCCAAACCAGATAAACCAGTTCAGAAAAGCCCCAAAGCCTCTCCACGCAGGACACCCCAGGGCTGGCCCCAGAGCAGGGGAGGGGAGACGCCTCTCTGAGATGTCACCGCCGGCAGTGCCACCACAGAGGGGTCACCCGCACAGCGCTGGCAGTATCCTGTCATGGATCTATTACACATTAACCAGAAAGTTTACAAATCTTGGGGCCAGCATGATCATTTTCACATTTTTCTCATTCTTTTGCATTTTCATGCCTGAAAAGTGCAAAGCAGTGGCTGGAGGCCAGAAGAACCTGCAGCCCTTTGAAGCACACCCAGCTGTGCCGAGCTATCCCCTGCCGGCTCCTGGGGGTCACAACCCACCTGGGGTGTCCCAGCTCTGATCTCCAGCCCAAACCCACCCTGGTGGCCCTGCTGAAAGTCCCAGAAGGGACTTCTGGCCACAAGGAGCAGGGAGATAAGGACACAGTAAGGGATGAGAAATTCAAACTGGAGCAGGTGCCCGCTGTTATCCAGGAGCTCCCAGTGTCTCCCCTCACGCCAGCTGGAGTCAGGGAAACTGAGGCAGGCAAGCAGAAGTGACGGCTCAGGCTCTGCTGACCCCACAGCTGCTGAGTGACGTGGGATGGGGACATGTCCCCATGGTGAGGCTCCTGGTGCTGACCCCACTGGGGGATGTCCAGCCACAGCCTGCAGGGGATGGATGGCAGGGCAGACAGGCTTTAGGGGGCAGAAAGATAAATCTATGTTCTGTTTGCAACTTCAGCTTGCAGAGATTTTGATCTGGGCAGAGAAGGGCAGCAGGTACCTGTGAGGGGTCTGCCCGTGGGGCAGAGGGGCAGGAGCTCTGTGTCTGCCCTGCTGGGCCTCCCCAGGGCTGATGTTTACCAGCAGAGCTCCATTCCCAGCACCACCGTCCTGACAATGCCCTGAACCGAGTCAGGACTTTATTCCAGGAAAAAGGTTTTCTGCTGGAATAGTTTATACCAGTTCCCCTCACAGAATAAGCAGCACCGACAAAAACATACTTCTGCAGATTTACCAGGATTTCTGCCAGCTCCTGGGACAGGAGAATGTTTTTCACCCAACTCACTGCTGGGTCTTTCAGAGAAAACATTTCACATGCCGAGCAGGGCTGGGCAAACCCCAGCAGAATAAATGAACTGGAAGTCCCTGAGCCATCCGGCGGCTCAGCGCGGGGGCCCGCGCTCCCCTGCTCTTCTCAGCCCGCCCCGTTCTCCAGCTCCAGGCTGATTTATGCCCACAGACAGGACGCCTGCCCTGCTTCCCCGCGGCTTACAGAGCCCTCAAACACCAGCCATGCTCCCGGGCTGCTGGAGCTCCCGGCATGATGAAGAGGCACGTCCTGGTGCGAGCACTGCCAGGCACGGGACGGACCCAGAGGATGTGCCAGGGAAAAGAATCCCGGCAAGGCACAGCAGCAGGGAAATCGCCCCAAAGGGGGCAAATAGTATGGGGAAAAAAGGGTTTTACAGTGGGGCTGGGAAGCCCTGGGCTGGAGAGGCTGCAGCCACCATCCCTGTCCCCCCGCAGGGCCCCTCCAGCCCCCATCGCTCCCCAAAGCCTTGTTGCTCTTGGAAAGCCCGAAGGGAAGGAATGGGAAGGTGAGGCAGAGACAGATGCAAAGTACTGACAAGGAATACCAAGGAGCAAATCGCTTTGGGTTTTTCATGCCAAAGATATTTGCATTCTTATTTCTCCCCTGGAGGCACAAACCTTTTCTGCTGTCCCACAACCACTTGCACTGCTGCTGCCAGGAAGAATTTCAGCACGGGGAGGGTGACCCATTCCCAAGGAAAAGCCTGAAAAACAGGATATTGGCTCTGTGAGGCCAGAGGGGTGATCATCTTTTATCTGTACCCCTGAAAGGCAGGGCATGGATAAAGGGCAACCACCCCAAAGGTTCCCTCAGAGGAAGGGGTTTTCCTGTGGGAGAGGAAGATATGAGGCTCTCCGAGGACACACAGGGCACAGTCCCATGGCTGAGTACCCAGATTTCTGATGGATTTCTGATGGATTTCAGCTTGTTTAGGATGGGACTGTGAGGAGTGAAGCTGCTGAAACCTCCCTGAGAGCACCAGCACTTGTTGGAGGCAGTGGCTGTGGGACCCGCATTGCCAAGAGAAACCAGCAGCAGCTTTCCCAAAGTTCCCGAGCAAAGCAACAATTTGCCTCGTTTTGGGGAATTTGCAGAATTTTGTCCCCTTGGCTGTGTTGTCCCACTGGCAACCCCACTGTGACAAAGGAAAGGAAAAGCAGCAGAAGGGACTTTGGCCAAACCAAACACAGCAGCCCTTGCAGCGCAGGAACATTTTAACCTGGGGACTCATTCCAGGGGATATCAACCAGGATCAGCAGGTTCCACATTAACCCAGAACACCGTGGTGGGGTCCTGGGCAGGTCCCAGGAGGGCAGGCGAGGAGAGGTGTGGTCACCCACCCACTCTGACCCCTCTGCTGTTCCCTGCAGGAAGAACTCACTGACCCACGCGTCACAACGAGTGGTGCAAGACTCCAAAACCCGCTGGCAGCATCCATCTGTGCCAGCACACGGAGAACAGGAGCAGGATGCGGCAGCAGCAGTGAGCCGAGGCTGCCAGAGCTCCAAGAGAGTTTGGACAACGCTCTCAGGGACGCACAGGGCGGGGTTGTTGGGGTGTCTGTGCAGGGCCAAGAGCTGGGCTCAAAGATCCCTGTGGGTCCCTTCCAGCTCAGGATGTTCTGTGATTTTGGGATGACTGAACCCCTGCTCCCTCCCTCCCATCCCTGTGGGTGGTGAGTCGGTCTCTCCTGCTTTGTTTGACTCACAAATCCCTACTGCTTAAGCTTCCTACATAAGGGACATGTTTTCCCTTAAAAATGCAACTAAGGGAGTTGGTTTCTCCTAAACTGCAACTAAGGGAAATGTTTTCCCCTTGGAATTCAACCAAGGGACATGTTTTTCCCTAAAAAAATGCAACTGAGATGTTTTTCCCTAAAAAAAATGCAACTAAGGAATTGGTTTCCCCTAGAAATGCAACCAAGGGAGATGTTTTCCCTAAAAACACAGCAAAAGGGCGCGTTTTTCCTAAAAGTACAACAAAAGGAGATGGTTTCCCAAAAAAATACAGCCAAGGGAGATGTTTTCCCTTAAAAATGCAACTAACAGAGATGGTTCCCCCTAAAAATTTAACTGAGGGAGATGTTTTTCCCTAGGAATGCAACTAAAGGAGATGTTTTCTGTAAAAATACAACTAAGGGATAGGCTTTTCCCTAAGAAAAAGAAATGCAACTAAGGGAGATGTTTTCCCCTAAAAAAAACCCAACTGAGAGAGATGGTTTCCCCTAAAAATTCAAGCAAGGAAAATGTTTACCCTAAAAACGCAACCAAGGAAGATGCTTTCCTCTAAAATTGCAACAAAAGGACATGGCTTTCCCTACAGACACAACTAAAGGAGATGGTTCCCCCTAAAAATGCAACCAAGAGAGATGTTTTCCCTTGGAAATGCAACTAAGGGAGGTGTTTTGTCCTCAAAAACACAAGTAAGGCGCCTATTTCGCTAAAAGCACACCACGCGCAGCACCCAAAGCTCGGAGGGGACAAGCACACTGTGCCACCCCCACGAGCAGCACCGGGCTCCGGGGTGGGGGGTCCGGCGTGGGCTCCCCGCATCCCACCGCGGCGAGCCCGGCCCGGGGATGCTCCAGGCGCCGCATCCCGGGGGTGCTCCGGGCCCCGCTCCG
>WEIT01028285.1:359407-370929 GCA_013389985.1 Dryoscopus gambensis | reverse complement strand
CGCACGTGCGGCGGTGACCGCGGCGCTGTCGCCCTGCACAGGTGTGGCGGTGACCGTGGCACAGCGGATCCCCCTGCGGGTGTGGCAGTGAGCCCAGGACTGTCCCCCCAGTGCAGGTGTGGCGGTGCTCCTGTCGCTGTCCCCCCCGCACAGGTGTGGCGGTGACCATGGCACCCTGCGGGTGTGGCAGTGAGCCCAGGACTGTCCCCCCAGTGCAGGTGTGGCGGTGCTCCTGTCGCTGTCCCCCTGCACAGGTGTGGCGGTGCAGTGGCCTCAGCACAGCATCCCCCCATGCAGGTGCGACAGGGACCCTGGCAGTTGTCCCCCCGCACAGGTGTGGCAGTGACTCTGGCACAGTTGGACCCCCCTGCAGATGTGGCAGCGAGCCCAGGACTGGAACCCTGGCGCTGTCCCCCTGCGTGGGTGTGGCGCTCACCCCAGCAGTGTGGTCACCCCCTGACTGTGACACCGGCGCTGTCCCCCTGGGCAGTTGTGGCAGTGCTGGGGTTCCATGGGGAGCTCCATGTGGGACCAAGGCCACCCCTGCACCCCCACAGCCCCCGGGTGACACGGGGCAGGGTGGAGGACACCCCATATCTTATGGCGTGATCCTCCTCCAACCCCCCCTGCCCTGGGGGTGGCAGTGGTGCCAAGGGCTGCAGGGGAGCTGCTGGAAGCAGGGGTGTCCCCACCCCCCTATTTGAGGTGTGGGCAGCCCTGAGCTGCCATTTTGGGGACAGCCAGGCTGGGGAGGACGGGTGCCCCGGGGGTTCCTGTGGCTGCACCAGCCCAGCCCGCGCTGGGTTCCATGGTGGATCATTCACGAACTGCATCCATCCGCCCCCATGCACCGACAGACAGATGACAGCTCCCAGCTCCTGGGCTTGGCTGCTGGGAACAGCTCGCCCGGGTGCTGAGCCGAGAGTTTCTGCTCCTGGGCTCACAGGGCACCAGCAGGAAGGAGCCCATGGAGGGGCACAGGCAGAAACATCAGCCCAACTCCCACACTTAATCCCTTGGCAGCACAGGGTCTGGCTTGCGGTGCCTTAGGGGTGCTACAGCTCCCAGGCTGTGCCTCTTCCAGCAAAATTCAGCTTAAACTGACGCCTGGCTCCCTGTCCCCTCTTTTTCCAGATCCAAAATGACAGTCAAAGCTGTAAAGATGCCGTGCACCTCTGCAAACGTTTATACTAAAGTGCCTGACGGAGGATGGGGCTGGACAGTCGCTTTTGCGTTCTTTGTTGTGGAAGCCCTGACATACGGCATCATAAAATCATTTGGAGTCTTCTTTAACGACCTGATGGAAAGCTTTGACGAAACCAACAGCAGGATATCCTGGATAATCTCCATATGTGTGTTTGTACAGACCTTCACAGGTAAGAGGAGCAGGCGCTCGGTGCAGGTGCAAGGGGCAGTCATGCTGCTGACTCAGCATGCAAGGACCTGGCACCTGGGACTTCGGTGCCTCTAATGGCTCCATTATAAATTAAATCACAGCCATAAAGCTCAGAGGCTGCTCCTCATATGCCAAGAAACGTCTCAGCCCGGCAGTCCCTTTGAGCCCCAGCTTGTGTCCTTGGGTGGTGCAGGGACATGGTCCGTGTCGCTGAGCCTGACCCAGTTGTTCAGGTCTCACCAGCAAGGGGCAAAAACCAGAGTTTGGTTTGAAAACTCTGCAGTGAAAAGGATTAGAAATAACTTGAGCCTTGCTGAAATCCAGTGGTGTCCGGGCATGTGGCTGCAGATTTGTCCCAGGCTGCCAGGTGCTCGTCTTTAAGTCTGTTCTGGTGATTTTTTAGCACGTCCTAAATGCTGTGAGCTGTGCAGTGCTCCGAGGGTGGCTCCAGGGTGACGCTGCGCTGTGCAGGGAGGTGGCACCTCGTGGGGACCTGGGCAGGAATATGAGAAGAGCCTCTGCAGGAGATGGTGGCTGTGAAGTTGCTGAGGTGGGTGTTGACCACGGCTCTCTCCCTCTCCAGCTCCTCTGTCGACGGTCCTCAGCAACCGCTTCGGCCACCGCTTTGTGGTGATGGCCGGAGGGCTGCTGGTCAGCACCGGCATGGTCATCGCCTCCTTCGCCCGCAGCGTGGTGGACATGTATGTCACCATCGGCGTTGTCTCCGGTGAGTCACCCCGGCCTGGCCTGTCCGCTGCCTGCCCGACTCCGCGCTCCCTCCCGCGGCTTCCTGCAAGCGCACACGGGGCGTGCTTAGCGCTGCTGCCCCTCCGCAGCTGATCCCGGGGCGGGGATGGGCCCCAGGCTCGTCTCGGTGCCCTGTCTCACCCCGGGCACCACCCTGGACTGGGCCCTGCGCTCGGACCGGGATCGCTGGGGAGACCAAAGCTGCGCCCGGGATCAAATCCTCTAACGCTGCCTCTGTCTCTGGTTTCTTTTCCTGGTACTTTTCCTCCTCTGCAGCCTGGCCTGGATGTCCTGCTCACGTCCATGGCCAGGAGCTTGCCTTGCTTAGGGGAACATTTGCTACAGGCTCAAATACTTTAAACAGATGAGGTCCTCAAAGTGGACCCCGCTGGCTGTTTGGGAGCAGAAGGCATTATCTAGCAGGTTTGGGAGGCTGGGTCTCTTGGTTTGGGTTTTTACTTTCCTTTTTTCTTTTTTTTTTCTTCTCCCCCCTCCAATTTACAAAAAAATAACATTCTGGTTTCCCCAATGATTTTCTTCCAGGGTGACTTGCTGAGTTGGCCGAAATGATACTGTAATGACCACCGGGAAATCCGACTTAACGTGTTCTTGCATCGGTGTTTCCCCCTCCTTTACTTGTTGTTATGGCAATTTTTGGCATTTATTCACAGGCCTCGGATACTGCCTCTCCTTCCTCCCGACTGTCACCATTTTATCACAGTATTTTGACAAAAGGCGCTCGCTGGTCACAGCGGTGGCATCTACAGGGGAATGTTTCGCTGTCTTCTCCTTCGCACCAGGTACGCTGCCCGCGTGCTGGGAGTCCTTGCGTGCCGTGCCCGAGGCACAGCGCTGCTCCCATCCTTTCCCCGAGCAAACGGGAGCCAGAGGCCGAGTCGGTGCCCACAACTGGTTGCTCACGTGGCCCTGGCACTCGTGCCCTGCAGGCAGTGACAGGCAGTCCCAGGGGCTGGTGTGCCACTGCCCGAGCCCCGCGGAGCGCTGCGCCAGGGCAGGGCATGCCTGGCTGATAGGCGGCCCGGCGGGCTCCCTATATAGATCTGGCAGGCTAAAAATAAGCCCGAGCGACTTCAGCTATTTAAAACACACACAGTGCACAGAACTGCTCCTAAAGGTTAGTGGGCTTGTGCTCGGCATGGGCTGCCAGAGCGCCCCAGCCTGCTGGGGACCTGTCCCCGGGCGTCACAGCCCTGTCACCGCCTGCCCTTGGAGGTTGATGTGGTCTGTGCTCCTGTGCTCTGGGCTAATACCCACTGCAAAGCTGCTTTGGGTGCAAATGAAGGCTGGTAATTAAGCAGTGACGCGCACCTTTGAGCGGGGCTAAGAGACTTCCTCTGCTAGCTGGTTTCAGGGTGGGGGCAGCTGAGAAAGGAAACTGAAGCACTCAGTTTGCTCTCCTTCACTAAAAACAGCGCCCGCTTTGTCCCCAGATTTGTTGAGACCTCAAAGGGGGCTAGCTACTAGAGGGTGGCATCTGCTAGCCAGGTGGTAAACACGGCTTTTAGCTTCTGTCTGCTGCAGCAGAGGGGAGGAAGGTGGGTGCCAGACCCCTGGGCAGGAGGGACCCTTGCTCAGCCTTTTCCAGAGGCGCCTGGAACCCTCCAGTGGCGAATCTCCACTGTAAACTCTGGCTGTTAATTCAATTCCTTGGTGGAACTACAGGCTTTGCCAGTCACACTCTTCCTGTTCCCTCAGCAATCACGGCCCTGAAGGAGCAGATTGGCTGGAGGTACAGCATGCTGTCTGTCGGGGTGCTGCAGCTCGGCATCACCGCCTGCGGGTCGCTGCTGCGCCCCATCGTCATCAGAGAGCAAGAAGTGAAAGCACAGCCTCCAGAGGAGTCCACGGAGACAAAGTACATGCTTGAAAACGAGCAAACCTGCACCTCAATAGAGTCCATAGACTCAGGAGTCGATATAACTACCTCACCCAGCAATGTGCCTGGAAAAACCAAAGCAGAGCCGAAAAGTGAAGAACCAAAGCAACACGGACAGAATCTCATTGAAAATAACAGCACCCCTCCAGAACCAAAAACCAAACTACTGGACTTCTCTGTGATGAAAGACTATAGCTTTATCTGTTATGCATTCTTTGGCCTGTTTGCAACCCTGGGCTTCTTCGCTCCCTCCCTCTACATCATCCCCCTGAGCCGCAGCCTCGGCATCAGCAAAGACCACTCTGCCTACATCCTGTCAGCCATGGCCATCGCCGAGGTCTTCGGGAGGATTTTTGCAGGCTGGGTTCTCAACAAGAAGCCGATCCGCAAGATCTACATCGAGCTCATCTGCGTCATCCTGCTGTCGGTAGCGTTGGTTGCCTTCCCTTTTGCCTCTGGATTCTGGGGCCTGATGATATGTAGCGTTTATTTTGGGTTCATGCTCGGCACGGTAGCGGGCACACATATTCCCCTCCTGGCTGAGGACGACGTGGTTGGCATTGAGAGGATGTCCTCTGCAGCTGGAGTCTACGTCTTCATTCAAAGCTTAGCTGGGTTGGCTGGACCACCCCTTGCAGGTAACTAAAACTTTGGTCCTAATTTTGTTGTGGGGGTGTTTGACAGCTGCTGGTGCTGATCTCTGTCTAGAAAGTGTTCTGGCAGCACTGATCACAGCACTCCCCTAAAAGCTCTGCAACCAGTACTGGGAGTCTCCCAGAGCCAGAAGACTGCAATGCAGCTCTGCAGAGTCCCACGGATGAGGCACTGAGGAACCTCAGAGGGAAGGGAAATACTGCAGTGCTACCCTGATCCCGTTAGAAACCCAAACCTGGCATCACTTCAGGCACAAGCAGAGGCGAATCCCTCTCGCTGTGCCTGTGCCACGCACTGCAGAAAGGTGAAGTCTGGCAGAACAAACAGATGCCTGATGCATCTCGGGCTCGGCATCCCTGCGGTGCCCAGGGGCTTCTGGCTTATGACGCTGTGTACCCCAGAACACAATGGGGTTACTTTTTTAACGTGGCATTTGTTTGTCACCGAGTTTTGGCTGCAGATAAACTGCAGATTAAAACCCTCCAGGAGGGCAGGGCAGGGCAGGGCAGGGGGGGAGTGGGCTGTGGCTAACTGCTGTGAATGTTTTTTGTAGGTGTCTTAGTGGATACGACAAAGAACTACAGCTCAGCCTTCTACTCCTGTGCTGCTGGCATGGTCCTGGGGGCCGTGTTCCTGGCCCTGGTGAGGCCGTGCAAGACTGGGCTGTGCCACCACCAGCAGCAGCACCAGAAGGTGGAGGAGAGCACAGCGGGGCCACCACCAGAACTACCAGATGACTTTATAGACATGGATATTGGAAAAGCAGAAAATTCAGGAAAAGGCTCTGACAGCGTGGTATAAAAAACCCTGTTCCTTCTCCATCTAATGTACTCAGTGTAAGGCTGGGGGAAATGTCAGCTCTGCTCCACGTTTTAAAACTCCATTCTAAAGGGAATGTGAAATTTTAAATGTGAACAGTTGCTACCAATTTTATTTTTTTTTTTTTTTAATATTAGACAGAACTTTTTTAACCAACAACGGAAAGCTCCATAGAAAATACGGATAGTCACCTAAGAATAACTTCTGTCTAGCATGAAGATGTGATGCACACTTGCTTTCCTGATAACAAGCATAGGTAAAGGTTCAACTGATCCCATAAATACTGACAACAGCAACAGCAGACGCAGCTCAGCCTCTGACTGTCACCCATCCCCTACTGCAAATTCCACGCAGACAAGAACCCGATGATCCGAACTGGAGACGAGCATTTCATACACCACCAGTAGCCAACTGAATCTTCTTCTGGAGGGATACAGACTCACATTTTAGCTTGGAGGAGGAGGAGGAGGCTAGGCTAGATAGCTGACAATTAGAAACCATTGCTAATGATCTTAACTTGAATGTCACAAATGCTGGGAAATCAAAGGCTCCGTGTGTCTTGATGGCCAGTTATTACTGCACATATTCCACAAGATCATTTTTCTTCTCCTGACTGGGATCCTTAGAACTGTTTTCTGTTGATAGTCAGATCTGATGTACTGTTTCTAATTTAACTAGTATTTATTAATTTATTCTGAGATTGTTAAAGGAGGTTAGCTTAAATAACTGGAGAGGAAAAATGATCTTCTGCATAACGGAAAGCTGTCTTTACATCAACCTCTTCAATGCCTATCTTGTATTGCTTGTGAAATTGTTGGGAAAATTACTCTCACAGCATAAAGTGTAGCTGTTTTTAATAGGTAAGTCTTAAGTAACCCAGTTATTTAAAAAGGAAAAAAAAAAAAAAAAAAAAAAAGAACTACAGATCCAGCATCTCTTTCCATGGAACAAGGCTCAGCTGGTGCCCACGGCCCTGGCACGGCTGCCAGAACCAGCCCACCCCGCAGGGAGGATTTGGCCCAGGATGTCTTAATGTACCCGGAACCTTCGCTCCCAGGTGCACAAGGAAATCTGCGCTGCAGCCCCCCCAGGACCTTCCCCTCTCCCTCTGCTCCCCTCCCCTGCCAGCCACGGGGTCCTGGGGCGGCCGGGCTGAGCTGCACCCCCTTCCCCAGCTCGCCCCTAAAGTCAGCCAGGGGCTTTTTATTTTTTGCTGCTGACTTCAGTGAGAAATGAAGTGGAGCCTGTGCATGAAGGGAAGGATAAAAGACAACACTGGAGCAGTTCATTCAGTCTTAACGGGAGAAATTCCTGCTCACGGTGACATGAGCTTGCTTACCCCACCTATATGCATCTTCTCGCCTCTAGGCAACTCAGGGGGACAAATCAAACAAGTCTGTTCTGGTTTGGGGGGAAAAAAGAACCCCAAACCACCATTTCTGTGTATTTAAGTGGAAGTGGCATCATCCATTAACTGCTACGCTGACCTGTCTGTGTTTACCAGCCATAGAAACGTGGGACAATCTGTAAAAGAAAAAAAGAACAACCTCTTTTTGGGAAAGGTGCTTGATTTGTTTTTTCTGTCTTAGATGTCCAAAAAAAAAAAAAAAAGATGAAAAAAAGAAGGAAAAAAAAAAAAAGAAACAGGCACTCTTGCAACCAGGTGGCTGGAGCAATTCATCCTCACTGCCCGGGACCTGCGGTCTCGCGTCCTTCCTCTGCCTCAGCACTTTATCACGGCCAGCAGAACCTCGCTGTGTTGCACCCAGGACTGGAAGATCCCTTACAGAGAACTAGAGTTGTGTGAATCAGTGATCATTGAACAAATAACCACGTTGCATTACGATGTACTTTTTATTTATTGTTAATTTATGATACTTCAAGCGTTTTGGTAAATGTTCTGTAGCCTATCCTTGTAAGGTTATTGAAGTCTTTGTGATACGAGACCTCACTACAGCACTTTGCTATTACAACTGCTTGGAAGTGGAATAAGGCCTCCAGGTTTTGCGTGTGTGTGGAAGCTCCCTGTTCTGCAGATTTGCGAGGTTCTACTGTAACTTAGTTCGGTTTTTTTCTTTTTTTTTTTTTTTTAACAAGTTTCCAATACAGATCAAATAATACGTTTGTCACTGACCTCACAGTCCGTTTCTGTTCCTGTCTGTGTTGCGGCACGAGCAGGGGAGCGAGTGGTGAGTGTGTGTGTGTGAGGGCACAGCACAAGCAGGATTTACTGATTTGTTTGTAACGCTACCGAGTGGACTCTGGAAATACTCTTAAACACTGAGATTTGCAATAAACTTTTTCTTTTTTTTGTTGTTTTTTTGTTTTTTTTCCTCTTTCTCCCTTTTCTTCTTTTTTAATAATAAACGCAGTGAAGAAACTTCTCCTCCTCTCCCCCTTCTCCAGCCCTTGGTTCTCCCTGGGTTTGTTGTGGGAGCCAGCCCTGCTTCCCCTCTCGAGCTGTCACATGCCACCCCTCCAGCCTCAAGTGTCTGTGTTTTCCCTGCACATTGGGCAATCCCAGCTCTTCAAATGAGCTGCCTGGAAGCTGTGGATTAGTGCTGACCTCAAGGGTGCTCTTGTAAACCCTTACCCCGGCAGCCCTGATTAGAGGGAGCCTTTTCTTCTCCTGAGTGGTGCCTGAATTGGTGGCACTTGGGAGCATTACCCTCGTGTCTTCCCCAAGCACGCAATCGTGTAATTATTTTATCATCGCTCAATTGCTGAATACTTTCTCCATGCCAGGCTAAGCAATTCGTGTATCAGAAAAATCTACTTTAAACTGGCCCCCCCCCCCAAAAGCCACTAAATAGCAGATTAGTCACACTGAGGAGCAATTTTCTCTCCTTCAAACCTAATTTCTTGATGCGCCCTTCTCTGCCCACCCCGTAACTCCCAGCATCCCCAAACCCTACAAGGAGCAGGGCTGCCACGTCCCAAATATCACTGCACGCATTAGGTGTGCAAATGCTCTGCTTGCTGGAGGAATCATCGCGCCACTGAAGTGCGCTGAGTACAAGCTGTTTTCACTCTGCTTGCAAAAGTCCTGGAGCAGAGGTGAGCCGTGCATGCGAGCAGAGCAGGCTCCAACGCCAACACCAAAGTCCAGGGAAGCTAATCTGTCTCCAAATTCCACTCTGGCTCCCTTACAGCAGTGAACAAACATCATTTGCAACAGTTTCCTCAAAAACAACCCCCCCAAAAAAGGCGTTACAAAGGCTGCTCACAGCTCACGTAAATAAAAGCACATTTAACTGGAGCACTATCAGATGTCTCCCTGCTCAGAAAGATTTTAAGAGTCGCTTTTCCCACCTGGTTTAAATTAATTGCCTGTGACCTTCTCTGTTATCCTGGTACAAAGGCATGAAAGCCAGAACAAAATAGGATAAGGACATATTTATTCAGTAGCACTGCACATCTATTTAGCACCGTGGTAAATAGGAGAATGTGGGGCAGGACGTGCCTCAGCAGTCCTTGGTATTCCTCTCAAAAGGGGTTGTATAAACTCTTGTAGTCAATGAGGCCAGTGCTGGCCAAATGTAAATAGAGGAAATTACACAAGGTCAGCTTGCACGAGGCCAGAAGCCCTCAGAGCGTAGGTATCTCTCCTTTCTGGAGCAGAAAGGAAGCTGGGCTGTGGGGCTTTGTTGTTTTGGGGACTTTAAAAACCAAAAACAACAACACAAACCCAACCAAGCAAAAAAGACAAAACCATTTTTCCATTTGAAATTCAAAGGAAGGGGAACCTCTTGTTGTTTTTCACTTATTTCAACAAGATGACAGCAGGTTCTTAAGGGGACAAATGAATCCTTGCAAATAGCCAAACTGGGTTTGGAAAGAAAGCAAAGTAGGTGCTTACAAAACAGCTTGAATGTTTTAACGCGTCCTCTCAGATGTTACTTGTTACCATCTGAGATCATCCTGTTCCAGCTGCCTGTAGTAAACATGACCTGAATTCTCACAGTGATGCAAGCCCAGCAGCAGCCTCCCCTCCGTGCCTCCTTCCTCCTCAAAACTCATCCTAAAGATGCTGCACAGGTTGAGCTTAGGAAAACCCCCTTGTTTAGGAAAACATCCCCTGAAATCCTGGATTGGTTTGAAGGTGGGGAGAGCAAACGCTGCTGCCCAGAGGGGTTGTTTTACACGTGACGGCCATGCTGAAAGGCAGGACCCTTCAGGAAGAAATTCAGGAAGAATTTCTCCGTGGAAAGGGCGGTCAGGCATGGGGAGGGGCTGCCCAGGGAGGTCTGGAGTCCCCATCCCCGGAGGTGTCCAAGGAACGCCGGGATGTGGCACTCAGTGCTCCGGATTGGTTGATAAGGCGGTGTTTGAGCTAAGGTTGGACTCGGTTTTGGACATCTTTGTAACCTTAACGACTCCATTCCATGATTCTGTGACTCCTGGTTCCCACTGGACACACATGGGGAGGGCTCCTGGGCATCCCCAGCTGCTGCTGGTCTCCAAAGCTGCCTGTGCCTCCCGCAGATCCAGGCCTCCTCTGGGCATCGTGGCAGCAAACCACGGAGCTTTCCCCTCCCCAGTCCCATTCCCGTGGACTTTTACTTGCTGGATTTGCAAATCCGCGGCCGCACTAGCACAAAGCTCGCCCTGCAAATTGCACTAAGTCATCTAATAAATCAAATGCAATCCCCCCCCTCCTTCCTACTGCAGTCGTCGAGCTCCAGTTACAACAATTTGTGGTAAAATATTACTCACCAGCACTTTGGCATGTGCGAGCAGCTCTGCCTCGGTACAGACAGCCCTTAAATCACAGCTTTGTCACAGAAGCCACAAGCATAACCAAAAGTCTCATTACACACAGACACTCTGAGGAGAAGGCCAAGGAGACAATAGTTCCCCTCGCTGCCTTTTGTCAGAGCTTTCATTAATGTTGTGAATGCTTTTTCTGCTTTATCCTCTGCCGGGTGCTGGCCACGGGCAGCCTGGCAGAGGAGCAGCCCAAACCAGCCCCAAAGAGCCAAGGAACGGCGACGTGGGGTGAGTGGGGTGAAGGCAAACCGGGGTGCTGAGCATCATCCCCTGCTCCTGCTTCAGTGACCTGTTCTTCCAGCGGGGCTGGTACCTCCCATCTCCCTCTCTGCTCCACTGATTCACTTTAATCCCCTCCAGTTTGGGCTCGGGCTATGGGAAGTTATCACAGTTTGGGATTTTAAGAACTTCCAGGCTTTTGCCTTTTGCTGTGATGCGACAGGTATTTTTATTTTTCACATGCTGCAAAATGAGACAAAGACCCAAATTCTGCAGTGAAGAGCAAAGGCCGTTTGTGAAATTATACCTGGGGCTTGAGGATGGCAGGGGACGGGCACAGGGGGCACCAGGACTGCTGGGGGTGGGAGCTTTCCGTTCCCCCTGCTGCCCGTGCACGGGGTCAGCGGGATGCTCCTGCCTAAGCTGAGCACCCTCCTAAATCCTGCTGGGCACCCTCCTAAATCCTGCTGGGCACCCTCCTGAGCACTGTCCTGGGGATGGAGGGAACAGTCCAGCTCCCCTCACTGTGCCCTAACCCCCCCTGGCCCACCTCCATGCTGACGGGAGGGAAGGTTCTCCTCAGTGGGTATAAACTGGAAATGAGTGATGAAATAATGATGGACGAGGATACATGAACAGGTCCAACTGTGACGGTGCCACTCGGCCAAACCCGCCCCTGGAGCCTTTTATCACACAGCCCTGTGGCTGCCCAAGCCCTTCCCCTCACAGGTCCCTGAGCCCCCTTGCCCTGCTGGCAGTGCCCATCCCATGTCCCAGCCGGAGCTGGCCCTGGCAGCGGAGCAGGGCGCTGACGTGAGGACACTGGGGCACACAGGGCCCCTCCTGCTCCAGATGCTGTGGCCACAGGCAGGAGCTGGCACGGCCACTGCTGCACCTCGACATTCCCACTCCGGGGAACCGGGAGTGAGAGCTGGTCCTGGCCGGCGCAGAGAGGAGGGAAGAGCAGAGCGAGGTGCCCTCCGCACCGTGGCTCGGGAGCCGGGCTCGCTGCGGGACAGA
>WEIT01028285.1:322346-354681 GCA_013389985.1 Dryoscopus gambensis | reverse complement strand
GGACAGGAGGGACAGGGACACACAGGACAGGCCCACACGGGACAGGGACAGATGAGATGAGGACACGCAGGACAGGGACACGTGGGATGGGGACAGATGGGATGGGGACACGCAGGACAGGGACACACAGGACAGGGACAGATGCGATGGGACATATGGGATATGGACAAGTTGGGGTATCGACACAGGATGGGGACACACGGGACAGGAGGGACACGGACAGGAGGGACAGGGACACACAGGACAGGCCCACACGGGACAGGGACAGATGAGATGACACAGGATGGGGACACACGGGACAGGAGGGACACGGACAGGATGGGGACACGCAGGACAGGGACACACAGGACAGGGACAGATGCGATGGGACATATGGGATATGGACAAGTTGGGGTATCGACACAGGATGGGGACACACGGGACAGGGACACCCGGGATGGGGACAGGGGGGATGGGACATATGGGATATGGACAAGTGGGATATCGATACAGGATGGGGACACGCAGGACGGGGCCAGGTGGGATAGGGACATGTGGGATGGGGAGATGCTGAGTGGGGACAGGCTGGACGGGGACACACGGGCTGGGGACACGAGGACTGGGCGTGCTGGACTGGTTTGTTCCAGCGTGAATTTACAGCAGCATTGCCGTTATTAATTTAAAATGTGTGCATGAGAGAGATGGAGCATATTTTATTAATCCAGCTCATTTAAAAGTTTTAAGAGACCTGCAGGAAAGCAGCAGCAAGTGAAGGAGAACGTTGGGGTCTTGGGAATTATAACATCGCCCTTTCTGGAGGAGATTTTGGGTTGAATTTGAAAAACTGGGGGGAAAGCATCGTGAGTGACGATGCACCATGACCACACTCTCAGCATGGAGCTGAAACCCTTCAGGGAGTTGCTGCCTCCATGCATTTTTCCTATAACAAGAGGCATTCTGAGCTTACTGGTTCGTACAGGTGTCTCAGGAGCAGCATTTCCCCAGCACACCCAACAGTTCTTTGTGGGTTTTATTCAATCCAAACCAATAAAAGCTGCAATATTTAAAGTGTGATGCTTTCTGTGTTCGGAAGCTTTTACAAACGCTCACTGGTGAGGTTTGCTGGAAGATAGAGGAAGAGTTTAGCCCGTGGTTCCAATATCTGTAAATTAATGTTCTATTTTTCCCCCCTGATAATTTCATTATTCTCTCCAGCATTTCAAAGAGACATAAACCAGGGAAAAGAGGGATCCTGGAATTCTCAGGAAGTGTTGCTCATGTGGTGATTGAGACTGAATTTCACACCTCCCCTTGGGCCTGCTGGACCCAAAGCTGCTGAGCAAGAACAGCTGCTATATTTAGTGCTCTGCTGTTCCTGGAATCCGTCCTGTGCTCAGATCATGGCACAGGACCATGAACATGGATCATGGTCCTCCCTCTGCCTCTCCAGCTCCTCCACAACCATTTGGTCTGAAGCTTCAAACTGACACAGGGTGGAAACAGAACTGGGTGGAAACAATAATCTTGCCATGTCAGTCAAGCAAAGATCTGCTTCTCCTACTAATACATTCAGCTCTGAAGTATTCTTAATAAAGATTGCATTAGGAGCTCTTCCCAAACAGCCTGGGACATAAGGATGGGGTGACATTCATGTCCCACAAACAGAAATCCCATCTGACCAGAAGATGGAGGAAAAAATCAGCCTGTGCTAAAGAAATGTGAGATCCAAAGAGCTCCAGCTATGGAAATGGGGAATTATGTTTCATTTTTAGTTTCGTTTCAGAGGTTTTAGTTGTTCTTCTGCTTTACAGGAACTGTAAAGATGTGGGATTTTGTCCCACACCACTGCCAAGAGCTGGAGTTATTTAAATGCAAAGGTTTGTGAGTGTTAGAGATGTGAACATGGAGATGGGATGGGTGAAATCCTGCCACAAAGAGGTCCTGAGGGGCCCTGCTTGAGAACCCCTCTGAGCAAGAAGTCAGTCTGGCCCTTTGCTGCAGGGACCTCGAGTGCCCTGCACTATCACACCCCATCCTGCCCTTATCGGGGAGCTGCGGCACAAAGGGGTGGGGCGCAGGTGGTTTCATCACTCCTGGGAGTGACTCACTCGCCGGCCTGGGACACCTTTTCAGGCTGAGGACTGCTCTGTGCAGGTGCTTTTCTCTCGCTCCTGGTGCCCCTTGAAGCTGCCAGCTCCCAGGAACGATCCCTCCACGTGGGCAGCGATTCCCATCCGAGGGCTCCCCCCGCTCGGGGAATCACCGACCTCCCCCTCCCCGCAGAGCCCCGGCAGGAAGAGAATGTGCCAGGCTGTGTTTTCCCCCTCTGCTCTCCTTCCCTTGGCATCATCACAGGCATTTGTCTTGCTGCAAGCACAGGAGACGGGGTAGGGAGACGAGGAGTGGGAGGCCTGGCTCCAGAGGAACGCCTGGATGGCTGCCAGGTGCTTTCATATTCCATCCCTGCTGCTGTGGAGAGGGGAAAACAACACTTTACCTTGCTAGCCTTTCAGAGAGGAGCTCCCTCTGGCAATTAATTGGAATAATAAATGTCTAAATACTCTCCATATATCAAACCTTCCAGTTCAGGCAACTGGGGTTGCTTTTCTAAAGGGAGAAATCGTGGAATGGCCTGGGCTGGGAGGGACCTAAAAGCTCACCCAGTGTCACCCCCTGGCTTGGGCAGGGACACCTTCCCCCGTCCCAGGGTGCCCTGAGCCCCGTCCAGCCTGGCCTTGGGCACTGCCAGGGATCCAGGGGCAGCCACAGCTGCTCTGGGCACCCTGTGCCAGGGCCTCCCACCCTCACAGGGAACGATTTCGTCCCAATATCCCATCGAAACCTGCTCCCTGACAGTTTGAAGCCATTCCCCCTTGTCCTGCCACTCCAGGCCCTTCCAAATGGTCTTTCTCCACCTTTCTTTCAGGCTCCCTCCAGGCACTGAAAACCACAATTAGGTCCTTGCAGTGGAGTCAATCAGCTGAACAAGGAGACAGCCACGGACTTGCTGCTTTTGCACATGCAAAAATGTTCCTTTCCCCAGTGACATGCCCAGATAAGAGCAGAGATGACTCTGCATTGCTTCATTACAGTGCAGTGAAAGCCAACTTTTCACTGGAAACGAGAGGAGGATTTAGGATTTGCCATGTGCTGGCAAAAAAAAAAAATGTTTAATAATATTTCACCTTGAGTATTGCAGGGGTGAGAGGAGGAGCAGCAGAAGGGTTTCCTGCTGTGGGAGGAGATGCAATACCATCAGCAGGGAGGGGCTGGAGTGGCTTCTGCTGCAGAGTCTCAGGCTGGTGCCCCTTCCCCTGGCAGCTTGTGGATCACAGAAGAGGATAAAATGAGAAATATCCCCTTTTCTCCTCAAGTTTTTTAAGTGGGCATGGGAGAGAGAGGAAAGGAAAGTCTGCGTGGGTCATCTGCAGGAACAAAAGAGGAAGTTTTCCCCTTAATTTTAGGCAAATATTTAGCAAATGCCAGACGTGATGTAAGAAGGCTGATGCTGCTGAAGCCTTGCTCAACTGCAAGTCCTCATGTTAATAATGCCTTGAAAATGCTGATTTCAATGAAGTTCTTCCATTTGCTTCCCTTTTCTTCAGGGAAAATGGAGGCTACAGCAGGAAAGTGTCATCAATTTACAGCTGCTCCCACCTTTAGACTCTGGATCAATATAAGAGAATCAGCTCATACAGAAAAAATGCAAAATATTCTGCCTAGGCAACCCCAGAAAGATCCGTAGCACTGACGGATGCTGGCTTTTCTTCCAAAAAAAGCTGAAAACAACCACCAGCTCCCAGGCACAGACTGGGGGTGCACGGAGGAGCTGAGCCTCACGGGGGGGTGCTGGTGCCCCCTCCTCGCTGCGGCGCTGCAGGGACAGGCGGATGCTGGGCGTGCTGCAGGGGGTCACTCCCCGGAGGTGAGTTATTCACGGCAGCTCTCATCCCACAGACATCACTGGCACGGAATGCGGGCAGCTTGGAAACAGTCACTCAGCCCCTCAGCAGCACAAAGGCCGTCTGGGGGAGTGGGGATGTTACATTCGATGTCCTTCTCCTTTTTTCCACTGCTGCTTCCCCTCTGGATCTGATAAAGAGGTGGCTTTTTGCTACGTCAGAGAAGTTGATTGTGTTCCAGACTGCGGAACAGACAGAGGCAGAGGGGACAGGGCAGCACCTGCAGCCTGGCTAAGAGCCACCCAGGGCTGGCCTGGTGCTGGATAGGACACAGATTTGGACATCAGGCAGGGATTTGGGCTCTAAGATGCTGCCCGTCAATGGGCAGAATCCTGGAAAGGGCATCAGCATCTTTTATACAGGCAAGATCCACTACTGAATACTGGCAGTGGGAAAAAACTCACTTTGGATACTGTTGGGTGCACAGGATCTTGTCCTTCCTCCTGCTCTGCAAGCCCTAAATTAATAAAAACCAGTCTGCACTGATCAGCATCATCTTAGTGGGTCACCACGTTTCCAGCCATCCAGGCAGAGAAGAGGGATTTATTCACGTCCTGGATCTGCTGACAGACACGTTCCTGCCTTCCCCTGCAGTGCTCCGGAGCCCTCCCTGCCCGAGGAGCAGCAAGCACGACCTGCTGCTCGCAGCCTGGGAGGGCTCAGCCTTTAAATATTGACTCTGCATGGAGCCGCAAGCCCCGTGGCAGAGCTCGGCTGGCAGCAGCCCGCCCCAAATCCAGGTTTGTCAGATCCAGTGCTCAGCAATTCATCAAGCTCTCGGCTCCCTGCGCAGCGCTGGGCGAGGCAGCAGCTCGGCTGCACGCAGGGGCAGGGACTGCTCTCCCCTCACGTCCCATTTGGGATGTTTGGATTATTCCTTATCTCCGAGTCATCTGCCGCCTGTTTGCTGAAGCCAGGCTGAGGACCGGCTCTGCCATGGAGCATTTCACAGCCTGCTGCAGGGCTCGCTTGGAACTGCAGGAGCTGCTCTCAGCAGTGACAGTGAGCAAGAAGCCCAGGGCCCAGGAAAACGCTGTTTGTGCAAGCTGCGCTCCGGCAGGAACCAATGTCTTGCCCCTCACGTGCATAAAAACTCCAGGGAAGAAAGCAGAGAAAGGCATCTGAGGTTAGGCACAAATAAAACACCACTGCAGAGCCTTGTGCGACTCAATCCATCTGGATCCTTCTTAGCAATTTAATCAAGTGATTCCCATTTCACACACACTGAAGACATCTCAGCTGGTGTGGAAGACACAAGTGGTCAGGGTACCAGGCGGAGGGGCCACAAGCACCTCAGTGCCACCACCCGTTTTGCTTTAGAGGGCAAACCCAGCAGGGTCCGTGCCAGGACAGGCTCCTGTCCCATCTCCAGCAGGATTCCCCTCGGGATCTCTGCTGGCAGCCGCTCCTCAGCACTTTGCCCTCCACGGCCACCTCCGCTCCCCGGCAGGAGTGGGACCAAGGTCGGCTCCGAACCCGGCTCCTGCTGCCAGGGGGCAGCCGGGGACACTTCGGGCACAGCCCCGCGGCATTTCTAATCCCTCCTGTCAGTTATTGTGCAATCACCGAGTTACTTGAACAGGAAGGAAGAGGCTTGAACACCCAACCTACATTCAGCACTGCAACGAGGTGTTTTGGTAAATCAAAAGTGTTGCAAATGTGAAGAAACTTCACGTGCTCCCATAAATCCTGGAACGTGCTCGTTTTCCCACTTCTGCTATTCCCACCTCTTCAGCCCCCAGCACATGAGTGTGGTGAGGTGACCAGAGCCCAGGAGTCACTGCTGGATGGTCCAACACCACCAACCCCTTCCTAAGGAGAAATCAGTAGTTATTTATATGTTATTAATTATTTCACAGAATAATCATAGAATCATGGAATGGTTTGGGTCAGAAGGGACCATAAAGCTCATCCAGTTCCACCTCCTTGCCACGGGCATGGACATCTTCCACCAGTTTGCTCGGGGCTTTATTCCCCCCAAAAAGCTTCACCAGAAGCCCAGGTGAAAGTGATGCAATCACACCTGTGATATTTGGATTATAAAACCCAACAAACATGACTCCTTAAGATGCGCTCTAGACAGGTTTAGTTTTACTGCTCAGGTGGCATCTCAGGAAATGGGATGCAAAAATCTAAGTCTCAAAAAACCCTGAGATTTCTTTTCAAAGGCAGAGCAACAGTGTTCAGCTGACGTGACCTGTTCCAGTGTTCCAGAGTGGAAAAGGGGTCAAGAGACGAGGTGGTGATTCCTCAGAACCAGCTCTCCTAGGACAGGCAGGACCTGGAATCCAAGCCACTTGGAGCTGAGCTAAGTTCCAGGGCATCTGGCAGGTTCTGAACTCGATTCAGTGAGCAGAGATGGCTCCTGAGAATGTCCAGGCTCTGACTCACCCACGGCACCATCCACACCGAGAATTCCTGCAGCTCCTGTGCTCCCGTTAGCAGGCCCAGCACTAATGCTGAGCTCCAGCTCTATAAACAAGGCTGACCTGGGCTGAGTATTTCCGGGGATTTAGTGTCCACAGCACGCCAGCCAAATCCAAGGGCTCTTGTGGAAAACGAAGCATCTCAGGCCTATAAAAACTGATGAGAAATCACTGTTTTGCTGCAAAATTCTGCTTCATACTGCAGCCAGTGAGCCACTTCTCCAGGAGGCAGAGGCTGGCTTAGTCAAAAAGAGCTAAAAAAAAAAAAAATTTAAACAACTCTGCCATACCAAGATCCATAATTCATAAAGGTTTGTCACAGAACACACCCGAGTGCCAGCAATATTTTAAATATTGAGCACAAAACTGGCTGTCAAGTGCAAGTCAGCAATTTCCTGGTGCCTCCCTGCCGGGGACGAAGTCATCAGGCTGAGCAGAACCTGGAGGAGCCTTTGGAGCAGATTTTGTTTGACTCTGTTATGTATTTTATCTGAAACACAAGATGTGTTTGTAGGAGCAAACCAGCCGGGCTTTGCCAACCAACAAAAAGAGACAGCTGGCTGCCTCTGCTCGTTATTAAACAGAAAAAATGCTTTCATCACACCAACATGAGGCTGTATATGTTTATTCATCGTCAGTACTTTTTGTACACAAGGCAAATATTAATAGCTGAAAGGCAACACTTTTGGAGAGTATGTACAGAGCAATGTACAAGCAAGTTTAAGAGGTTTGAAACTATGAATCAATTTAACCGTTTTATAAAAAGGAAGTGATGCTTTTTCTTCTAAGACCTCCCTTAGAAATAATTTATTGCCAATCTTAAACTAAAGCAAGGAGAGAAAAAAAAATTTACAATAAAAAGTAGTCCCTGGAAAGTTTATAAAAAGTTAAACATATAAAATTGTAAGCCACAAACATTTATACAAAGCTAATACAAATCTTGGTTTTGTTAAAGATCTATGAGGTTGTTATAAAATATATTTTTACATAAAGGCTTCACGTAAGGTAAGCTCTCACTGCTACTGAAAGCGCAGGAAAGCGGTTTTAAATAGTCTGCAATTCAACTTATTTTCAAGTACAACGCAAAGAAATTGCAAAATGGCACTGTATTGCAATGCTGTGTAATTAAAAACTATGTTAATGGTACCATCAGAGAGACAAGACCTGTAAAGTGAACTGGTGAATGATTCGGCACGGCAGGAGACCTCCCGGGGGCGTGAACAGGAACGGTGCTGGAAAACAAACCTTCTGCAAAGGTCCTGGAAGAGGAACTGCCAGGGGGGCGTTCTGCTGGCCAGGGGCATGAGGGACAGCTCAGGCTGGGGCTGGGATCCGCCAGGAACACCCACCCACCCACGCCATCACTCTGCTGCAATAATGCTGATGGGCAAAATTTCAAGCTACTCACAAACGAGCGCCATAAACAGCCTTTGAGATCAGCTGGATGGTTTTTTAAGAGCAGTTATTCTAGAAGAAAGCTGAAGTTTCATACAAACTGATGGCTTATGCTCCCACGCACAATATACAGGAAAAAAACAGTAAAATTTTTAAAGCCCTGATGAACAGCCACAGTTTTTAGGTATCAATCACCTCAGCTGAACACTGCAGCAGGGAACAGTCGCTAGAACAGAAATTTCCCCTTCAAGTACAGCTTGTACAGGACAGTGGTTTATCTCCATACGGTCAGTGATCTTTAGAACACAGCTCACTCCAGCAAAGAGAACTAAGGAATTTGGGAAACTTGATTTTCTGGAAAACTTCACTTTCTACTTGCTTTCCCACCTTCACCAGGAATACATCCCAACCTTGTACCACAGACTGGTTTCCATGAGGAAGCTCCACTCTCAGCAGCAAACTGTAATTCTGGTTGCTCCAGGATAAAACTCGGTCTGTTCAGAGCATCAACCCTTCAGCTCTTTCAACAAATTTATGTCCTGCTATAAACAAATGATATTTAGAAACAAATCTAACAGGAAATACAACAGTCCAAGGTGTGCTCCATTCAGGGAGCTCATGAAGAGTGAGCCTGAAGATGGACAAGGGCATTGATTTGGAGTTTTTGGCTGTAGGATAACACAGGAACCATGTAAACAGGAACATCCAGGTGCGTTGCCTCACCCCCGTCAAGAACTGGGAGTGGGAAACCCGACTGACTCAGTTATTTCATTAAAACTATTCATTTCTGCCTGAGATTCATACAGTGCTTTATCTACCAGGGCCTACAGGCGACCCAGCACTGGGGTCCCCTCGCTCTCTTACAGGCCCTGGGGTTCACAGGGAGAGTGATCTGAAAGGATTCGGAACAGGGATTGCTGTGGTGGTTCTGAGGAGAAGCTGCTGAAGATTTTTCCCACTTTAGCTAAGGGCAGAAGTGCCCAGTGCCTTGGTGATCCTGGCCACGTCCTTAGATTGAGATCAGTTCTGAGGATCTTCAGTAAATTAACAGGTTCCATTGACAAAAAATTCATCAGCACTTCACATAAACTAGTTTAGACAAATCCCTGGTATCACCCTATCATCCACCTACCAGTCTTTAGTCTTTCCTGCCATCATCTGGTCTGACACCCTCCAAAACACCTACTGCAGACCTCTCCAAATTAGCTCTTAATCAGAGGTGAGTCTCTTTTTTGAGAAGACACTTGTTCAGACAACCGTCAGCAAAGGAAAAAAACAACCCAATTCCTCCTCTTGTTGACAACCAAGGGCATGGATTTGTTTTCTGCTTTCCAAGCCTGGACTTGGACGCCACCAGAGGTTTGTGTCTGCTCATGGAGCATTTATAGCCCAAAGGAAAACTTCTGCTCCCATCACAGGTGTGTTGTCCAGTCCTTGAAAGAGCCTCACCAGCCTTTCCTGAGGTCTCTGCTTCATCCTCCTTCTGGAATTGCTCACATATAACCGGAACACACCAAATCAGAAATAATCCATGTCCAGCAGGGGCAAAATCTACACTAAATATCCCCATCCAAGATACTATTAACCCTCCTGACATCAGTGCTGCATCCAGACTTCAGGATTATGTTCAGATTCTGCACTGTGACTTCTCCCAAGCTCTTTTCAGAATTCTTTCCTCCCCAAACAGTGCCTGATCACCAGAATCGCAGACTAACCTATGACCATTCACTGGATGATACAAAAAAATAGAGGTCTTTCAAAGCACCTAACTAAATAAAAATACACTATTCCCCTTGTACTGCCAGGAGAATGAGGTACAGAGATGTTAACACAACTTACAATCACAGTAAGTAAAGGCTAAGTTCAGGAGACAGGCAGCTTTCCTATGTCCTGGCAGGGCCACTGCTCCCAGCAGTGACACCACCCTGTCGTCCCCCTCTCGTGGGATGTGCATAAGAATTCACTGAAGGATTGGCCACCAGCACGATCCACAGGAACTGGCCAATTCCATGGGGCAAAGTGGCAGCTGAACTGCCCACATGACACTACAGCCTCGGGGAAACGTGGCAGGGACACTGATTTTTATATCACAATCTCACTCTCTTTTTGCAGTGCGCTGTGCGATACATCAGGATTGCTTTATTTTCACTATTTTTCATTATTATTATCATTTTTTTTAATCACATGGCAATGCTAACAACTCTCCATAAGAAAAATAAACAAAACTGCAATAGAACTTTGGGTAAAACAGTCACAAGCAGCACTCTGGAAGATGCTGTGCAACCTATTTGGCTCAAGTACACTTAGGATTGCTTAGACCCAACTGGAAAGTCTCAGAAAGAACCTTATCAGCTGAAGCATGTTCTGCTGGGACACGCTCGCTAATTTTTTCAGAAGAAAACATTCATCTGCACGGTGTCAGCTACACAAGGCCTCTGCTGGGAATTCATAAGGCCACTGAAAAAGCCAGAGGAGGACAGAACACAAGGAGGCACTTAGGTTTGCAAGTCCTTCTCTCCATCACCAAACGCTCCTGACTCCGAGGAGGCACCCGGGAAGGAGGCAGGGAGTTCAAATAAACCAGTGCTAAGTTAAAGCGCTTCCAGAGCGGGTGACCCACAGGTAACATCTGCTACCTACAGGAGACATCTGGCTAGTGAAGATAAAAACCACAAGCTGGGCTTGCTCCCCGCTCCCCACAGCAGAGTGCCAGGAGGACTGGTCAGAGTGCTCTGTGCTTTGCCGTGGCTCCAGGACGTGCGGACGCCCCTGGAGTGAATCCGTGCGCTGCGCCAACCACAATCCCTCGTCACCGGACTCAGCACTTCCTCATAGCTACGCCTGAAACTCCTGATTTTAAGTATTTTTAAAGCATCTCCTATTCCAACCCAACGGCATGATTCATACTCAAACAGGAAGTACGTTACACCCAGGAACCCGCGCTTCAAAGAGATGATTCCAGCAAGGGATCTGATGGGATTTCTAACCAAAAATAGACCTGAGAAAATATAAGTCAGCTATGGTATCACAGTCTTAACAATGAAGTTAGATGTGAAAGGTTTCTCTCTCCCCCCCCACCTTAAATTACTGCCACAGTCTAATAATTGCAACAATTTCTCTGAAGTTTGGACTTGGATTCTGGATTTTCTAGGATAATACACATTTGTAAAAGGTCAAATTTACCACTTTACAGGTAACTTAGACATAGGTCTGCTATAAAATTACAACTTGAGTCAACTTGAAGCTACACTGGAAGAGATTAAGCCTGAATTTCTGCAGAAATTGGCAATAATGTGTTCAGCAGCAGCTTTTAGCCACATATCAAGAAGTCTGACAGGATCTGGATTTCTCTACTCCTGCTGTAAACTTCTAGTAAAAAAAACAACACACAAGAGTTACTGAAATAAAACAGTCTTTCTGCACATCACTGTAACATCAGCTGCTTGAGGTTGTCGTGCAGGATGGTATCCTTAACATCACGGAAAACTAGCCGGATGTTCTCTGTGTTAATAGCAGTGGTGAAGTGGTGGTACAGGGGCTTCTGCTGCTGGTCCCGGCGTTTCGTGCGAAAACAATCCACCAGGAATTTTTGGACATCTGTTAAGCAGTGGGGATCCCCTTCAAACTCTGGGAAATAGTCTTTGATGCTGACTTTCTGTACTTTTTCTTCAAGCAAGTCCGTCTTGTTTAAGAAGAGGATGATGGAGACGTTGCTGAACACCCGGTTGTTGACTATTGTTTCAAAAATGTTCAGGGACTCCGTGAGGCGGTTCGTCTGCCGGTCCTCCATGAGCACTTGGTCGAATTCACTGGAGGACACGAGGAACAATATGGATGTGACGCTGTCGAAGCACTCGAACCACCGCTTCCGTTCCGACCTCTGGCCACCCACATCGACCATCTTGAAAGGGACATTTTTGATTTCAAAGTCGTACTCGTGAATCCCCTTGGTCGGCCTTCGTGCCAGCAGGATATCTTGCTGGGAAGGAAGGTAATCCTACAAAAATAAGGAGAATTTTCTGGTTAGGATGTGATCATGGGTACGGGCACAGCTGAGCTGCAGTGGAGAGAGCAGCTGGCACAGGAACAGCACGAGGTTTTCAATAAAAGACATGGATGTGGATTTCCATGCTAACACTGGAGCTTTTGGGAAAGAGCTGGAGTCCAAAGCAGGAAATGCACCCAATATGGAATCAGAACATGTACCCCAAGGAACTTTTGCTTTCCCTTTGCTGCATGACAAGGATCCATAACCAACCTGGGAGGTGAACCAGCAATTCCTCATGCCAGTTTCCCTCATTCTGGATCACTTTAGGCTTCCTTCATTCTCTTCCCACAGTGCTGGCTGCCAACACTGCAATGCAGCAAATGGGTTCTAAACCAGGTTTCTCAAACCAATAACCATAATAATAATATGGGATATCCCATGCCAGCTCTCCATTCCTCCCATGCTCTCCTGCAAACTGCATGACTGCTTCCAGAAATAAACCAGCTGCTCCACTAAATAACTTTAAAGCAATCAATTACGCCTGAAAACTAAACTTAAGCAATTTCCTGTGTTTGTGCCATGCATCTTTACATCCTGCTCTATCAGTCCACACTGGTGAGCTCACACTGCCTGACTTTGTCCAAGATTTATTGTGCCATGAGTAGAACAGGGGAAGAAAGTGAGAGCTGGGGACAGCAGTGCCTTTCCAGCCTGGGGGGCACAGACAGCTGGACCTTGAAGTTCCCCAGCCCACCTTTCCCCAGAATTTAAGAGGCATTCAAGAGACTATATTTTTTTTTTTGATTGTTACACGAACATCGTCAACGGATGCAGATGCTCCAGGAAGAGGAATTCTTATTAGTCACCTTTTGACAGCATGAAATTCAACACTCGGACTGGGGATTTCTTCATTCCTAGAATTACACTTTTGTCTACGGTCCAAGTCCTTCTGCTATCTGCAAAGTGCATCTCTGCCACACAGCTGCCTGTGCTGGGCTTTAAAACCTTGTTGTTCACTTGTTATGGAAACTCTTCCTCACATTTTTTCCAGCATTTCTCACAACTTCAGAGAGCACAATTTAGGTTTTGGAATTTCAGTCTCTTCTTAAAAAGTGAATGATCTATGATCTTCCTCTGACAGTGCCAGTTCCCACACTTGGAGCTTTTATAAAGATGTGTAAGACCATGGTCCAGAAAGTCTGATTCAACCAGTCTGCTGGGTGGGGGAACAAGCACACAGCACCGTGGCTACTTCTGTACTTGTATCCCAAGTTTAAGGCAGCTGGGCAAGTTCAAGCCACAAAAATGAAGTTTAAAAATCATTAAATGAGTGCAACATTGCAAAAACTCAAAGATCACTTGGCTTTACCCTGTGAGTTCCAAAGTGAAACTAGAGAGAGAGGGCTTTGTCTGAACTCTGGGTTCCTTTCTCCGAGCTGCCCATGACTAAGGCACTGATTTTTATCGTGGCACGAATTACAAAGCAGCTCTGAAGCACAGGCTCCCCACCCTGCAGCCTTTGCTGCAGCACTGTTACACATCCAAACCTCACACCACCAAATTCTGGAGGAGAGAACTGCTAAAGCAGCATCAAGTTCTCTCCCAACTGAGCAAACGAGGTGCTGCCACCCCCCTTGTCTGATTAATGAACAACTATAAAGGGTGATAAGACTTTTCCCTTCATTAAATTTATCTTGGGTCTTTTCTACTGAAATTATAGAGAGGAAAACAATCAGCAAAACCAGTGCAGTGGCTGCATTAAATGTCACTGGGCACACGTGAAGGGACCTTGAGCAAAGCTGACTGTCAAAATGTAGGCAAGAGTGTCACAGGTCCAACGCTTATTCCAGCTTCCAAATGGGAATGTACATTCTTTGGTTTTCTAGGAAGTTAGTCTCAAGTTCTCAGAACAAAACCAAAAAGTCCTAGGAAAGCTCAGGAGTGACTGAAATTATTAAATTACGTAACTAAATAAAACCTACTAATGTAATAGGCAAAGCCATATGCACCTTCAATATTGAAACAAGGGCACAAAGCAAAGTCTGCTGGGAGTTGGCCTGTAAAGTTTATTCAGTAAAGCTTTCGAGAACAAGGAGCTTATCCCCAGAATTCCTGACAAATTCCCTCTCAAGTACTCACTGAAAATTCCTCCCACACTTGCAGCCACAAAGAGAATCCTTTCAAGTGCTTTCAACTTCTACACGCACAGAAGACCTACCATGGAACTGGATATCCTCAGGGTCCCTTCCAACCCAAACCATTCCATGTTTTATCCTAGATATTGCCTATTCTGATGCAACAGGCAGCAGATGAGGGCTCTGAGTTCAGCGCTGGTATCCAGGCATCATCTGCCTACAGGAAACCAAACACAACAACTCCTAGGAACTCTCCCAGTATTTTAGTTATCTTTTTGAAGGACAATTATGTTTTCTCCCTCATGCCCAGATCCCTGGAATACAAGCAGTTTGACCCTTTTGCAGTGTTGATCTCATTCTCCGTATCTGAAGACTTCAGCATCAGGTGATTTCCTTGGATGGCACTGAGTATTATTTTCCAAGTTCTTTCACTGTTTTCCCATTGTCAATAAGTGTTTTTTCCCCTCAAGCATCCATCCTCACATTGATACCGATTTGGAACATGTGCTTTCTTCCTGCTTTTCCTGTCTCCTTTCCTCAGAGTCACAGCAGTCTGCTTCTCCTAAAGGAGTTCCTTTGGTTATCAGTAGCTCTTTTGGCTATCACATCACTGTTTGCCCAGTTCAAATTACAATTTAAGGCATGACTAAGATCCAATCACAAGATGGAAAGCCGAGTCTGTCTGTGAGGTATTTTGGATACGTACAGTCTGCCCTGGCAATTGAAATAGCAACACACAGTTGCAAGGAATCCAGGAGATCCCACGCATGTCTGCCTGTCAGATACTCTTATTTTGCTGATCTGATTAAATCTGAACATTAAGTTCTTTTCCCTCAGTGCTGTTATCAGCTCCCTTTTGGCAAGAGGCACGTGAATTGCAGATCTATGTGTTTATAAGCAATTTAGTTGCAAGTCAGCCCAGTTGCATCAGATAAGAACAGTCAAATACTTCTACTTACAATTTGGGGAAACAATCATTAGACAATCTTGCAACTAGATAAGAATAAACCAGAAGAACCTATCAAATCTTTCACTAACAAAACTTAGCTAGTGCTTTTTTCCTCAAAGATTTAACATCATCTACAACAGCAGATCCTGGTGAGTCCCTCTGATTCCCAACACCATTTGGTCCAACTTGAAGCCAGAAAAGCTGTAACTCAGAGCACTCCCACAGCAGTATCAGACCTGCAGGAAGTGTGTGTATGTATAAAAATGTTAAAAAAACCCAACTACTGACTAAGTTTTACACTTTTAATCAAAGAATGGACCGAACTTTCTCCACGAAGAACTCTGAAATAGAGCTGCAAAACTCTACCCAGTTTTGTTGGGGAAAACCCAAGCCCTTTGAAACTCAAAGGCACTGGATTCAAAGACCATGAGAAATCCACCACTGGAAGAGAGTTTAGCAGTTCATTAGAGGAAGTGCAGTTTTCCTCCCGAGTGCAAGTCTTATAATTTGAGACCAAATCCAATTTCAGAGAGCAAGTGCTGGAGCTCTCAAGCCAGAGATCTGGGAAGCACAATGACCACCGGTGCTTTAGTCAGAACAACGGCAGTTCAAAGCAGAAAAATAGTCTGGCTTAAAATTTAATCTGTTAAAAAGAAAAATGAAATTAAGCATGATGTAACAGGGTTTCACTGAAGTGGTTTGGATTCCTTCACTTGTTACCATCAGCTGGGAATGACCATGGAGAAACTGCCTCCCCATGGAGTTTCAAGCACCATATCCTGTTTTAAAGGCAGTTTTTCCACATGCCATTCCTGCAATACAAACCAATGAGCATCAGCATATACCTTCATTATTCAAGCGCTAACTAACAGTTCTATAAAAAAGTATTCTGCAGAAATTTCAGGTTTTTTCCCCAGAGAAAACAGACTTTATTCTTTACTGAGTTAAAGTAGGTATTACTGGAAGGTACCACTGACCTGTGACTGATTTCACTCAGAGTTCCTAACTGGACATGTAACCCCAAACCCGGTCGTTTTTGGATGTCATTTAGTGTTGAAAAGCTACTTCAGCAATCTCCTGACTGGCCAAGCATTTGTAACTTGTTTTTTATTCAATTTTGACAGAAGGTTTATTTCCAGAAAGTCTCCTGGCCCTTGCATTGCCCCCTGTTCATCATCATGTCAGTGATGAACTGCTGAGATAATGCGACAGTCCGAGTTAACTGAAGATAAAGTTATTGGAGGAGACACTAATTACATTTCATCTATTTAAAACCCAGAGATCACAAAGACTACTTAAAACTTAAGACTGGAAAGAAAAATAAAAAAGGACTTACTTGTTCTCCAAGTTTATCCAAGTTGTCCAAGAAATACTTTACAGATTCCCCCTAAAAACAAATCAAACAGTTATTTCAATAGTTTACATTCTGAAGTCCAGATAATTTATCGAAACCTACATTTAAGTGTTGTAAGCTTTAATCACTGCCATTTTTAAAAGCAGCTATCCTAAGAAGACAACTGATGATTTATTCTAAGGTCAGTTAATATTTAAGCTTAAAAGCATAAAAGGCACATTTATAATAGTCACATTCTTTCCAAGTTTAGACTTTATAAATAAATCCAAGTGTTATCCACAGGGAGCATCAATGAAGCAGCCACACCTTCGTTATGAAAAGAAACATTCAATTCCTCTGAGGCTTTGCAGTGTGCACACACATGCATTCAGGTAAAGGGATTAATCACCAGAGAAAGTTCATTTATACTGCAGTGCCACAGGACTCATTCCCACAGGTACTTCCCCGGAGCACAGGGAATGATGAACAGAACAGAGGATGAGAAACCACAAAAGAAAGCATTTTACTCAAGTTTCCTGTCAGACACCAAGCTGGACCAGAACTCCTTACCCTGGGAGTGATGAGCAGAGCTCCAGGCTGCTGCACATGCTACCACATTTATTATTTAGGTTCTGGATTCAAGTCATCCTTGTCCTGGCAAAGGATAACTGTAGTTTTTAATCCTTTCAGTAATGCGGAACTAAAGATTTTTTCATGGTTAACCTGAACCACAGTCAAGCCTGCAGAACTCCATCAGGGTGCTGGGATTAAGGAGGAATTCTTCCACGGATACTGCTGCACCTGAGTTCACTTGCAATAGGAATGTATTGATGGAGTTCACTGCAGAGGAAAGCACCTTTTTAAGGTTCTCAGCATCCTCACAGAAGCACAGATCTGCTTCCTTTTGGACGCTCTTAATTACCAGCTCTAACTTATTCATTTTACAGTAAGTGCAGGAAAGAAACCACATGTGCTTTCACTCTGCAGGTGCAAGAGCAGAACTCTGACCGAGTTTTCTTGATGAGAAAATCAAGCAGCATCTGAGGCCAGGGTGACTGCTCCTAATCCAGACAAGTGAATTAGGACAGGAGCTACACCCTGATAATGACTTCCCCTCATTCAATCTGAACTCTGCAAACTTATCTAGGAAGAATATCAAACCTCACTATTCATGTGTGTCATCTAAGCATGTACCCTGAGCAGAGCAGGGTAATAACAGGCCAAAAAGGGTTCTGGCAGGCACGTCAGCAAGGTACCTTTGCAAGTTTTCCAGGCACTAAAATAAGTTACATAATACAAGTACACACCACACCTTTAAGTGTCCAATTTGAACATCAACGTTTAATGAGGCAAGACTGGGGCTCTGGTTGGAACATGCCTCGTGCTAGACACACCTGCAGGGACAGACTCCAACACACCTCTACTACCTTATTTTACCTCCTGTTTGGCTCAGCTGTCCTGATTTTCTCTGGGTGACAAACTGCAGCAGCAACACCATTTCAGTGGCACACTGCAGCACCTGCTTGCAATGACAGCAGTATTGTATCTTTGCCAGCATCTGTTCTCACCCTCCATACACACTCTAAGGAAGGTGTACAGGGAAGAGCATTCCTATTTCACAGAAAATAAACAACCCTGATGCACAAATCCATCAAGCTTCCCAAGAAGGAGTAATAGGATCAGAATTCAGGCCTTCCAAGTGCTAAAACCACTGTCTGTAGCCAAATATTAAGGCAAAATAAAATTTAAGGCCAGATTTAATTTCTTTTTTAGGTGCCAATAGGAGTTGGCAACCTTCCCTTCCCCACAGGGCTGGCTACATACCAATCAGCCAGATTTCAGACTCAGTTAAGTGCAGGTATTTATTTTAGAATACCTGGGCCTCAGAGGCTGTAAGTATTTGTGTGTGTGTGCACACAAACATGCATTTTAATCTGAGACAGCTTTTTTATGTGACTTACAGCAATACCTACTCCCTAAAGAAGCATTAACTCTGCAATTCCTGTGTAAGTTACTACCTCTCCTTTAAGTCCCAGGGCTTGCTGCTACTGCAATGGATCGAGCAGTTGGAGCAGACAAGCAAACCACAGCCTGGAAAGGTCACAAAACATCCCCACAAGCAGCTTTCCAAAAGAGGGGATTTCCTGAAATCACAAACGAAAAATGCATAACTGTGCCTGCAGCGACAGCACCGCTCCAGAGCCACACATCCAGCAGCAAATTCACTGCCAGGGAACACTGAGCTGCCAGCGCCACTTCCCGCGCTGGCACCTATCAGAGGCACTGGCAGACAAACAGCAAGGTGGCCATGCTGAAACTCAAAAGATTGAACTATTAAATCCATCAGTTGCAACATTACACAGCTCATAAAGCACAGACATTCCAGCCTCCCTCCTCCACACCATCGGCTCAGCTGCTTGGGTTCTCCCCTCATAAAAATCTGTTCAGACAGCAAGGGCTGTCGACATGACTCGACTCTGTAAAAGCAAGGATAAAAGTTGTTCGCTCACTGTTTTTTACCAATCTGCATACCAATTAAACACCTAGAACAGCTTCAAACCCATCATCTCTTCTTCCATCCCACTCCAGCCACCCATCCATATCACACAGCCACAACCCAGGGCCCTGACCAGGGGTAATTTTCTATGTGCCCTGGACGTGTTGCTATCAGCAGGCTGAGCTCTGCTAACTACAGACACCCTTGAACAGCAAACTGCCTCCCTGAACAGATCATTATCAGAATGCACTGCTGGAGAACCAGAGAGTTTTGACCCACTTAAACAAGCTTCAAAGAGGCAGCATGACAAAGCAGCCAAGCTTCAATCCCTTTCCAAAGGGTATTTTATGCAATAATGAAGGGAAACACACTGAAAAACTCAGCACACAACAACCAAGGAAAGCCTTAATGCCACCTATTTTTAAAAATCAATTAGAAAAGGATCCATTCACATCCCTGTACAACAACAGCTCCAGTGACAGTTTCTGTGTTAGGCTGCTTTTTCTTGGTAGATGGAGAACCAGATCCCACTCAGTAAATTCATGACAGTGACCATATTTCAATAGCTGTATTTGACAGCTGCCATCTAAAATTTCCCTTCTGACAAACTGTAAACTCTCTGGTTTACCCAAGATGATGAGAAAAAAGAAACTGGGTTTCCCCACTGTGTCCCACTAACTCCAGTGTGGCTCACCATGTCCAGCCCTGCCGTGTGGCTGTTCAGCAGTCAATCTGTGCTGTCATGCCACAAAGGAGCCACACCAAGGGCAAAATCTAGACAGAAATGAGAAACTGAAGGATCTGCCCCCATTAAAAACCCCACAGTTCTCCATTACACTCCTGTTGTCTTGACACCCACGTTCTGTGAGCACATAGAACGGAAATTTAGAGATTAGCTAAAAATACAGGGATGTCCCCAGCACAGGAAGGACCTTGACCTGTTGGAGGGAGGCCAGAGGAGGCCACCAAGTTGATTACAGATATGGAGCACCTCTCCTGTGAGGAAAGGCTGAGAGAATTGGGATTGCTCAGCCTGGAAAAGGGAATACTTCGGGGTGACCTAACAGTGGCCTTCAGTACCTGAAGGGAGCACACAGGAAAGACAGAAAAACTATTTACAAAGGTGTGGAGTGCCAGGACAAGGGAATGGCTTCACGCTGACAGAAAGCAGGTTTGATTGGTTATCAGGAAGAAAGTCTTTACTCTGAGGATGCTATGGCACTGGCACAGGTTGCTCGGAGCTCTGGATGCTACATCCCTGGGAATGTTCAAGGCCAGGCTGGACAGGGTTTGGAGCAAGCTGGAATAGTGGCAGATGCCCCTCCAAACCATTCCATGGCTCTGTGTGATAGTCCTGAACCAGTCACAGGTGAAGCTTCTTTTACATGAACCCTCTGAAGTAATTTTTACCGCTGAGCAGTTTGGAAATGCAGATCTCTGAAGGTCAGCAATGGCACTGCAGGAGCCGACCATGCCATGGAGCCCAACTCATCCCCTGCCCACTTCCCTCTCCTGCACCTACAGTACAGCCCAAAGATGCCAAAACAAGAGACAAAATCCAGCACAGGCTTGGGCACACGGCTCATGTGAATACTGAGGTTCTGCAATAAAGCAAACGTCTTGAGCACACCCCAATACAGCGGAATGAACAACCTACACATCAGCTTCAAAGGCCTTCTGGTGTTACAGGAGTGTGCTTTGGCCATCTTAAACTTTAAAAATCATATCAGGGTATCAGATTTTTAAGCAGTGCCTTTTGAATGCTTGAGAAAGATGCCCTTTTTTGTTCAGATGGAATATACACATCTCAGCTGCAGGCCTTCAGCCTCCTCCCGATTCAGAACTGCAAACCACAGGAAGTTGACTGTTAAGTAACTTTATTCATAACTGTCAACTATTCCATTTTCAGAAAGGTTTGAGTCAAACCAGCCTGTGTCTCCTGGAGCCTTGTGATGCTCCCTGAGAGAGCCAAGTCACTTCATCATAAATGTACAAGAAAACAGCGAAATCTTACTCCTATCAAGGTGCCTGACGTTACCACAACAGCTTCCCCTACAACTTCATATTTAACTACTTGTTAAATGAAATATCTCCAGTTTTATAATTAATTCTTTCTACGAAGACATGGTTACAGCACAGTTGGTCACTTTAGTTGTAGGCCAACACCTGCTGATGTGGTCATCTGCAGTAAACCAGAGCAGGTATCTTTTATCAACACAACACAGCACAAAGATCACTGTCTAGCTGCTGCCTAAAGCAAAGTAACCACAAAAATATTTTTGGGGGAGGGAAGAAAAAAAAAATGAGTACATGAAATACACACCAGATGAACACATCTTTTAAACCCAGGAAGCACCAATTTATTTGGTTTCCATGAAAACAATGTCAGCAATCTAAATATGATTTGTTGAAACCTCAGCATAGCCAAATGGCTTTTCAGCTCTTCAAGGGGATCAGGGACACTGCATTTTTTCCACTAGCAATTGCTTAAAAAAGAAAAAAGAAAGCATCAAATAAAGATTTAGTCATCACAAGGTTTAAAGAAAGAAACAATTTATCAAACCATCTAGGTTTGGCTGCAAGTTCAGTGGAACATACTGAACTGACAAGGCTTATTAAGTATCTGAAATAATAAATCAGATATTTTAAGAAAATAGGAGATATAACTCAGTAGCTCTGTATTAGAACTTTTAAGAGCCACCAAGCATTTTCTCTTCCTGACCTTACTTGAATTTCTTGAAAAAGAGAAATTATTATTTCTTATTTTATTTAACTAAAACCCCACAAAAACACAAGAAACAAACCAGCAAAAATAAGGTTTTTTACAAGCCTCGTTTAGAATAAGAACAGGTAACTGCAGTGTTTTTAGGCTGGTGTGTACATGCCTAAATCTGCAAACCAAACCATCCACAGCACTGGAGAATCACCTTGAAGGAAGATGATGGAGAAGTAAGCAGGGTCTGACCACTCTGCATTTTACAGCACCCTAGTAATGCTTAGAGCACACACTTCATTATGTACAGGGTGTTTTTCTGTTAGAGGCTTAATCCAGGAAAATCCGTATCTGAGGATTTTGGCCAAGGAAAGAATCTCTAACAACCTTTATTTTCTTGCCACCCCACCCACCCTAAGCTGATTCAAAAGAAGACTGACTGCAAATCAATGCTGCTGCCACTGACGTCTTAGCAGATGTCTTCTGAAATGACAGCAATAAACAGAGAGATAATGAATGGAGAAACGTTTCAGTCAAATCAATCAATGCAGATTCCCAGTGGGAGGCAGATTAGAGGGCACAACCTCCTCCACCCAAACACGGAATATCCACAGCATTACACAAAGCAGGGAGATGATTCAGAAGATATATTTATGTCATGAATGCATATCCTAATTACATTAATGAGCTCAAATCCACAACTGTCTTGATTGTTAGACCAGCAGGTTTAACCAAGTCTCATGTCGAGACATTCAACTGGTTTGGTCTCTTCTACTGGTCTCAGATTTGGAGGTAAATAAAACAAATCTTGGTTCCTTCACAGCTTTCATGTTTCTACAATTTCTCTTCCCAGCCACTCCTCCCAGTGCTTTCTGAAGAGGATTTCTCTTTCAAACATGTCCTGGGCAACAGACTAGGGCAAAACTTCCCCACATTCAAACTTGTAACTTGTTTACTCAAGGAACTAACTTAAAAAATGTACTTTCCCTATTTTATAGCAGCAATTCAGCAATTTGATTGGCCTCTCCTAAGGTGAGGGGAAACAATTTATTTCTGAATTGCCACTCCATGCTCTAATACTTGATATAACACTCATTCTTCAAGCAGTACTAGCAGCATTTTGGAAGTCTACAATAAGGATATACAATAACTAATTTTTAATAAGGGTGCTGAAGGTATTTGGGGAAAAAGGTCCAGGTAAGCTGTAGTTTACTTACTTCCTAAACTGCAAATCTGGGTCAAAATATTTGAGTGTGCGCTAACACAAAACACATTTCCCTGCGAGAGATTTCCCTTCCCTAAGTGTTAATTATGGCCAAAGTTCTGTTAAAACCAGGACAAACTGGCACTCCCACCAAAGCACAGCAGTCCCCATTTATGCCCACATGAGCATTACTGTGGCCACGTGCAGAGCAGCCAACTGCTCCGTGTGAAACTAATCCCAGGCTCCCCAAAACCGAAGGGCAAACTGCTGGGAAATGGCGCTGCAGCCTGCGGGAGCATGAATGGACCGGCCTGAAAAGGGCTGGAGCACAGATAGTGTGTGTCACAACCAGCCATCTGACATCTCCCAGTGTTACATTTCCCTGGGGAATGGTATGATCCTCCCAAGAGACCCCCACAAGCTGTAACTATGTTAGCCTGACCCTTCCTTCCTTTCTGTATCCCACTGGCCCAGGGCCAAGAACCCACACCTACCGAACCCCAGACAAAACCCTGCTCCGCCATTGTTCTTCCTCTTTTTCCTCCTTCATCCCTGAGAATAAACATAAGGAAACTGAGCCTCTGTGGATCTCTCGCCTGGTTTCTGAAACATCTCCCCTCTGAAGCCCCCCAAGACTGGGCTGGCCTGACGAGTTTGGGGGCGGCCAGGGGGGAGAGAGTTTCATCCCAGCTTCTTTCTCTCCAGCTCAACCATTTGAATTGTCACTTAAACCTCATCTGCCCATTTCCAGAGATAAAATTCAGCACATCGGGATTAATTCCTGTTTCTTTGCAAGAACGGAGAGTTCAGACACAGTTGCTGATACAGGAGTACAAATAATGCTGCTCCTCATCAATGGACATCACAAATGCGTCACAGCTCAGGCCAGCTCTGAGAGCACACACCTATTTCCCCTTTTCAGCACTCGCTGCGTGCCGCTCGAGCCGTGTTTGCCTTTTTTCAGAGCCATCAGAACTGCGTCACACGGGGCAGAAGTGAAACCTGCCTCATGTTTGGTCACACAAACTGAATACCTGTCCTAAAAAAAGGAAAGGGTCACGTCCTGACTCATAGAAGCTATCTTCTGTAAAACTTTTTAGGGGCAGCACAGAATTTGGGTTTGAAACAGCTGCATCACTTTGGCTGGAGGGTGCTCAACTCCAAAAGCACCAAGGGAGGAGTCACACCGAGTTTATTTCATGACTGACATTTTTATCTTGCATAACAGTATTAACAAAGAAAGGTGAAGGGGTTTAGGAAGGGGTTTAACCCAATAATATCCCTTTAATCTATTATCCCCTATTTACCACGTAATCCAATTAATTCATAATTCTCAAAATGTGGATAACAAATGGAGGCAGACAGAGCACGCCAACCTGAGGGCCCGCACTGCGACGCCCCGGCAGCCCCTGCAAGCTGGGGACATCTGCCATACCCTGAGAGTGACAGAAGGATGTCACCAAGCCAGCCTGGAACTAAATACTCCAAACAAGGCTCCAGCATCAGCTGCTGCTCCTTCTCGCACCCAGTTCAGCATTGCTCTCCCAGTGCTCTCCCTTCAAAGTGCCAGACTCATGCAACTCACGCTCAGATTGTCTCCCATCAGTAGAGCACTTCCAACAGTTTCATATATACCATGCCACTCCAATTAAATTAATTAAAACACTATTAAACTCTAAAAAGAAGTTAATCTACATACTAGTATACCACAGAGCAAACTGTTCCAGTGTTGGATTACTTTCCTAAGAGGGAAGAAATCCATTTCAGTTTTCTTAGTTTGGCATCCCTCCCCTCTCCTGGTGGAATTTAATTGCCAGATTCTTAACAAGACTTCCTTAAAAATATGCAAATTCACTACAGCTTTTAGGCAGGAAACAGCATTCCACTAAAGCCTACAAACTACAATTTCTTCCACACCAGGCACTCTGTTATCGTATTTCTAATTCTGAAAGACTGCTTGGAAACCAGGACGTGATATATTCTAGAAACAGCTGAGACGCCTTCCAACAGTTAAAAACCCTCAGAGCGCACAGCATTTATCCTGGAGTGAAGAAATTCTTCCCTGTGACATCGTGGCACAGGTTGCCCACAGAAGCTGTGGCTGCCCCTGGATCCCTGGAAATGCCCAAGGCCAGGCTGGATGGGGCTTGGAGCACCCTGGGACAGTGGAAGGTGTCCCTGCCCACAGCAGGGAGGTTGGAACAAGAAGAGATTTAAGGTGCCTCCATCCCAAACCATTCTTTGATTCCATAATTTTCCTCAGAATTACCAATGCTTTCAAATAGGAAACAAACTCAAAGCTGTTGCAGCTCTTCTGGAGATCAGAGCCAGGCTGAGGGGCACATGTGTGAACTGGCACATGGGACACACCACAGACCCAGAGCATCGAACCAAAAGGCTGCTGCTGCCAGAACCTGACAGAAATTATTCCATGAAAGCAGGGATCAGGTGCACTTTTGTTTCTTCAAAGGTCTTTTTACTCCCTAAGTATTTACAGTCCAAACTCCTCTTCCAGGAAGTTGACTTTAGGAAAGACACCAACACTTTACAGAAGATTTTCGAATTTCATTGATGAAACCAATCTTCCAAGTCCCAGAACACACAGACCTAGAAATCCTATGAAAACATGCGCTGACCAAGGAGAAACTGCCACCTCCCAGTTACTATTTACACTCTGGGCAGCATCTCTATAAACCTCAGATGTTTTGCACACAAAACAGACTGGAACCAGACTGTAAACATTTGCTCTTCTTTCAGAGCACTGACCCACTGGCTCCATGACTTCATGTGTTTGCAACTCCAACTGCATTTAATCTAACGCTGGAGCAGGGGTGAGTCTGCAAATCTGCCATCCATCATTGAGAGCTTTGCTTGCTTCCAAGTTGTACAAGACCAGCAAAGGCTCCCAAAAACACGACAAATATTTGGCATGTGGAAATGTATCAGCACTAAAACTGGCCATACTGAACTTGAAGATGCTTGAAAAGTCCATTATTGCATAAACTCTGCATTAAATCACAACATTTCAAAATCCACTCCCTGAACTGGATCCCAATGCATTTCTCTAGGATTCAGTCTTAAAGTACATTTGGTTCCTATTTCAGCCTCATGAGAAATCCAGATGACCAAATGCTTTTTAGTTCCTTCCTCTGTCTCAATTAGAAGAATCCATTTCAATTGAGTTCTGGTATTTGTTTGCAGCCAGAGATGCACTCATAAACCAGCTCTTGTCCCAAGCTATCTGACGAGGTCCTGTGGTAATTTACTGGGTCTTGTGAAAGATCTACCTGTATCATTAGCTGAATATTGGTGTTTTCAGAAATTACTAGAAGCTGTGTCTAAAAGAGCTTAAAATAACAGTAAAGGACACAAGACTCGCTAAACAGCAGCAAGAGGCTGCAAACATTTCATGTCACTTGCAGAATTTCATACCACAAATTAACTAAAACTATAAAAAAATATAAATTAATTACTAGAGAAACTAGGTAACTGCTGCTGAAACCAGTTAAAGGTCCCAATACAACCCACGTGTAAAATTTTAGTAATCACCCTGCGTTATGTTTTTTTCACACTATTTTGTGTGGGTATTTTGAAATACAGATGGTACCAGTGCACTGTTTCCACCCCTGGAAATTCTGCATCCTCTTGATTTGGTCACCAGTGGGTGATAAAATACCATCATGTGCCCAAAAAGAGAAGTGCTCCCAGGCTGGCTGCAGAGATCCCAGCGTTTTGTTTAAAATAATTTCCCCAGCATCTTTAAAGTGAAAAAGAAACAGAAACTCATAAGGGATTACACATTCCTGTACCCCTGATCCATAAAAAGAATTTGGGGTCTTTTCAGTTCCTTGGTTAAGTCTCTGAAGAGGACCATGATATTTCACTTATTCACTGAGGAGACTCTGAAGGATAATAAATTTAAGGCAGGAATGGCTATGATGGAGAGGTGTGCAACATGGTACAGTGACCTGAGTGCTGGAAAAGGCAGCTCACTCCCCATTACTGTTCACATTTTTTCTTTTCTGAAATAGTTGAAGTTGGCAGTTATTGTGATGATAATTCAGGGTGTTTTCTGTATTCAGAATTCCTCAGCTTTTCCAGCTGTATTACCTGATGTTTCTTGTTAATGCAGACATGCAAGTGGAGAAGATACTGGAAGTAATTTAGGACCTTCTTTAGCTGCTGATGTAGTCTTAAACGTTTTATTACTATTTAAATTCAATCCATCAGGCAACTCTGGGATAAAATATAAGTGTTAGTCTCCAGGATTATTTAGATTTTTATTGGCATTAAATACATTGTATTTACAGCTTGAGGCTGCCAAGATAACTAATGTTGTGTTCTATGACCCATTTATTCACCTTTAAGATATAAATAAAGGCTTCATTTTCCAGAGTAATACAAGATACCACTTGGTATCAGGTGGCCTCCATCAGCACTGAGATTATACAGCTTGTTATTCTGTAAAAGGGCAGGTTCTGCACCCTCTGAACTTCTCAACTGAATTTGATAATTCAGATCCTTAGCAAAGAAAAGTGCCAGCAGACACAATGCTGGCACGGAGATTATCTTGCTTTCCCACTAGCAGTTACTCTATTGCTTTGCTTAAGTAGTCAGGTCAGCTCCACTTGGATTTTCTCACATTTTCTTAAGCAACTTACTGACAGAACAAGAGGACACAGTCTCAAGCTGCGTCACGGGAAATATAGGTTGGATATTAGGAAAAAGTTTTTTACAGAAAGGGTGATAAAGTACTGGAATGGGCTGCCTGGGGAGGTGGTGGAGTCACCGTCCCTGGATGTGTTTAAAAAAAGACTGGATATGGCACTCGATGCCATGATCGAGTTGAGGTGTCAGGGCACGGGCTGGACTCGATGATCTTGCAGGTCTCTTCCAACCCAGACATTCTGTGATTCTGTGAACTTCCTCAGCTCCCCAAGCCGAAGTTTCCTACCCCTTTGCTAGTTCTGCCCCAGACATTCTGTGCCAGAAAACATCAAAGCATTCACCCAGAATCAAAGCATTCACCATGAAGTTTGGGACAATAAAAAGCCAAAACAGCCACCCAATACAACCTAAGTGTAACGTGTGCTTGGTGAGAGCAGACTTCACCAGCCTCTACGGCTGAAGCCCTGCTACAGTAAACTCAAATTAGGGAACAACAGCACAAATCAGTGCTGCTGCCAGCACGGCACCTTAGTCCTGAAGGATCCCATATTCACACACGGAAAAGATCCCTCTCTATTCTTTGCCTCAGTACAAAACACAGGGAAGATGACACCGCCTTCATACCACGTGTTTTGCCAGCACGCAGATTTGCTGACAGCTACGAGTCCCGGGACTGCGCAGGGTTTGTGTTTAGGAAGTCATTTCTAAATGGACACAGAATGGTGGAGCCACTGGTGTTTAAATTCCAAAGGCTGTAAGGAGACAGCTCTACAGGTACCAACATGTAACACCCTGCAGGTGAGCAGCGAGCACGGAAATGAGCTCGGAATTAATGTGTCTGTACCAAGGGCTCACGTTACACTGCACAGCAGAAGCAGCAAAAGCTCTTCTAACACATTGCATAGATTTAAAACAACCTGCTGAGAAGAGCTTCACCCACTCAAGGTGTGAATATTCATATTCAGGAGGAAACTTTTATTTTATATTTATTTAATCAAGGCTTGGTTATAGAAATCCTTTTCTTTTTGCAAGAAGTAGGTCACCTTCTAGTCTGCAACAAAACGTTTAGGAAACTAAGGCACATGACTATCAACACAGCACAGCTTGCTGGAGACAGAATATGTGTAAGAACACATCCCTCTGCTCCCACACCGCATTGTGCAAGTCTGCATTTAAAAAGCAGTGGTTCCCCATAAACAGATCAGAGAACCCCAGAATGGTTTGGGTTGGAAGGGACCTTAACGATCCCCTTGTTCCAGCCCCCTGCCATGGGCAGGGACCCCTTCCACTAGACAAGGTTACTCAATATCTGGATTGAGTTTGAATCAATAACTCCATCCTCAGAGACTGCACTGAAACCATGCAGAAAACAGAGGCTTGTACAAGCCAAGTGGAGCATACAGGACTCCAAAAGCATTCCTGGTTGGAAGACAACTCATCCTGCTTCAGTCTGGCACAACATGTCTACATCAAGACAGCTCCTACAGAAAGACCTCTCAATTCCAGAACCACATTTGTGCTTAATAGTAACAAAAAATAAAAATATAAAAAAAGAAATATAGCAATGTTCTGAAAAGAATATGGCAGTATTTCTCCAGTAAAACCAGACCAGCATCAACTGGCAATACAAGACCAGTTCACTCTTCAAACACTTCAACATTTTGCTGCTAACAAGAAAAGCCATCAGGCAGGAAAGGAAGCGTGGTGGAAAGGGAAGAAGGCAGTCCCAGAAGCAGCACCTCAGCTCTGAGAGGCTGAAACAGAAACTCTAATCCCAATTTGGAAAATGATAAAAAATGGCACTTTGTGTTGAATTAGTATAAAAGTTCACCTGAAGATCATTTGGCTCGACTGAAATACTACAGTCAACCCCCACTACCAAAGCACTGGCATACACTGAAGGGTTTTTGGCCACAAACGTGGACTAAGGACACTGAACCCTCTACTGCTGGACTCCAGAGTTAATGCCTATAAGGAATCTTATCAATACCAACTCAAAGCCAGCATTATCTTGTCACTGGAGCAGGAACAACAGCAAATCTTCAAAAAATCCAAGTCTCTTTAAGGATTTGCATGACTCATTTTGAAGTATAAATTTGTAAAGCACTTCTCTTTCCATAGTTATAGCAATAACCTTTGATAAATCCTTTTCACATTAAGACCAAGAGAGGGCAAGTAGCCCTTAATGCTCACTGTTCACAGGCCGTCCTGGGATCTGATGTTTGGCAGAGTATTGATTGGGGAAAGAGGGGAAAAAACTGTTCATATTTCAACATATATAAAGCAGCAGCTTTTTGGGTTTCCACACAGATATTTAAGCAATATCCACTGTAATTACAACACTGTATTTCAATAAACTAACTCTGCACTATGTGATTAAGGGCCCAAATAGTCAATGTTTAGAGAAATGTTGGCTGAGTGGATCTGTCTGTAATGGAGATTCTCCTGTCAGTCTCAGAAACCTTCTCCCAACAGTTTATGCACCCAGTCATGTCCCCATAGAAGCATCTCCTGCACCCTTCAAGCAGAGTGGGACAACAAGAGGAGATCCAAGCGGAAAGCCGTGCCTACTCCCCAGCTCAGGGACCTTGGGAGGTTAAAGAGATGAACACCGGGAGGAAAACCAACACATTACAGAGGGCACAAGCTGCTGACAAGCTTCTGGAAGGTGGTGTCACAAACAACAGGTTTCATGAACAGGTAAGACACATTTTTTCCAGGCTCTACACTTGTGACTTCAGAGGGACGTTGTGCACTGACCTCACAGCTGTTCCATAAAAAGGGCATCCACCCTCCTAAAGGGGAAGACCTCAACATCTGGCAACCTAGCCTGGCTTCACACGCAGCTGAACTCTGCAGGATGCTGCTCTATAATCAGGCACACTTCAAGATGTGTTGCCTGTGCACCTGAAAGAACACTAAACTTTCCGAATACTCCTCAGTGTCCATTTGAGGACTCATCGCTTCAGTAGAAATTAATGTTCTTGTGTGTACAACAGCCCCACTACTACTCAGGCAGAACTGAAAAAGAACTGAAAAGCCCAAACTGAGTAAGACAAAATACAATACAATCTCCATGTAAACTGAACAATACTTGCCAAAAATACTCGTCTGCAACAGAAAAATGCTACATGGAAACTGCAGCAAAGCTATCAGAGCAACTTCAAGCAGAACACGCCTTTTCCTGTCTTCTGTAATCTGATCTAGCACTTGCAAACATGTCACAGATAAAGTTGTGATCCAGAGGTGAGTCCATATCCTATAATCCTTACTCTATCATTTCTGTCTGCAGCTCTATGCAAATATGGACAAAAAAAAGTATCAGCTCTTCCTCTGCAGCCTTCTGGCTTAAAAACACCCGAACAACATTCAGTGTTGCAAGTAGGACAAAAAGTATCTGTCTGAAGATCAACAACTGCTGGTAGCAAAGATCAAAACCCACCCAAAAGTTACCTTTATCAAGAACAAACCCTGAGCACATTCAAAGCTTATCATGCATCTGAGCCACTCGGCTCTCGCCACACTCCTCCACTCTCAGAGAACAAGGAGACTCCTGGAGAATACTTCAAAATGCTTCTCCGTTAGCAGCTCTCACAGCAAGTTCAAGGAATGACTGACAGGAGAGGGGAGTACAAGGCTGCTCTTGCTCACACGTGCCGTGCTCAGTGTTACACAGCACCAAGCGCTGCTCAGCTGCCAGTGCCTCGCAGCAAACCTCCAGAACAGCAAACCCTCACAGCCACACGCTGAACAGCTCACCAGCACCAACAGAACAGTAGGAAATGCCCAAGGTAAATCAGTTTGCATGCTGCAGAATTACCATAATGGCTGTGCTCATCCAAGTGACTTGGGGAGATTTTTACCGGAAATCAAGCGGCAAAGGGAAATGTGAAATGTTAATGAGGTGTCAGAAGGCGCTGGGCTGACTCAGATTAAATCTGCAGCTCATGTGTCAGCCACCTGAGAGGCCAGAGGAGAAACAAGCCTGGTGGCTGAAGAAGCAGCCTGAGGATGACCAGAATCTCCAGTGAAAGTTACAGAACTGCCTCAGCTACAGAGCCAGGACAGTCTGCATTTACTCGTGTTAGTGGAACAATCACCTGAATGGGTTTGGTTTGTAATAAAATGTGAGGGATTATAACATTAACCAACTGGGAAGCACTGAAGTGGCACATATTGCACTAAGCTGTAATTAGCTCTTTCCAGTTTTAAAGCACTACACAAGCGTGACCTAATGAATTTTCATAAATGCTGCTGCTAGTGGCCAGAAGGCCCCTATTTTTATACCAAGGAAAATAAATCATACTGGCTATCCCATGACTACTTGAGTGAACAAAATGAGGAAGGACACTTTAGTGAACTAGACATGGAAATGCTGATTCCTAATTCCATTAAAATACAACCAAGTTCTTTTTCTTTTTTGCTGCTATAAAAAGATCACATTGTTTCCTCAGGCTCCCAGCATCATCTGTGGCAATGTCAGTAAAAGATACTGGAGAAAAACAAAAAAAGCAAGAGCAGCTCAACAATCCCTCACAAATGTACATATAGGTTGTGCATATATATTGAAGTTTTAACCATATTCTTGCAGAAACCTCAATCTTAAACCCTTTTTCGGTGCACTTCCTATCTGCCCAAGCTACAAATGGCTTCTACACTACACATTCTTGCTGCCTTTCCTCCACAATTTATACTTAGTTTTGATGTTTTTCACTTCTTACCCATCACTGCTCCATTTTCCATTTGCTCTACCTCCCAGGGCTAACATTTCCCCAGTGTTTCTGCCCGTGCTCTCTTAGTATGAGCCATGTTTTTCAGTGTCCTGTCAAACTTGGTCCAGTGAAAAGTTAACCTCACTCAACAGTCTGTAAAGAAGTTGGAGCAGATACAGTCCAGAAATGCTCCTCTACCATGTCAGTCCCAGCACTTTACACTATTTTTGTGCCACTTTCCCCTCTCCCCTGCTCATCTAATTTGGGGGGGATTTGACAGCAAGCAATTGGGTCTGGGGGGATTTGGGAGCAGGAAATTGGGGCTTGGGGCAATTTGGGGGGGATTTGACAGCAAGAAATTGGGGCTGGGGGCA
>WEIT01028285.1:280890-310074 GCA_013389985.1 Dryoscopus gambensis | reverse complement strand
GGGCCGCTCCGCCGGCGCGCTCCGCTGTTACCGCGCTCCGCTCCGCAGCGCTCCGCACCGCCAGCATGACCGTCACACGACTCGATCAGGGCCAGCGCTACCGCCCGCGGATGGCCTTCCTGAAAAAGGTGAGGGCTCAGCAGCGCCGGGGACAGCCGCACCATTATGGGCACACCGGCGCCGCGTCCGGGAGGGGCGATGCGATGCCCAGGGCAGCGCTGGCGGTGCTTCGGGTGATGTGTGTTCACAGCATCTTGCTAGCCGCGGATTCCCGGGGCACCTCTGGACGTGTTGGGTCCGAAGGGTGACAGCCCCTCCCCGGGAGTTTGGGGCCGTGACCTGTTGCAGAGCCCCGTGGATCCCAGCTGGCTCCAGGGGGCAGGCTGGGGGGGGCAGCGTGTGCTGAAGTGATGGAGAAAATAGAACTGTAATGTTGGTTATGTTTTGTAGCTTGTCTCAGCTGAAGGATTCTCCTGACACGTTTTCTCCTTCTCCCGTTATTTTTCTTCAAAGTCTGTCAAAGCTGCGTCCTTTCCCGGGGAAAACCCCATCATCTGCAGTGCCAGGCCACTCAGTGTAGCGCTGGTCCAGTCGGTCCAGTGTGTGTTCCCAGTGCTTTCAGCCGATGTCCACATTCAGAGGGTATATTACAACCAGCTGTCTGCTCTCTGCCTCCTTCCAGGTTTCAGAAATGAGCGTATTTGTGACCAGAAGCGGTAGAAGGAGTGGGATGATGTATGCTCACGCTTTTGGGTGTAATGTGTAATTTTGTAAAGCATTTGGTGGGCTTTGCCTGTAGCATTCATTCAAAGCATGGCCAGTTGTAGTGTAGCTGGTATGTGCAGATTTTAGAAAGCAGAGTGTTAAGCTAGCTTTTCTCCCACCCACCTCTCCTCAGTGTGGCTTATCCTGTTGAAGGGAATTAACTGAATTTCCAGTGACAAGTACAGGCAACGAGTTGCTGTTCGAATTCTAGCTAGCTTTCCTCAACACCCACAACCTAAGGAGGATTCCAGGGGTAAACAGAGGGGAATTTGAGGGTATTCAGTGCTAAGGTATGAGCCTGGCAGTATGTACACTGTACTTACTACACCAGAGGAAGTAAAGAGGGTATTTTCTTTAGTGCTGTGTCTTGCAGGGTAAATTTGGCTGGGGAGCCCTGCCAAGGGAGATACTCTGGGCCAAATTCTGTACTGAGTAATACTTGATGCAGAGGAGAAGCTGTGTGCTTTGAGAAAACAACCGCCAGCAGCTGTGCTTCAGCTGCTCCGTGGGAGTGCAGCAGACTCTGCGGAGTGCTCCGAGTTCCTCAGGTGGGAAGATCAGTCAAAACACAGCGAATCGCTGGTACAGAGTGTGCACCACTCACACTGTGAGCAGCCAGGGGGGCTGAGCACTTCCAGTGCTCTGCAAGTCTAAGACCTGTTAGCAGTAGCAAGGGAAGGAAGCTCACGGTGGTCAGCGAAAGCCCTTGGCTCTTGTCTCTGCTTTCGTTCCTGCTCTGTTTTTTCCAGACCTTGGAGAAGCCGTGTTTGGAGCCTCGGCTGTTCCGTGGCACTGTGGTCTGTGTGCAGACAGCCACGTCCTCAGAGCTGCCTGGAAACACCAAGCACCTTTACTGGTTGCCCACGGTGGGAGCTGAGGATGCTCAGCATGCACCCAGCGAGCACCTTACAGGCTTAGACCCGTGAGGAGCTAAAATCCTAGAAAGAAGCTTTGTTAATTGCTTAAGCCTGTGCTCACGCTTTGCTGCCAGCTGACACGAGGTGCCTGGGCCGCTCCAGCTGCAGGGAGGGATTCCTGCCGTGCTGGCAGCCTGTGGGCCCCGTGTGCCTTCGCAGCTGCTGTGCGCCTCCCTGTGCTGCCTCTCCAGCAGGGAGCTGGTGACCACAGCAGCAATCCTGCCCTGGGCCATGGGGAGAGGACAGGGGGCTGCTGTAGGGGAGGTGGGCAGTGCCCTGTTCTTGCTGTGAGGCTGCTCTGAGTGACTCAGGCTGGATGTGGAGCTTGGTCTTTATGGCTGAACTATGAGGGGATCAGAGGCCCCCAACGCCCTGTAACACCTGCTCATCATGCTAGCGCTTAGGTTGTTCTATTTTATTTTTCCCCTCCTTCTAAACCATCTTGGCTGGAAGAAGAATGGCCCAAAAGTCTGTTGGGATAGCGAGCAAGCCTCTGAAATGCATTTTGGCTGGATGCACTTGGCTGGATGCTGTGAGAGCATGAATGAACCCAAGCTTTTGGTGCCTGTGCCTGCTCCAGCAGCCAGATCTGGCTCTGCTGGGCATCAGCTGGCAGAGCTGGGCTGTGCTCTCCAGGAGCTGCTGGGCTGGGTATTTTTCCTTGCTGTGCCACACGAGCTGCACCGTGACTCACACCTGGTGGGTAGGGCTGATGGATGCTTTCCTTCTTTGCCTCCTCCTCACTCTGGTCCCTGGTGGCTTCTCTGAAGCTGTGCAGCAATCAGGGAGGGATCGTTCCAGGGTCTGCAGCACAGCTGGGGGCTTTTCCAGCCTGGCTTTGCTTCTCCAGGCTTAGACTTTCCAGCAGCTGCTGGCCCTCCTCTTCCTGGGCATTTCCCAAGGTGCTCCCAAGGTGAGCACCTGCATTGTGTTTTTGCTGGAATCCAGCAGGCTCCTTCCTGCTCTCTGTTTAAGTGAGGCCCTGGATATGGCTGAAGCTGAGCCTTAGGCCAAGCTCAACCTCATCTCATCCTCCCTTTCCCTGTTCCAGGCTGGCAGATGCCAGTGCTGCATCTTTCTTTGGAAAAAATCCCCTCTAGACTGGGAAGAGCCAGCTACAGCCCTGTGCTCCCCACTCAGATTTTCTTCCTTTAGCTGAGGAATCACTCAGTGGGAACATGCCACTTCCTCTCAGCTTAAATTGAGAAAAAGCAGGAAGTTTTAGGCGGTTAACAATGGATTTTTTTTTTTTTCATTTCTTCTTCTTTCTGATCATCCATCAATGTGCAAAGCAAAATTGGTAGTTGTAGACCTAGAAAACAATTGAATGAGCCTTCAGAGGCCAGAGTCAGGATAAGGATAAGGACTGTACTGTTACCTTGGAAATCAGAGCAGGTAGGGCTGATCCTTGCAAACAGCAGCAGGCAGTGAGCAGGGCTAGAACCAGGCAAATACTCACGATGGAGAAAGCAGCAGATGTTTAATTATAGCACCAGGACTGTGGACTCGGCTGGGAACTGGAAATTCCTGCTGGGAAAATTGATCTTTCTTATGTCTGAGGGAAAGGTGCCTCTGTCTGGGTTGATGCTGAGAAGGGCTGAACTCCTCACCTTGGCAATGTTTTGCTGTTGCATCTCTGAGTCTCGGTACCTGGAGCTTGTGGTGGTTTTTCTTACGTTACGGGAGTCTGAGTTCTGCTTTGCACCCAGTGAACTCTGTGACTCTGTGCAATCAGATCGGGGATAGACAGTTTTCCTGTTGTCTCCTGAGTGGCTTTCAGGGTGAGTTCACCTCCAGGCAGAGATTCCAGCTGATCTGAAGGGAAATCTCCATGGGGCTGTGCCTCGTGGTGTCTCTGTGCATGAGGTGAACTCGCCCCGGAGCCTGGCTCCTTTGGCAGTCCTGATATTTACCTCTGTGTGCATCTCCACCCATCAACCAGCGTCAGGAAGTGGCTTCTGGCTCGGCAAAATTCAAACCAGACAGCTCTTTCCTGGCTGAAAGCATGACAAAATGTACTAGAGCCCTTAGAAAAGCAAGGAAGTGTTCCTGCCATGTCTGAAGCAGCCCTCCTGGCCTCCCTCTGGCAGGCTGGTGCTGATAGCAGCTCCTGATCCCTGTAATCCAGTGTTCCCTTGGGAGAAGAGACAGAAACAGGCTGAGTTTTGATCAGCCAGGTGGATGGTTTGCAGCCTGAGCAGCAGGCACCCCAAGGAGCAGCTCCTTGCTTTTTAATATATTTATCATTTCTGCAGTGACAAGAGGGAGTGTGGCAGAGCATGAACACGCCAAGAGTTGAAGAGTTGCTGGTTAAAGGAAGGGAACATGGCTGTGCTGGGGGGCTGGGGGCGTTTCTGAGCCAATTCCCTGCTCTCAGCTGGTTGAAGATCGGTCTCTCGAGCCCACCTGGAGAACAGCTGGAGCAGGATGTGCTGTGCTGCCTGCCTGGAACAGGTCCTGCCTGAGCCTGGTGGGATCCTGGTGGGATCCTGGTGGGATTTGCCAGGTGGTCACGGCACGGGGACAGGGGCTGAGCGGGGCTGTGTTTGCCCCCAGTATCTCTGTTCTCTGAGAAGGGACTGTGCAGTTACAGAGAGTGACTTCTCAAGATGCCTGGGTTTGCTTGGAATCCCGGTTTCCTAAATGAGAGCCCTGCCTGCTGGACCATCCTGCCTCACCCCATCCCACGGAGCCTTGAACTTTCTGAGGCTGAAATTGTGGGTTCTCTTAAAAGATCTAAAAAATGTCTTTGTATTCCATCGCTTTTGGTCTGGTTTTGCTCTTTTAAAATATTTTATACGTATTTATACAAGTATTTATGTTAAATTTTACCAGGCTTCTCCATTTTAGCATTAATTTGTCACTGCCTTTAAAAGCAGTTGAAAATCCAGTTTTACTGACAAGCCCAGAGTGTATCCTGTCACTACAGCTTAAATCCTCACAGAACTTGGCAAGACTTGGGAGCAAAGTCACTGTGGTGCCTGTGAAGACAATACCCTTCATTATGTGTGCGTGTCATCAAGTCACACTCGTTAAATCCTCTACTCCCAGTGAAAAAGCTACAGCCTCACCCAAAACAAATGTGTGGAGAGGCCAAATTGGTCCTGTTGGACCAGTTTTCATTTAATATCCCTGGAAGCAGAAGACAAAAAGAGGAGCATCTTCCCCAACGCTCTCATGGCACTCAGATAATCAAAAACGAGGAGAGGAGGAGTGTGCCCCAACTCCATCCATCTGAGCACAGATCCCAAGTGAAAGCAGAAGCTTTGTGCTTTTGGAATGGTGCTGGTAGGAAGTCAAATAAAGAGGAGGAAAATACCTTTGAAAATCTTTATCTCTTAAAAAAAATAAAGATAAGTGGGAACCAGAAATAAAATAAGTCTGTCCCTGAGTGTGAGACTCATCCTCTGTTAAAAATGAGTCACCAGGATCCCTGAGGAGTCCCAGGCGGGAGATGCTGCCAGACAGGAGGATGTCTCTGCCCCATCCCTGGAGGGGCAGAGCTTTGCTGGCCCTGGGGCTGAGGCCCTGGGTGGGCGAGTGCAGCCGTGCACAGGAATGGTCAGAGAGGTCACACATGTCCTCATGCCCCTCCTAAGAGAAGCACGGATTTTATTCCCTCCCCACTTTTCTTTCTGACTGCCCCAGCAAACAGCCCACTGAGCCGGAGAGGAACCTTTATGGGTAGCAGGGATTTTATTTATTTATTTTTCCTTAGCTCAGCTCTCGTGGAGTGGCTCCATCCTGTCCCTCATGTGCTAGCCCTGGCTGTGTGCGTGTGTTCAGGGGCAGTGACCCTGCGAGTCGGTGTGAGGTGCCTGGGCTGGAGGTTCAGAGAGGGCTGTGGCCGCTGCATCCATTCCTGTGGCACACCACTGCCCACCCCTCTGGAATGCTGCCTGGAGCTGTGGTGGCCCCGGGGCTCCCTCCTGAAATCCCTGCCATCCCCTCCCCTGCTTTGCAGATCGAAACACTCATGATGGAGATGCAGAACCCAGACACGGGAATCAAGACGCAGACACAGACAGTGATGATCACCAACATCCCCCACGCTGTGACAGGTAAGAGCTTCCCTGAGGGAAGGACTGGGCCAAGTTCAGCAGGGAAGAGCTGCATGTGGACCCCGGGGCTGCCAGTGCCTGGCTGCATGCTGGAGCTCTGTTCCCAATAAATATCTGCTGTACATCATTTGAAATGTACCTGCTCCCTTTATCTCATTCTCACTCGTGGCTCGTTTCATTCCTGCTCTTTGAATCAGACACAAAGGTTGATCCCCAGGCACTTTCAGCTGTCTCATGGGGGTTAACTCAAGTGACCTTGCCTTCTCCTAGCACAGAGGTGAGGACATGCTGCAGCCTCCAGACCTCTCCTACTCCCGGTGAGGCTGGATCACAAATAAAGATAAATATTAAAATCCAATTAAAACAAGCAGCCTGGAGGCAGACTGAAAGATGGTACTTCAGAAATGAGCAATAAACAATTAGTCTCCCTTTTAATGGTTACTGCTAGTAATAATTTTTCTTGAGTAGGCAGGAAAAAAACAAAATATTCAACCCACTTCTCTGCCTGTAAATGACAGCTTTTCCTCCTCCAAGGAGGCTGAAGGAGCAGCAGACGGGAGCTGTGCTGTGTCATGTACAGTGTTACAGGCAGCTCTTATCACAGCCTCCTTGTGCCTGCCACTCCTTTCACCAGGCACTATCAGTACCTCTGCTGCCCTGTTCTCCAAGCCTCCACAAAAGCTCTTGTGAGGAATCCTCTGCTATAAATATTCACACATACTCCATACCCAAGTTTCCTCCTCCTGCTTCGCTCTTTCTTCGGCACTTTGAAATTCAGAACAAAAACTCCCACTGAAACCAGTGAGTTTGCTCCAGGCAAGTCAGGAGGGTTTCCCCACTGCGTTTGCAAAGCCTCATAGGCCCAGTGTGTTGCTTGCCCAAATTTTTTTTAAAAAATGAGGCTGCAGAGGCACTGAAGTCACTTGCCCGTGGGAAGAGCCAGTCAGTGAAGGGGCCAGGAGAACGTGGACACATCTGAAGCTGCTCTCAGCAGCAGCCTCCGTGCACTGCAGTGCAAACCACATCCTGGCTCACACAGCTATTATGCAGCTGAGCTGCGTGGAGGCTTTGCCGGTACAGAGGAGCTGGCCTTGCCTCCCAGAGCTGCCAGGGAATAGTTAAGGCAGCACAAAGAGGAGATTCCCTGTGCTGAAGATGTCACCCCACGCAGATGAAGTGCAGGGGAACAAGAACTTCTCTTGATGTCTGCCCAATGTAAAATCCCACTTCCTGAAAGTCCGTGGGTGTCTGATGTGTTGGCACTCACCCTCATTGCGTGCTGTCTGCTTTACTCTGGTTCCTTAACTAGAACTGCTGCAAGTTCCCTCTTGCACGAGTCATAAATTCTAGTCCACCTCAGAGAGGCAAGTGACTTCCACTGCCCCTGCATGCTGGTCATCCCTCTCTAAATTGATATTTTTAGTGCTGCATGGATGCTGATTGGCTTCTGGGTGTTGCAAAAGAGACTGATTCATGTTTGATGAGGGTGTGGTGAAGATATTGGAGCGGGGGACACAGATCTACTGGAGAGAGCCTGGCTCTGCCTGTGCAGGAAGCTAACTAGTTAAATTCAGTGAAAGTCAGTAAAATGGCTCACAAATAAACCTCAATGTTAAATGTGCACCTTTGGGGGAAAGTGCTTACAGAGGGAGCTGTCTAGAAATGAGTGATGAGATAATCCTTTAATTTCATCTATTTCAGGAAGCAGGCAGTAGGATAAGAGCTCTGAGCCCCTATTAGAAAGTTAAGTCATCACTGCAATGTCAAGAAAGGTCAACACCTCAGTCTGCAGTCCTAGGGGAGGTCTGGAGGGAAAGGCCAGTAACTGATCAGGGAACAAGTGCAGTTTTGCCCTCTTTAAATGGAAGGAGGTTTATGAAATTTGCCCCCCAGAATGTAAAACTAAAACTGCTGGAGGTTTATGCTGCCTACGGGTGCAACTGCTCACAGTCCAACAGAAGAACTGTGAGAGATAAAATGTGTGTGAATGCAGAAATCTTGTTTCCCTTTGATAAATCCTGTAACCACTGCAGCTTGGATCTGAGATTTGGACATCCCTTCTATCCATTAAAGGACTCTCAGAGGACCAGTCACTGGTCTTCTACAAAACTGAGACAGGACTGTGCTCTGTGAATCTGGAGGTTCTTTGCAGTGAACGCTTCAAGGCAAGGTGGAGCAAAGCTTGCCCTTCTCTGGCTATGAAAGGTGTTGCATTCCTTAAGCCCTTTCTAAGCCACTGCTGCTGGTTCAGGTGTTGCTCAGGCCATGTGAGCCAGGTGCTCACTCTCTCTGTGCCATCCCAAGGTCACTGCCTGCCTCAGGCTCCCTCTCCCCGGGCTGGGTGCCTTGGGGGGTGCCAGCATGGCCAGTGGGAGCCCAGCAGAGCATTTTATCTGTGCCTTCTCGCCTGGGGCATTTGAAAGTACCTTTGCAAAGAAGGGGGCTGTGCCCTCGGTGGCATCCTGAGCACAGTGAGGGGTGAGGACTGGAGAGGTCTCGTTTCCACCCATGGGTTTGGGCACACTCCTGATCCCAGTACCTGACCTTTTCTTTGCTTTGCAGGTAATGATATCATGCAGTGGATTCTTCAGCGCTTGCAGATCACTGCGGAAGGTGGGTAAAAATGTAAAAGTTGAGGCTTTCTCAGCTTTTGAGTTGTAAAACTTTAAGATTTCCAGAGGCAAAACCTTTTAGTTGAATGCTCCCCTGCATAGGAGCTCACTTTTAATTCCAGTGAAGTGTTTCTGTGCAATCAAAACATCTGCATTGTCCATTTTCAGAGGCGTTCCACCTGGGAGACCTGTTTGTCAAATATGGATATATCTACCCTCTTCAGGAGCCAAAGAACCTCACCCTTAAGGCAGATGGCAGCCTCTACAGGTTTCAAGTGAGTTGCAGCTCCTCTAAGCTCTTGTGAGGGAGTTCAGCACTAGTTTTTATTAAAAACAGGCAGCTGGGGCAGTTCCCAGGAGCTGTGTAGCTGTGTGGGAGGAAGGAGAAGACTCAGAGAAGTCTGCACAGAGAGGACTCAGATTGCAGTTTACAGGGAAACTGTGATAGTTTCCTCAATGAAATTGGTGTTCTTGTTCAGCTTAAAAATGGCTGTGCTTTCTTCCAAAGGAGTGTTCCCTTCCAGGTCTTTAAGCAGCAAATGGTTGGAAACAGAAGGATGTGGGGCCACTGAATAATGAATAAACAGAAAGCACAGCAATAGTGGAAGGTTATCGAGGTTCGTGGTTGGACTGTTTCCACGGCTATGGGAAATTAGGGTACCTTCCCTGGTACTGGGAATGAGGGGTTCACAAGTTCAGGGCCTTTGTGCACTAACAAGAGGCTCCTTTCCTTGCAGACCCCCTATTTCTGGCCGGTGCAGAGCTGGGCTGCTGATGACACAGACTATGGTGAGTGGTGGCACTGCCCGTGTTCGGGGCTGTGGGTGTGTCCCACAGTCCTGCACCACGCCTGCTCCTCATGTTCTCGTGTCTCCACTTGAAATGACCAGCCCTGGCTTTTTTTTTTCATGCTATTTTGTGAATAATTCTCAGTAATGGTGAACCGAGGGTGTGACCATCTGGTGGTGGCCTTGATGAGGGAAAGTGCTTGAGCTCTTCTGCTCCACTAAGATCCATTACACAGGAGCACATGTGAATTACCTTGCTGGGGAGGGAAGACTTTAAACACAAGATTAGATTTCCCCCAGCAGTTAAGTGTGTTCCTGGATCTGAGCCCAAGGCTGTGTTCCTGGAGATTGGGATCAAGCCCCGCATTCAGAGATGGTTCTTTCTTTGTAGAAAGCACAGTGATTTCCAATACCTCCTGATGGCTCTTCCCATATAAATCTCTTGTTGCCTTTATGATGCTTTTTGTTGTAGAGCTGGTCATGAAACTTGGGCTGATCAGCTGAGTTTGCTCCTGTGGGCTGTGCAGTTCACAGACTGATTGTCCATGCCCAGGTTGTCCTCTATGGCTTTTATCTGCATTATGCTGTAGATCTTCCGAGGAAATAGAAAAGCCCATTTTGGATTGGAATGTTTTTATTCGAGCTGGAGTAAAAAACACTGGCCTGTGCTCAGAAAACTTGGAGGTCAAACTCTGAGGAACCTCAGCACCTGAAAGGTTTGGTCCAGTGTCCCTTGAGCTGTGAAAGCCTGGCTGAGTTCCCAAGGGAAGGGTGGCTGCTGGCAGAAGGCACACACTGCCTGTTCAGCCTGGCTGCTCCCAGCCTGGGCATCAGTGACAGACCAAAAGCACCAAGTTCTTTTTATTTCACTGAGCTTTTGTGAGCTTGGACTTCATGCCTGGATATTGCAGCAGACAAAGGCTCCTGTGTTTGTCATGTGGGTAAATTTATAATTATTCTTGGGCTTGCTGGTCTACGTATAACTGACTGCTAATTTGCTTCTACCTCCACAGCAATTTATCTGGCAAAGAAGAACATAAAAAGAAAAGGGATTTTGGAAGAATATGAAAAGGTGAGGACGCACTGCACTTGCTTCATTACAAGACCCTCATTTGCTACAACTTTAGCCCTTTGTTCCTAATGAGTGGAGCACAGCAAAAATCACCTCTTCAGTTGCGTGAGGTGTTAGTCCAGCAGTATCAAAAGCCAACATTTTGCAAGTGAAAAAACGACCAGTACAGAAAACTACTGTGAAGTCAATTATAATTTTAGAAGGGGTAATTGCTCTCCTTGCAATGGTATTTTTGAACTGTTGCAATTCTTGTAATTACATTCAGAACAATCCAGATTTCTTGGCTCAGTCACCAGCCTGGCCTCGTTGAACTATGGAGAGTCAAGAAAAGCCCAGCATGGGAGTGCCCTGGTCAGAATTTTCACACTAACTGCTTTTTTATTTTTATTCCAGGAACATTACAACATGCTCAATCAAAAAATAAACTACAAGTGGGATTTTGTTATTATGCAGGCCAAGGAGCAGTATAGGTGAGTTGACTTGCATTCCCTTGTTTGCATCACTGGGGAGGGTGTGAGGAGCAGAGCTTGGCTGTCTTAGTGCACAGTTAAATCACGCATTAGAAACACCAACTGCAGCTCTACAAAGGCTTGGGAGAGGAGGTTTAGGTTTTGCACTTGATGTGGTTCCCTGAAGAAGCTGGGTTCTGATGCTGCAAGCCCTCATCACAAGCAACTTCATTTAGCTCAGTGTTCTCTGTGAGTATTTGTGGGTCAGGCACTGGACTTAGGGCCTGTGGCTGGTCTGGGTCGGGAGTTACTTGCACATCTCTCAGCTGAATCAAGAAGCAGCAAATGTTCCCAGCAGGGCCCTCTGGAGCAAACTGTGAAGTGCATGCTTAGGTACCCAGCTAAAATGACTTGATTTTAGAAGCTGCAACCTTCAAATTCCCGGGAAAGCTGGTGAACACGAGATGGGATTACTCCTTTAGAGATCTTTCCAACTTCTGTGGACTGCTCTTACCTTCTTTTACCTCCTGGCACGGCAGGCAGTGCCTCTGCTGCTCAGCAGCCTCTCTGTCTTCCCTGGGATGGCAGCCAAGGCCTCGGAACACAGCTCATCAGATAACTGTCTCATTAAACACGAGACTGTTGTTCTTGTAAATTGAGGTCAGACTCGGGCTAAGAGATGCCAAATGCAGTTTCAAAGTTAGGTCCCGAGCCTGTGTCTGAACCAGTAGATTAAACTCGTCTGAGGCTGTTTGATGGTGCTGCTGGGGCAGACTGGTGCAGAGCATCCACCCTGCTAACCACAGCAGTGAGGCCACATGCAAACAGCCTGTTGGGAATGCTCCCTTCCCCATGCTAAGTCCCAAACTGTGCTCAGGACTTTTCTGGGAAAGAATTAGTTGGTCCAAGCCCAAACCATGCTAGTGCCTCTCCTGTTTAATTGTGGAGGTGATTTGGGTTTTAGTGCCTGGGAACACTCCTCCGGACCATTTCCAAGCAGTTTCTCTGAGAAATGGCCCTGCTTTACTGTGAGACAGGGATGAGACATGTCCAGGATGTATCTCCGGGTGGCAGCCCTTGGATTCTGCCCAGGGACATCAGAGAGGGATCAACGTGGAGCAGCAGGACCGAGAGCAAGTCAGCAGAAAGCTACCAGAGGGCTGTGTGCCTAATCAAAAGGGGATGTGTCTGCTCCCAGCTCAGCTCAGGAAGATGATGATTTCTCAAAAGCCAGAGTCATGTGTGGCCATGTGAAGATGATCTGCAGCCCAGAGTTAGCCGGGGCAGGATGTGGTCAGGAGGCGGCATCGGAGCACCGCGCAGTCAGGCCGGGACTCACAGGGCACGGGAGGCTGGAGTGTGCCCCGCTTCTCATCCCAGTGATTTTAGGAGGGCAAAATTCATGAATTCCCCTGTTCTTGGCTTTGCAGGGCAGGGAAGGAGCGGAAGAAGGCGGACAGGTACGCGCTGGACTGCCAGGAGAGAGCCTACTGGCTTGTGAACAGAACTCCTGTGAGTAGAGGGGGACAGGGTGACTTCAGTGACTCAGTGGTGCCATCCCTGCAGCCACCTGGCACAAGCTCCCACGTGGAAAGGGCACGGCCTCCGGGCTGTGTGCCAGGGAAGGGTCAGCCCAGGCCTGCCCTGAGTCCCCACCACCATTCCTTGGTTCTCTCAAAGGTGCAAGGGAGGGAGGTCCAGCTGCAGCACCCGTGCTTGATGTGGGGCATTCCCAAATCTGGGAGTCAGAGCTTCCCAAGACTGGCTGGGACCTGCTGGCAGTGGGGCCTGGGGGTCCCCTCCTGCTTTGTATGATCCACAGACTTTAAACCAAATGAGTTACAAAGCTTTGATGTTTCCTGTTCACCACAGCCGGGCATGCTGGATGTCCTCGAGTATGGATTAGACCGTGTCACAGATCCCAATGAAAATAAGGTAAACCAGGTGAGACAGGGTTGGTTTTTTTACACACCTACTGAATTTGTTCGGGAGGACCCAGACAACGTCCCTGGGATTGTTGTTTTTTGGGCACTGCAGCTGTGTCAGCTCAGCTCTAACAGCTGAACAGGCCAGAGGTTGAAGCTCTCTCACCCGGGAGGTGAGGCCCTCAAAATAGGCTCTGGCAGCTTCTTCTGGCTTGAAAATACTTTGTCAGCTTTCTTGCCACACCAGTTAGTGTGAGTGCTTGGCTGCAGGACATGTTTTCTTTGCTGGTGAAACTGAATTAAGGAATCCTCTCTGTCCAGGTGCTCGCTGCTGCCTTTTTATTAGTGCTGAATGAACTGTGTGGGGTTGTGGGGTGTAAAGGGTCAGTGCAAAGGTCCAGCTTTAAAATAAAATGACAGAACACCACCCAAAGGGTAATTAATGTGTGGTAAGAAGATGAAGGAGTTGGTGTGGTGCATGGGAGACAAAATATTGCCAAAAAATGCATATTGTAGACCATAAAGAAACAGAATCAGTGAACTGAGACCATGAGAGGTGTAACTGGGTGAACTGGTTCAGCGTCTACAATCACACAGATCCAGTCAGTGCAGAGGAGCTGGAGCTGCTGCTCCCTTTCTCCATCATCCCTCTGAGATGATCCTGTCTTTGTGCACTAAACGGTGTTCATTTGGAAGCAAAGTCACATCATCTCTCAGCAATTAAATGCAGATGTTACTGCCATGACAGTCACAGTATTCCCACAACTTCCCAGTTTTGTAACAGCCTTTAAACATCTCAGCAGCCAGAGCAGGATAATTGCTTTAGCCAGCTTTGTTCTGTTGCTATAGAGACTGAAAAGGAGCAAAGTGTAGGGTTGGGGTGTATTTTATTTTTCTCTTGTTGTAAGTAGCAGCTGCTGAAAGCCTTTTTTTTTTTTTCTTTTTTTAAGAGTAAAGAAGTAGTGGAAAGGGAGAGAGGTAGAAAGAGGAGAAAGCCAACTTCTCGCCCACAGTTTTACAGCCGACATGGACGGGATTTTGGGTTTGCAAACGGTCTGAAAAGCTGCATCCAGCTGCCAGCTGCCTGCCAGCACAGGGGAAGGGAGCTGGGGGTTCTCTGCCCAGTTCCACCCTGGCCATAAGAGATGTGGTCAATTCCCCCCATCAGGGGATCCTCTCCAAGGAGCTCATAAGCCAAAGGACACCCCAGCTTTGGGGTGACTTCCCTGCCCTTCTCCTTCAAGCTGATCTCTGAGCTGTGCCTCCTCTCTGGAGGCTGAGCTGAAGAGGGAAGGTTCTCCTTGCTCCTCCTTTTGCTTTTGAAAGAGTGGTTGGAATGCATGCGACAGCCAAAGCCCACACGGAGCCACCTTTGGACGAGCAGCTTTGTTTCTGTCCTCTGCAGGCTGCTCTCACAAACAGCTGCCTGAGCTGTGGCTCAACAGCCTTTGGTGAGCAGAAAGGCTGGGCCAAGCTCTGATTTGTGTCCCTGTTCCTGCTCAATCCACCTTCACTTTGTTGGCCAGTGGAGTTTTTTATCTTGGCAGTTGAGAAAGGAAATAAAGTAATTAATTTCTGATTCCTTTGAAGCTGACATTAGCGTTCAGTGACATGAACATTACTCTTTCTCTTGCTCAGACCCTTTGGTGGGCTGCTCCCTCGCTCCCAGACAGAGTCCTCTGGGGATAAACAGGTGCTCAAACTCCTTTGAAGGGGACTTTTATTACTGATCCGTGGGCATCCCTCGCGCTTATAATGAGTTGGGGGTTGTGGATGGGCAGGGGGAGTCAGGCAGAAGCAGCCACCCACTGAACAGCTAATTGGGGGATGCTTTAGCCTTTTGTTACCCGGGTCTCAGCTCTCATCAAGCCTCACTGCTTGGGAATCACCACTGAGTGCCTGCAGGTACCTGCACTGCCTCTGCCTCCTGGAACCGGAGTCTTTCTGAAAGGTGCTTTAGCTCCCCCAAAAATCGCTGTGCTGGATTCAGGGGCTGCTGAATGAAGTGCCCTGGGTTGTACGCAGCGAATCAGCCGCAGATCAACGAGCCATTGCTGGGCTTTAATTTCATGAGTCCCTGATCTTTATCAGTTTGCCTGATAAAGTTCTGCTGCATCATCGCAAGTCTGGAAAGCACAGGGTCAGGGGCTGGTAAACAAGACAGGGGGAAAATGGCCATTTGAACAAAACTGGGGGCATGGACTGTGGCAGATTTGATTTCCAGCTGCTGGGCTGGATGCACCAGCACAGTGGAGATAAAGGTTGAGATAATCTAATCCCAGACTCAGGATTTGTCTCTGCAGGCTCTCGGCTGGCTGAGTGTAGGGAAAGGCTGGCTCTGCACTGAGCAGGGGTGTTGGGGTGTGCAGAGGCAGCTGGGTGTGTGCTGGGGTGCACTTTGCAGGGTTGGAGAGGCAGATCTTCCTTGCCCAGAGCTCTGGAGGGAGGCTGAGCTGGCTCTGCCCCGTGCTCAGTGGCCAATTCCCTGCACAGGATTGCCGGGATCAGCCTCACAGCCTGCTGAGCTCTGTGCATGGAGCACTCGGGGCAGAGTGAGGGATCTGCAGTGTCCTGGTTCAGAACAAGCTCTGCACAGCCTTGTGCTTGTTCTTCACTCCCAGCTCCTTCCAGGCATCCACCCAAAGCTGTTTCCAGGTGTTTATGAGCTCTATAAACAGGGAACAGTGGCCAGGCAGGCAAGAACACCATGACCATCATCTCCCCAGTGTGGTCAGGAAGTCTCACACTGAGCAGAGGAGCAAACAGGTAGCTGGGAATGAGCAGACATCCCAGCTCTTGTAGGAGCTGGTGGCCTCAGCCGTGTGGATCAGCTCCAAACACAGGCTCTGGAGCAGGTCCTGGCTGGCTCCCAGCTGGGCTCTGCAGCCCCTGTGCCCGGGGAGCTCCCAGCCGGTGGCAGCGGGGTGTGACCAGGCCAGGCAGGGGGTGCCAGTGCCACGGGGTGTCTCGGGGGTGTCAGAGGATGTGGAACAGCTCGTGGCACTCGCCTGAGACAGACTGAGGCCTTTCACTAATTGCCATCTTGACTTGAAGCCCGCAGAGCTGGGGAGCTGATCTGCAGTAATTGCGATAAGTCACTCGTTAAGGGCATTGCAAAATTAATCTCATTATGAGAAATGACTCTTTTGTTCCAAATGTGATTTCCTTCCAAATGAGGCAGAGTGGGTGGGTGGCGCAGGGCGCTCTGGCACTGCTGCAGTCACTGGTGGGGGTGAGGGTGGGTGGGGTGGTGGGCACAGCTGGCAGTGCTCAGTGGGACATGGGGAGTGTTCAGGACCACTTGTAGCAGCAGTGAACTGGGAACCAGTTGTGGGAGCACTGTGGGAGAAAGGGAAATGAAATTATGAGCAGCTCTGGGGTGAAATAGCTGAGATTCCTCCCAGTTACTGCTGACTGGGGAACTGGAAGGGGCTGAGCACAGCCAGCACCTGCAGCCTCCCAGGGTCTTCAGCAGTGGGCTCCCCTTGGATTTGGCTGCAGGTCAGTGTGTGCCACTGCTCAGAGATGCTCAGCCCCTTTTCTGGGGGAGCCTTGGCAAATCCCCTCCCCACCTGGAGCACCCCAGCAAAACCCGCTTGGTTTTCCAGCACCAGCTGCCCACCACACTGACCCCCACACAGACTGTGGCAGGAGGGGATCCTGGTGTGAGGTGCACTTTAAAAAATAAAATCTTCCCTTGTTTGTGGATTTTTCTTCACCCACATGTAATTTTTCTGTTGCCATGGCATTTTAATTGATACCTGTCTCTATATAACATTTAACCCACTGTGTTCTCTTTCCCACAGCTGTTTGTCTCGAGTGTGTGGTGTGCTGCCATCCTCTCAGACCCCTCGAGAAGATAAAACCACTTTCCAGCCACGTGAGCTGCCTTCAAGCCACTGTGCCAGCACCCACTTCTCCTTCCCCACTGCACCAGGCCTGTCTGAGGCCCCACTTGACAAAAAAGTGGAAGAAAACAGGGATTTTCAAAATCCATCTGATGATTTTCGTGTGTTGAAATCAATGCTCTAGTCACACTTGAGTTCCATCAAATGGAACCCTTCAGCTGGCACTTGTAAATCTGATCAGGCCTGGTTTATATCTCAGATTCCCCAAGGAGACAGTGAGCTCCTGTTGAGCAGGAGGCAGCTGGCCTGGAGCAGAAACACAGGTCTCTAAACAGGACACTTTGGGACAGTAAATACAATAAATTTCTCTGTGCAAGGAGGTGATTTCTTTCTCCCTTCCCTTTCTGCAGTCTGTCTGAAACAATGACACTGTAGAAATGAGGGGAAGAAATGGTGTCTGCATGGAAGGTGGCCTGAAACTGGGAGTGCAGCTAAGAGCAGAGAAGGGTGAAAAGCTGCTCCTCAGTTCCTCCATCATTTATAAGGCTGTCCCAGGAGCCTGTGAATCAGCAGGGGAGGTTGTACAGCCCTGGGAGCAATGATCCTGCTGTCCTAGAGCTTTTTCTCTCCCTTGATGCGTCAGGCCTTTCCCCCTCTCACACGGGGGCCAGCACAGCATCCCTGCTGGGTTCTGCTGCCCTGTTTGTCCCTGCTGAGATGGCCTGCACTGCCCACTCCGAGCTGGTCATGGTATTTCCAGTAGGAAAAGCTTCCTCCCCTCACAGTACCGCTGTGAGGAGTTTTTTTGGTGCCCCACTGGCCAGGCTGTGTCTGGGTCAGGGCCAGGGCTGGCTCTGTGGGGGTGCTGAGGGACTGGGCTCAGCTGCTGCATGTCTGGCTCCTGCTGCTGAAATGGTGAGTGGGCCTCTCAGAGCCGTGTCAGCAAAACGTGAGCCTTCTTCTGCCTCCTGAGCAGGGCTGGTGACAGTGGTTAAAGTGCAAAAGCAGATCAGCGACCCCACACTGGTGTCCTCACAAAGCAGCCCTGGGAGAGCACCTTGCCTTTCCCAAAGCAGGGCAGTGCAGGCTCTCTGGGGAGGTGAGGGGAGAGCAGAGCTGCCTGTGGCATTCAGCACCAGATGCTTCATCCCTCATCCCTCACAAACTGCACTTCACCAAGGCACTCTGCAGACCCCTGCCTGCCACAGGGTCTGCTTGATGGGATAATTTTGGGATGCAGGTCTTGACTGGAACAGGAGCTGAGGAACTGAAACCCTGCCTGAGCCTTTAAAGGCTTGTGGGGAGCATCCCCGACTTAGCCTGTCTTTCCTTCTCCCTTCTCCAGTTTATTCCACACAAAGTAACTGTGCTTCAAAGGAAGCTGTGTGAATAAACACCCTGCAGTTAATTTCTTGCCTTCAATTGCTTGCTCATTTGTGGATGACATGTAACATAGTCTGAGTTATTCAAATCACAACGTAAACACCCTTTGCACAGCAGATACTGCTTCTGAGGCTTTTAATTGTGGTGTTTATATTTTGCAATGTGTTGGTTCCTGTCTCCTTTAGCTAATATTGAATGATCTAATCTGTGTCTCGTAAATGAATCTATTTTAGCTCCATTAGAATAACCCCTTAATTGAAGGCATACAGGCAGCCTGTGATGGGAGAAGCAATGCTAAACAGTAAATACAGCTAATGGGACAATTTACCGTGTGGGGATGCTCTTAGCTTTGATGATACCCTGATTAGCTCAGCTGCTGTGTTTGATTTTAATTGTAATCAGAATTAATTGGAGAGCACAGCACAACGGCAGCCCTGCAACGGTGTTTCCATGTCTCAAAGAAAAAAAGAAAGTGTAAGCACCCATCCCAATTTAATGATTCTTTTTTTTTATTTTACAGAAAAATACTATGGAATTTTTTAGGAGAGAGGTAAGTGGGGCTTCCCTCACTTTTGGGAGTTCATCCTGTGTGAGTTGCTTACACCAGTGTGGCTCAAAGCCCTCTGTGCAGAGGGCTCTGAAAAGCAGAGTCCCTGCCCCACAGAGCTTTTATCAATGCAATTTCAGGACATTCCCTCCCACTGCAGGCAGCCAGCAGCTCTCCCAGTGACGGGAAGGCTCAGGCAAGGACAGACACCAGGGCTGAAATCCAATAGATCAAAATTAGTGGTGGGGAAATCACAGTGGCGCCAGCGCAGAGACGGCCAAGAATCAATGATAATTACATGCTAAATCATCCAGAGCATTTGTAGGTGCTGAGGATGGTAGCTATTATTCAATTTCTATAAACATGGGGAGTGCTTTTTAATTACTTGCACATTGCAAAGTGTGCTTCTGATGTTTGCAGTAAGCCCAGTGAAAACAGACATTTCACTGAGACAATTCGGGGATTCTCTGGTTCCTTGGACATCCAGTAATTAGGGAAGAAGCAGTCCCTGCTGTAGTTAGCCCCTCTACCTGGGAGAGAACCTGTTTGAGGTTCAGATAGGCCTTATCTTCAAACCTCTGTGCTCCTAACCATGGCAACGTCTGATCCCCCTCAGATCATGTACTATCAGCAGGCCATCCTGAAGACCAGAGTGAAATCTTCTGTCTCTCTTGGAGGGTAAGTCCTGATTTCCTTCTGTCCACACATTAATTAGTCTTCAGTGCTTATCTCCTAGTGAGCTGATGAAGCTGTCTGCTCTGGCAGCTGGTGACTCAACCAGGGAATCCATGTGGTGGCCCAGTGCTGTCTGGGCTGTCTGGGCTGTGTTGTCTGGGCGGGAGGCACGGGGCTGAGCAGGGATCAGAGTCCCAGGCAGGATGAAGAGGCTCCCTGGGAGCTTTGCTGCAGAGCAGCCCCAGCCTCTGGGTTGAGAATCCCTCAGAAATCAGGAGATGCTTGTGCTGCTCAGGGCCAGGCTGTGATGCCTGGGAACAGCCCTGCAGCCTGGAGAGGGTCCAGCAGTGTGTCTGTCCTTCAGGATGAGCAGCTGGCAGGACAGACTGACCCTCCCCTCACTGGTCCCCACCCTGGGCTGGATTCACCCCCATGAGTGTCCCTGCCCCATGGTGATGCTCCCTGTCTGGTTATTCTGTATTACAAAGGGAAACAGCCTCTCCGTGAACATCCAAGCAATTAATTAGCAGTTCCCCTTCCCAGTGGGAGTGTTTCCTGATCAGATCCTTGATGAAGCACCCAGCCCTGGCATTAGGCATTGGTGTGTTTGCCAGAGGCATTTCTATCTGGAACCTGCTGTGCTGACCAGGCACCTTGAGGTGCAGCCCAGAGCACCCGCCTGGTTTACACTGTCACTGCCACCAGAGATTCCTGTCACATCTGAGATAAACAAGGTGCTCAGGCCAGTTCCCCGGAGAAGACAGTCTTGGATGAATGAGATGGGTGGAAGAGAATCTTCTGAGAGCCACAACTTGCAGGGCACCAGCAGTTCTGCTCGTTTCGTCTGTCACTGGCTCCCAGGTCACTTAAAACTCTGCTGCCTCAATTCTCCCAACTGTGAGCTGGAGCTGGGGACACCTGGCTACTTCCCAGGAATGTTGTGGTGCTTAACTGCTTGGCAGTGGGGCTTTTCACTCTTTAGTTCTGGTGGGATAATGCCTCTCACCTAGATCAAAAATCCTCAGGAACTTCGGAACTCCGTATCAGCTGCAGGGTCAGCTCCAAATCAAATCATTATTAATGAGGATATGAGCAGCAGCTGGGCAGTGTGCACGCTTCAGAGCACTGCAGTGATTTAGGAGAAGCTGCAAAGCACTTCCAGAGCGCACAGCAGTGCTACCTGAGCTGACAGGTTCGGATTTGCTTGATCAGAATGTAGGGACTGAGTGCCTGATGCAGGTGCTGGGTGCCTTGGCATTCCCAGTGGGAAGTAGGATGGAGCAGCCCTGTGCCAGCCCTGAGCTCTGCTCTGTGCAGGAGCGTTGTACAGCTGCAGGGTCTGTGCCAAGGTGCCTGTTAGCAACGGGCCCCTGGACACTGCACTCCCAGCTCTGAGCACATGAAAGCACTTTGGCCTGGGAGGAATTTTAAACGCAGAAACCAGAGGATTTTTTTTCAAGAATGAAAAAGGGAGGCGGAAGCTAAAATTCCAGGACATTAGTGAAATCGGTTGTAATTAGAAGTCTGGCCAAGTTAGAAGGTAGGAGAAGTGTTTGTCTGGTTCCTGCTGGGAGAGAGACAGTTCTGCTTTGTGCCAAGCCCTCAGAGCCACTCGCAGAGGAATGAGCCCTGTGGTAGGTGCTGGAGGAAAGGAGAAGCTGGGATGAGCCCTCAGCACTCCCTCACTCTCCCAGAGCTCGCTGAGTTCCCCCATGGCCCATGGGAAGGCTGCAGAGAACCCACCTGAGTGAACACAACCCCTGTGCTCCTTTCCCTGGCTCTTTCCCCCCAGAATGGTGCAGGATCAGGCCCTGGCCAGCTGTGTGGAGAAGGAGACAGGAACTGGCCGGGGCCTTAGTCCCACTTCCTTGAAATGAAAAGGCAAAAGGAGGTGATGGAAGAGAGTCTTGTATCTCCTTGTGTTTGAACTGACAAATTCACTGCTCCGAAAGACAACCAGGAGACTTCTCTTTGGGAAATGGACAAGATTAACTGAGCTAATGAATCAGTTTTCCTAGGAAGGCAGGGGCCACCTTCCAGATCCCTGTGCTGAGGGTCCTGCACCTCTGAGGATATCTGTAGTCTGTTATTTGGCTGTCCTGGGGCTGGCTGTAATTCTGGCTTCCAAATTAATATTTTGATTTTGGATTTGTTGCAGGGTTGTGAAGTACTCTGAGCAGTTCCTCTCCAATGATCCCATCCTGTCTGGATGTCTCCCCAGCAACCCCTGGATATCAGATGACCCTGAGTTTTGGGATCTCAATGCAAAGCTGTATGTATTTGCATTGTTTTGCCAGCCTGTGGTTTACAGTGACCTTTATACTGATAGAAATCAGGAAAGGGAACCACTCATTTTCGTTGTGGTATCTGATCTCTGATCATGAGCAGGGAAGCGTTCCCTTTCCAACTTAGCTTGAAACTTTGGGAATACTCCATGCTGGACTCCCTGCACTGTCTTCTTCAAGTGGAGCCTTCCTTAACACTACAGAAATTCCTGAGCTGATGATGGGAGTGTGCACTCAGCCCCTGCTGAGAGGGTCAGATCCTCCCTTGGATGAGTGAAGCTCACCTGAACTAGCACAGGAATGGAATGGGACCAGTTCAGGGTTCAGCTGCACCCCTCAGGCTGCTTCCTTAGGAGAGGCTTTGGGTTGGAGGCACACACTCGTGGTCCATCCCTTCTCTGAGGCCTCCCTTGGTTTTCCCTTTGGGTAGGATTTGCTAATTACACAGTGGCATCTCGGGGCTTGGAGCATCCAACATCTTAGTGGTTCTGGGAGCAGCAATCCCGTTACAGACTGATTGTATCCCATTAGACATCCCCAGGGGATGCCTGCTCTGAATGCCTTTATGAGAAGCAGAGCTCTGGGCAGCAACCAGTGCCTCCTCCAGGATGGGACTGAGTCAAACCTCAGGGCAAGGCTGGGCCATCACTGTGAGAGCTGCATAAATCCCAGTTAAATCCTCATCCCGCTGCGGCCTGAGTTGTTTAATTACAACTTACTTAGTGGGTTGACTTCAGGAGCTCATTACACCACTCTGGAAAACAAGAGAATGCTGAGAAGTCCCTTGGCATTGCAGCAAAGGGCATTTTGGTTTTAATGAATCTGCTAATTAGAGAAACGGGCGGTGCCGTTTGTTTTCTCCCCTTGCAGGGTGGAAGTGCCCACCAGGATGCGCGTGGAGCGGTGGGCCTTCAACTTCAGCGAGCTGATCCGGGACCCCAAAGGCCGCCAGAACTTCCAGATCTTCCTGATCAAGGAGTTCAGCGGTGGGTGTTCAGCGAGGTCTCTGTCCCAGGCTGGGCGGCGGTGGCAGTCGGGGCAGGCTCCGGGAGCCCCGCGGGCAGGGCAGGGCAGGGCAGGCGGTACCATCTAGTGGCACGGGACACGCGGTACAGCCCGGCATGTGCCCCCGCGGGGCACTGGCAGCGGGGGTTAGATTGCATTTTAGGAAGGAATTCTCCCCTGTGAGGGTGGGGAAGCCCTGGCACAGGTGCCCAGAGAAGCTGTGGCTGCCCCTGGATCCCTGGCAGTGCCCAAGGCCAGGTTGGATCGGGCTTGGAGCAGCCTGGGATAGTGGAACGTGTCCCTGCCGTGGCAGGGGGTGGATGAGATGGGCTTTAAGGTCCCTTCCACCCCAAAGCATTCCACAATTCTATGACTGCTCCCAGAGAAGCTGGAACTGGCTGAGCTCACAAGTTCTTAGAGGTGTCAGTGGGCAGAGAACAGGGGAAAGCTGTTTTCCTCGTTCAGTCACTCAGGAGTTGGAGGGACTGGTTTGGGGCCAACAGATTGTGCCAAACAAATCCAGGAGTTAATAAAGGGGGTTGTGTTTTCCTCAGTCTCACCCGCTGCCGATTGTGTCCTTGTCATGCAGGAGAGAATCTGGGTTTCTGGGAAGCCTGTGAGGATCTCAAGTATGGAGACCAATCCAAGGTCAAAGAAAAAGCAGAAGAAATCTACAAGTGAGTGTGAAAATTTTCCACTCTTAAACTCTTTGTGCTTGAGTCCCATCACCTTCCACAGGTTCTCGTTCTCCAAATGATTTAATCCTGGGACTTTTCCATGTAGGCTGTTATCAAATGTGGCTATGTTTTGTCCCCACACGGGAAGAGAGCTGTTGGAGATGAAAGCAGAAGTGGGGTTTTTTATATATTTACTTTTTCTCTCTGTTTTTTGTTACACTTCAGTCTTGGGATATAATTTCAATATCGGTGTGGAATAGCAAAGTTCTTGAGGCTGCCACAAGCAAAGTGGGGAGAGGCTTTTTGCTTCAAGTGAGCTAAAATTTGGCTTATATTGTCTGCAAGGGGAAGTGAGTGCACGCCTCTGATGAAGAGGACATGGATTGCCCAAGATCACGACAGCAAATTGCAGCAGGGAGCTGAAGGGACTTTTCCTTTCATGCATAGACAGGAATCTGTGAATTCTCCAGCTGCTAATGGCACTGTTGATTCCTCCTCCTGGCAGGCTCTTCCTGGCTCCAGGAGCAAGGCGCTGGATTAACATCGATGGCAAAACAATGGGCATCACAGTCAAAGGCCTGGAGCACCCTCACCGATATGTTCTAGATGCTGCTCAGACCCACATTTACATGCTGATGAAAAAGGTTTGTTATTTGTTGCCGGAGCCTGAGGGGGATTCCAGCCCTCGGGCCTTTCCTTTGTGTGCTATCAGCTGTCCCTTTCACGGGGCCTTTGTTTGAAAACCTCTCAAATTTGCTGAGTTAAGCAAGTGCTGCTTCAGGCGTTTGTATTTTGCTGCTGCTTCTTCCCTCTAAGGCAGCCTGTCCCCAAGGTGGTGGGCGTCAGGTGGCTGCTGCAAGTCCTGCTCTTCAATTCCAGCTTGGGCACCTGGAGAGCAGCAGAACTGGACTGATTTTCACCCACTGATGAAAAGTTTAGCTCCTGGAATGCAAGCTCCTCACCTTGCAGTGACTCTGAGACCCTGCTGGCCCAGGCTAAGCTTCATTCAGATCTTTTGATCTGGGTCTTACCTGTGAAGCTTTATTGTGAGATGGAAAATCCTGGGAATTTTACAGCAAGATGAAAGGATATTGGTTTAAATAGCTACATTTGCCTGAAAGATGCAAAGTCCCTTGGGCTGCTGGGGGAGATTATCCAGTTCCCAGCCTCCCTGGCTCCTGAGCAGCTGTATTTGGTGGTGATTTTAATAAGGGTGTTTGCAGCCCATAACTACCAGTTTCTCTTTTTTCTCCTAGTAGGACTCCTATGGCCGCTATTTAAAGTCTCCAATATACAAGGAAATGCTGGCCAAGGCTGTTGTGCCACAAGAGGGTGTCAAAAAAAGGCAAGTGAAACTGGCTGTAATTGTGGGGTTTGTTTTTCTTGTTGTAGCAAGGGTAGAAAAAGCCCAAGTTGCAGCAAAATTACTATGATTTAGATGTTCTCTTAATTAAATAAAATTTTGCACTGAGAAGATGCTTTGCTTTGAGACTGATGGTGCTGTTTATTCATGAGCCCTTTGCAAGTGGCCTGGGAACAGTCGGAATGGAGTTGCTGATTGCTCAGCTGCCTTCTCTGTTGGGTCTGCTGAGAAGGGCTGTGATTGTTGAATTAATTAATGGCTCCTCTCCTGGAAGGAGAGCGCTGTGTCCTGGGCATGGGAAAACTCCTGCCCACGAAATGCTGGCTGCCAGAGCAGAGACAGACCCAAGGTTTAGGATAAAATCCATGGGATCTGCTCTGCTCTGCCTGGAGAAAGCCGCTCACCCCCGGTGTGAGGGAAGGTGGCAGGCATGTGGGAACAAGCAGCACCTTGTGAGTGACTGGCACAAAGTGGATGGCCTTGGAAAAGGCTTTTTCCCAGCAAGATGAAGGTTATACAGAAAATTCAGGCCGTTTGAACTGCAGCTGCTCCTAAAGCTGCAGTGTCAGACTGGGTGGTGTTTGTTTCTCTGTTCCTCTTCCACTCATCAACCTAGCAGCCAAGAAAGAGGAATCGTGGGCTTTCACACTGGTTGTTTCATCTAAAGCCTGTTTCGAGTGGAAAAAGCCCTGCTGCTGACTGGCCTGGGCTTTGGTCAGGTTTTCCTGAGCCACACATCGCAAGGTACTGGCAGATGCTGGCTGATCCTGGTGATCCTGCCTTCGTGTTTGTCAGTTCTGGATCCCCCAAACCTCAGCATCCCCTTAACCTGGAGCTGCTGCCTCGTCCAGAGGTGGGATAACACCTATTCCCACTGCTGGCGAAGTGGGTGCTTTTTGAGGGCATCACAGACACCAGAAACACCCATCCTGGTCCCTGTCTTGATCTTCCTGAGGGCCCTAGAGAAAATTCCAGGGATGGGAGTTGTTTGGCTTCACACCGAGTGTAAGTTACATGCAAACACAACAACAGGAGTGATGTGGGTGGGCCCTAGAGTCCCTCGGGAGCTGGACTTCAACACTTTCAGCACTTCTGTAGACCGTACATGACACTGAGTCACCCAGACCTGCTTTAAAGCATTTTGCACTCCTTTGGCCATCTCAGTGTCCCAGCCTGGCCCCCTGGGTCACTCTGCTTCCCCAGGGAGAGGTTTCGGTGCCTTTCTCCTCACTAACCCCCCTCCTTCCCCTCTCTCTGCCCAGCACGGGGTTGTTCGGACGCCGCCACCTCCGCTCCAGCCCCAGCCCCATCATCCTGAGGCAGCAGGAGGAAGAGGCCAAAGCCAGAGAAGCCGCCAACACCGTGGACATCACGCAGGTCATGAGCAAGCTGGATCGCAGGAACCAGCTGCAGAAGGATGCTCCTCCCAAGTAGGCTCTGAGCCCCGCAGGGAAAAGACAAGGCGAGGCTGGTGTTGAGCTTCGTCTCCCCTTCCTGAAGGTGTCAGTGCTGCTCTAGGTTTCCCAGGCCGGCTCTGCCCTCAGCCAGCTTCCCGCACGTTGCCATGGCTTCTGGAGAGCAGATGTCGCTTCCCAGCGCGGCGGGCAGGGAGTGCTGGCACAGTGCTGCTGTGCCGGGCTCGGGGTGCAGCGCCCGCAGGGGAGATGCCTTCTGCTCCCCGACATCCCCCCGGGAGGCCGCAGAGCCCGGCTGCCTCTCCCTGCATCCCGCTCCTCCAGGCGGAGGTGGCACCAGGCAGGGGAAAGCTCTGCCCCGGTGCTTCGGGTTCAGGCGACCCTTCCTCGGAGCAGAGAGGGCCGGCCCCGCGGGCAGCAGGGCGAGGTGACCCAGCTGCGAGTGTCCCTGCTGGCCTCCATCCCCTCGGGGGCAGTGCATCTGGCACCCCTGAGAGCAGCACACCCCCATTCCAAGAGCCCTGCATCTCCAGCCAGCACAGCGGGGCCGCGGGCAGAAGAGCTGCGTGTGGGAACAGTGGCACGAGCATTTCGGAAGGTGTAGCTGACCTTCTGAATTTGAATGACACTCCCACAGTGCCTGGCACGCAGGAAGCTCTGCTCTGCGCTCCCCGTGACTCCTGTGCCCTGAGCTGGGTGTGCAGGTGCAGAGCTGCCCCTTGCCAGAGCCTGCACCAGGCCAAGAGAGATTTTACCAGATCCTTCCCACCTCTTGTCTTGTCTTTTTCCTGCTCTTCTATTTTCTGTTGTTAAAAACCTGACAGGAGGTAGCTGCAGTTGTCACTGGCTTGTAGCCCAGAGGCAAGGGAGAACAGGGTAGAGGTGTTAAAAGCTGATTTCGACTTTAAGTAGTATTTTCTTTCCCATTTGCTCTGTCTCTTGTGCTCTGTAGACTGAGGCAAGCTAAAATACCGCATTAGTGCTAAAGAGCTCAGGGAGATTCCAGGCCTTGCTGGGAGAGCCCAGCGTGCCTGGACCAGGCCAATGATTACCAGAAGTGTGAAGATTCCTGCAAAGCCCAGTGAAGGGAACTGAAGGGGCAGAAAACCTTCCTTGTTTGTTAAAGTTTCGGGGAAGCAGAGGAACTGGGTGGAAGCACTGAGGTCTGGGAAGCTGCCCCTCTCTGGTTCACATTGTGCATCCCCTTTTAATGCTGGTAGGATCTTACAGAAAATGGGAGATCATAGAATCCCAGCATGGGATTTGGATTGGAAGGGACCTTAAAGCTCATCTCATTCCACCCCCTGCAGTGGGCAGGAACCCCTTCCACTATCCCAGGGTGCTCAGAGCTCCATCCAGCCCAGCTTTGAACACTTCCAGGGACGGGGCAGCCACAGCTTCTGCAGAAAGCTGGCAGGGAGTGGGAGCCCTCGGATGGCGGGGTGCATGCAGGCCCTCGGAGCCCTGGAGGGTCCTTGCAGGGCAGCTCTGTGAACAGGGGACAGTCGGGAGGTCACTGTGTCCCCAGCAGCTCTAACAGTGACTCTGTCCCTCCCTGTGTGTGACATCAGAGGCAGCATCAGGGCTGGGCACTCTGAGCTGGTGTCACTGCTGTCCTCCACTTGAGGCTGAGCCAGGGAGATTGTCCTGCCCTTCCTTCACCTATCAGTGAGAAATGTCCTTAGAGGAATTGAAACCGAGTTACCCCAGACTTCCACTCTGCTGTCTGTGCTGAGTCTCTGTTGTTGCCCCTGCTGGAAGCAAAGGCACATTCTGCACTGCTGTACAGGGGAGCAGGCTCAGCCTGCCTTTTTCCAAAATCCTGCTTAAAACCCCAAGGCTTTGTTACATCAGGTGCTGAGCACCCTCAACCTCCTATGACATAAGAGCACTGAAACACTCCAGAACCTGGCAGGGCTGGCCCAAAGCTACTTGGCTGTGATGAGCTCTACAGTCTCTCCAGAGCTTGTGCAACATGGAGCACTGAGCATGTTGGGATTGCCAGTATGTAGTAACATGTGGAAGATCAAGTCAGGGTATAAATAATAAATAACAAATCTGTGTGTTCCCGTCAGTCCCTCTGATTCTACTTCTATTTTGTCTGCTGCTTTGCTTGTTATGTTCTCTGTATCCATTCCTTTCTCTGATTTTTCATCATCTCTGCTTGGCATCGCTGCTCCCCTGCCATGGGTTCGTGCTTCATGCTCGGGAGTCACTGTGCTTGTGGAACTCCAGTTGCTGCATGTGGAACACCAGTCAGTGCTTGTGGAACTCCAGTTAATGCGTGTGGAACACCAGTTACTGCATGTGGAACAAACCCCCATCCTTCACACACAGGCAGGAGCTGTCTCTGCCCTGCCACAGCCTGATGGAGCTGGCACAGCCCAGCCTTCTGCTCCTCATCCTCATCCTCTGCTGCTCAGTCCCTGAAGAGGAAGGTTGCCTGGTACAGGCTGAGCTTCGCTTTGTGCCAGCCAAGAAATTTTTTCCATGTGTTGTTTCATTTTTTGGCCATGGCTTCCATGCATTCATCTGTCTAATAAAAATAAATGTAGAAAATGCAAAAACAACCGAGTTCATCCTTCTCTGTCATGTCTCAGTGTGTTCATCCTTCACTGTGCCATCCCTGCATGTGTGTGTACATGTCCTGTGTGTGCCTCTGCTCTCAGCTCCTCTCCTTGGACACTTGAGCTGCATTTCATTCCTGCTGGGAGTGAGTCCCTGGGAAACGGGAGGGGAGCTGGCATGCAGCATGTGCTGTCCTCGTCCTGTCCAGTCCGTGCTTGGGCTTGTCCTGAGGGCTGACTGAGCTGTGCTGGAGCCTTCAGAGCCCCAGCCAGGGACACCAGGGGCTTCAGCACGAGATGTGAGTGGTACTGGGAGCTGTCAGGGCTGGGCTCGGGGTCTGTTCCCGGTCCCGGCTGGTGCCGTGGGTGTGACACGGTTGTGCTGTTCATAACCAAGATCACATTCCCGGGATGACAGCCTCCTCCGTGCCTGCAGCTAATCGTTGTGAGGAATGAGACAAGCTGGTATCTCCTCCAGCATCCCGGCGGGTGTGGGGCTGGATCTGTCAGCACCCGCTGGGGCTGTGGCAGCAATAACCCCGCAGGCAGGCTGTGACACCTCGGTGCTCCAGCGGTGGGAGGGCAGGGAAGGGGACAGAGCAGCAGGAGAGGGGCACATGGCACAGGCCCTGCTGAGCTGAGGGCTGAGCCCTGCTCTCCTGGCAGCACCAAAGGAGGAGAGGGATTCTCCTCCTGAAGAATCCTGGGGAGCCCTGGGTGTCACCCCCGGAGCTGACCAAGCCTCTCTCCTTTTCCTCCCCACAGCCAGGCCACCTCGCCTCCCACACCGCTGGCCCCAGCGCCCCGGCATCGCCACCAGCCGTCCCTCA